>CM053604.1:136987372-137027261 GCA_028646535.1 Procyon lotor | reverse complement strand
GGGGGGTAGGGATAGGGTGGCTGGGTTGTGGACATTGGGGAGGGTATGTGCTGTTAAGTGCTGTGAAATGTGTAAGCCTGACGTTTCCCAGACATGTACCCCGGGGCAAATAATACATTATATGTTAATAAAAATTTTAAAAAAATTATTTGTGACCTTACATTTGCCAAATTGTCGGACAATATTTTGCTGTTATCATTTAAAAACTAAATTTGTCCTTCAACAGCTGAATGGATAAAGAATATGTTGTTCATATTTATTTTGCCATCAGCAAGAAGAATACCTACAATCTACCACAACATAAATGGATCATGCTAAGTGAAATGAGTCAGTCTGGGAAAGACAATTATTGGATGGTTTCATTCATATGTGGAATATAAGAGATAGCACAAAGGATTGTAGGGGAAGGGAATGAAAACTGAATGAAAGAAATGGGGGGGTGAATCTATATCAGACTCTTAAAAGGGAAGGCATGTGTGATGTGATGAACATTGAGTATTATATGAACTGATAAATCACTGAATACTACTTCAGAAGCTAATGATGTAGTATATTTTAGCTAATTGAAAATAAAAATAAAAATAGTTTTTTTAAAGTAAAATACAGAAAATTATTTAAAACAAGACAATATGGATTCAGATCAAAAATACTCTGTAAAGTAGGTCTAGAAGGAATACTTTACAAAATAAGGTTTTTATATGAAAAAAAATCCATAGCCCACATTATATTCAATGGTGAAAAATGAAGATATTTCTCCTTAGTTCTTTAACGAGAAAAAGATATCTTCTCCCTCATTTCTATTCTCTTTTTTGTTTTGTTTAACTTCTAAACTTTGACATGTTAAGTTTTATGTACCATGGTGTAACCATCCTTGAATTTATCTTGTTTGTAACTCTGTTTTGTTTTGTTTTTTTTTTTTTACTTAGATAGCTATTTCCTTCTCTATGATAAGGAAGTTTTCAGTTATTTTTTTCAAATAAATTTTTTCTGCCTTTCCCTCTTCTTCTGGGGTCAATATAATGCAAATGTTTGTTTACTTGTTGACGTACAAGAGTTTGCTTAATCATCTTGATTTTTTAAAGTTTAAATTCAGTAAGCCTACATATAGTACCTCATTAGATTCAGATGTGGTGCTTAATTATTCATCAGTTGCACACAACACCCAGTTCTCATTACATCATGAGCTGGACATTCTTTAATGTCCAGCACCCAATTGCCATTTCCCTAACCCACTTCCTCTTTCACAACCCTCAGTTTGTTTCACAGAGTTCAGTCTCACATGGTTTGCTTCTGTGTATAATTTTTTCACATTCAGTGATTTCTCCTTTCCCTATGACCTTCTGCCCTATTCTTTATGTTCCACATAAAAGTGAAACTATATGATTGTGGTGTCTCTCTATCTTATTTCACATAAGCATAATACTTTACAGATCCAATCATGTCACTGTAAATAATAGTTATTCATCTTAATGGCTGAGTAATGTTCCATTTTGTGTATGAACAATATGTTTTTCAATTAGACAACATATAATACAGCTGTAGTTTTTCTTGTCTTTAATATATATTTTTATTTTATTTTTTCAGTGTTTCAAGTATAATTGTTTATGCACAACACCCAGTGCTCCATGAAATATATGCTCTCTCATTACCAACCACTAAGCTCACCCACTCCGTTGCCCTCCAAAACCCTTAGTTTTTTTCTCAGAGTCCACAGTCTCACAAATAATACATCTTTAGTTTTTGATGTAAGGTACTACATTTCATTAGTTGCATGTAACACTGAAGTCCTCATTATCACACATGCCCTCTTTAATACACATCACCTGATAACCTCATGTCCTCATCCTCTCCTTTCTATAGCCCTCAATTGTTTTCCCAGCGTCTACAGTTTTTCATTGTCTCCCTCTCTGATTTCTTCCCATTCAGTTTTTTCCCCAAATATGTTTATTTTATTTTTTTCAGTGTTACAAGATTAATTATTCATGCACCACACCCAGTGCTCCATGCAATACGTGCCCTCAATACCCACCACCAGGCTCGCCCACCACCTCACCCCCCCCCCAAAAGCCTCAGTTTTTTGCTCAGAGTCCACAATCTCTCATGGTTCATCTCAACCTCTGATTTCCCCCATTCCCCTTTCCCTTCCTTCTCACAATGCCCTTCATATTTTTCCTTATGTTCCACACATAAGTGAGACCAACTGGCTCTCTCTGCTTCACTTAATTTACTCCACATAATTTCTTCCAGTCCTGTCCATGTTGATACGAAAGTTTGATATTAATCGTTTCTAATGGAGGGATAATATTCCATTGTAAGTATGTACCATATCTTCTTTATCCATTCATCTGTTGAAGGGCATCTAGGTTCTTTCCACAGTTTGGCAATTGTGGCCTTTGCTGCTATGAACATTGGGGTACATGTGGCCCTTCTTTGTACTGCAACTGCTTCTTTGGGGTAAATAGCTGGAGCTCAGTTGCAAGGTCATAGGGTAGCTCTATTTTCAACTTCTTGAGGAATCTCCACACTGTTTTCCAAAGTGGCTGCACCAGCTTGCAATCCCACCAACAGTGTAAGAGGGATCCCCTTTCTCCACACCCTCTCCAACCTTTGTTGTTTACTGTCCTGTTGATTTTGGCCATTCTAACTGGTATAAGGTGGTATCTCAATGTTTGTTTGATTTGAATCTCTATGATGGCTAATTATGATGAATATTTGTTCATGTGTGCATTAGCTATTTGTATGTCTTCTTTGTTTTTTTCTTTTTTTAAAATTTTATTTATTTATTTATTTTCAGTGTTACAAGATTTATTGTTTTGCACTACACCCAGTGCTCCATGCAGTACGTGCCCTCTTCAATACCCACCACCAGGCTGGCCCAACCCCCACCTCCCTCCCCTCCAATACCCTCAGTTTGTTGCTCATAGTCCACAGTCTCTCATAGTTCATCTCCCCCTCTGGTTTCCCCCATTCACCCCTCCCTTCCTTCTCATAATGCCCTCCATGTTTTTCTTTATACTCAGCACGTAAGTGGGACCATAAGGTAATTGGTTCTCTCTGTTTGACTTATTTCACTCCACATAATCTCTTCCAGTCCCATCCATGTTGATACAAAAGTTGGATATTCATCCTTTCTTCTTTGGAGAATGTCTGTTCATGTCCTCTCCTCATTTTTTGATGTGATTATTGGTTTTGTGAGTGTTGAGTTTGAGAAGTTCTTTCTAGATCTTAAATATCAGACCTTTGTCTGTAGTGTCATTGGCAAATATCTTCTTCCATTCTGTGGATTGCCTGTTTTGTTGACAGTTTCTTTTGCTCTGTGGAAGCTTTTTATCTTGATGAAGTCCCAAAAGTTCATTTCTGCTTTTGTTTCCTTTGCCTTTGGAGACATGTCCTGAAAGAAGTTGCTGTGACTGAGGTCTTTCACAAGTTACTGAGGCCAATATTGGAGACGTAATGGCTTAAGTTCTCCTCTAGGATTTTGACAGCTTCTTGCCTCACGTTGAAGTCCTTTATCTATTCCGAATTTATCTTTGTATAATTTGTAAGAAAATGGTCAAGTTTCATTCTTTATACAGCAATCCAAATTCCCCACCACGATTTATTGAAGATACGGTCTTTTTTCCATCAGATATTTTTTCGTGCTCTGCCAAAAACTCAGGGTTTTTTCCTTGTTTCCATAAAATTTTTACCATTGTTTGTTTCATCCCTTTGAAAAATGCTGGTGGAATTTTGATCAGGATGGCATTGAAAGTATAGATTGCTCTGGGCAGTATAGACATTTTAACAGTGTTTCTTCTTCTGATCCATGAGCATGGAATACTTTCCCAGCTTTTTGTGTCTTCTTCAATTTCTTTTTTTTCTTCCCAAATTTGTTTATTTTTTCAGTGTTACAGGATTAATTGAACGTTCATGCACCACACCCAGTGTTCCATGCAATACCTGCCCTCTTCAATAACCACCACCAGGCTCCCTTCAATTTCTTTCATTATTGTTCTGTAGTTCCTCGAGGACAGATCCTTTATATTTTTGGTTACCTTTAGTCCAAGGTATCTTATTTCATTGGTGCTCTGGTAAATGAAATCGATTCTGTAATTTCCCTTTCCATATTTTCTTTCTTATTTTATAAGAAAGCAATGGATTTCTGTGCATTGATTTTTGTATCCTATCATATTCTTGAATTGCTCTATGAGTTTTTGTAGTCTGGTGGAGTCTTTTTCGGTTTTCCATATAAAGTTATTATGTAATCTGCAATGGGAGACTTTGACTTCTTCATTGCCAATTTGAATAAATTTTATTACTTTCTGTTGTCTGATTGTTCTTGCTAGGATTTTTAGTACTATATTGAACAAGAGCAGTGAAATTGAGCTTCCTTGTCATGTTCTTAATTTCAGGGGGAAGGTTATCAGCTTTTCCCCATTGAGAATATTAACAGCGGGGTTTTCACAGATAAATTTTATGAAGTTGACGAAGGTTCCCTCTAGCACCGTACCTTCAAGCATTTTAACCAGGAATGGATGCTGTAGTTTGTCAAAGGGTTTTCTACATTAGTTGAGAGGAACTTGTGATCCTTCTCTCTTCTTTCATTGATCACACGGATCGATTTGCAAATGTTGAACTACCTTTGCATCCCAGGGAATAAAGCCCACCTGGTCATGGTGAATAATCTTTTTAATGTGCTTTTGGATCTTATTAGCTAAGATCTTGTTGAGAATCTTTTCACTCATATTCTTCAAGGATATTTTTCTAAAATATTCCTTTTGTTAGGGTCTTTGCCTGGTATGGAAAGCATGATAATGTTGGCTTCACAGAAAGTCTGGTTTATCTTCTGTCTCTACATTTTGAAACAGTTTCAGGAGAATAAGTACCTTTCTTTGAATGTTTAGTAGAACTCAGCAGGGAATCAGATCTTGGGCTCCTCGGAATTTTTTTAAAATATGAGTGAATTTTATTTATTTTCCTCCAAATACGTTTATTTAATTTTTTTTCTGTATTCTGATTCAGTGTTTATGCACCACACCCATCGCTCCATTCAATACGTGCCTTCCTCAATACCCACCACCAGGCTCGCCAAACCCCTCCACTCTGAAACCTTCAGTTTGTTGTTCAAATCCACAGACTTTCATGGTTCGTCTTGCCCTCTGATTCCGATCACTGCTTCAATCTCTTTACTAGATATTGGTCTATTCAGGTTGTCAATTTCTTCCTGTTTCAGTCTTGGAAGGTTATAGGTTTCCAGGAATGCATCCATTTCTTCTAGGATGCTTACCTTATTGGTCTATAGTTGTTGATAAAAATTTCTGATGATTTTTGCTATTTCCTTTGAATTAGTCGTGATCTATCCTCTTTCATTCATATTTTGTTAATTTGGGTCTTCCCTTTTCTTCTGGATTAGTTTGTCCAGTGGCTTATCGGACTTACTGATTCATTCAAAAATGTAACTTCTGGTTTGGTTATGGATTCTGTTTCTCTCGATTCTAACTCATTGATCTTAAAATTAAGATTAAATCTTAATCTTGATTATCTCCCTTCTATGTGTGGAATTGGCTTAACTTTTTGATTTTCTTGTTCCTTAAGGTGTAAAGAGAGCTTGTGTATTTGGAATTTTTCAGTTTTCCTGAGTGAGGCTTGAATGGTTATGTATTCCCTCTCAGGACTGCCTTTGCCTTGTCCCATAGGTTTTTGGATCGATGTGTCATCATTCTCAATGATTTCCATGAATTGTTTAAGAGCTTCTTTGTTATTCTTGTTCTACCAGTCTTGAGCGTGGTGGTCTTTAGCCTCCAAGTGTTTGAATTCCTTTCAAATTTATTCTTATGGTTGAGTTCCAAATTCAAATATTGTGTTCTGAGAATATGCAAGGAATCATCTCAGTTTTTTGGTATTGGTTCAGTCTTGATTTGTGACCCAATATGTGGTCTATTCTGGGAGAAATTTTATGTTTGTTTAAGAAGAATGAGTAGTTTTCTGTTTTATGTGGGAATATTCTGTGTATATTTATGAGGTCCATTGGCCCAATGTGTCTTTTAAAGCTCTTGTTTCTTTATTGATTCTTTGGATGCTCTCTCTGTTACTGAAAGTGGCATCCTATAGTTGATGTATGCATATCAATATGACTATTTTGAGAAATAGCTGAAGTAATTGGCTGTTCTTATATTGAGGGCACAAGTGTTTCTAATTGTTAGATCTGCTTAGACCCATTAAGATTGTTGTAGTACTTTTCTATATCTCTGACTACAGTCTTTAGCCTAAAGTCTAATTTATCTGATATGAGAATTGCTGCGCCAGCTTTCTTGTGAGGCCCGTTAGCATGAAAGATTGTTCTCTATCCTTTCACTTTCAGTCTGGATGTATCATTTGGTTTCAAATGTGTCTCTTGTAGAAAGCATATGGACGCGTCCTGTCATTTTATCCAGTTTGCACCCTCTGCTGTTTCAAGGGAGCATTTAGACCATTGACATTGAGAGTTATTATTGAAAGATAAGTTTTTATTAACATCATGTTACCCATGAAGTCCTTGTTTCTAATAGATTGTAATATCCTGTTCAATGTCATAATGGGTTTTTCTTCTTTTGTAGAGCCACACTTAATATTTCTAGTGATGACAGCATGGTGGTCTTCTAAACCTTGACAGTCTTGGAAGCTCTTTATCTCTCCATCCATTTTGAAGGTCAGCCTTGCTGGATAAAGTATGCTTGGCTTCATATGCTTTTTGTTTAGGGCTTATATGACTTGTTAGCCCTTTCTGGATTTCCAGGTTTCTATGGATAGGTCTTAAGTTATTCTGATGTGTCTTTCTCCATACATAAATGATCTCCTCCCCTCAGTGCCCTCAGGACCTCATCTAAAATTAAAATTTGTGCATCTCACAAATTTTATAGGTATCTTTTTAGATTCAATTTTGTAATGTGTTTTTTCTGCCTCTAAGATATGAACACTCATTCCATTCCTCAGATTGGGGAAATTTTCATTCAAATTTTCTCAGGTATATCATCTTCTCTTCTTTCCACCCCCCTCAGGAATTTTAATAATTCTGACATTGGAACCTCTCATGGCATCACTTATTTCCCTAAGTCTGTTCTTACAATTTCTGAGCAATTTGTTCCAGCCCTCCTCCTGACATTTCTTACTTATAATCTTGTCCTCCAGATCACTAATTCTAACCTCTGTTTTCGTTACCCTAGCAGTAAGACTATTTAGATTAAATCACATTGATAGCATTTTTTTTTTACATCCACCTTGTCATCTCTCCATTCTGCCCTTAGAGATACTTTGTCTTCATTTGTTTTTTTCCAACTTAGCTATAACCATGTTGATTGTTACCCTGAATTCCCCTACCAGCATAGAGTTTATTGTCATATCCAATAGTTCTGAGTGAGAGGGCACAGTCTCTGGGTTTTTCCTTTGTTGGGTGTTCTACATCTTAGTCATTCTAATGAGTAGTGGTTGAGGGGATATATAGCTGAATGGGTCAATCTTAATTGTAGCAAGTTTGCACCTTGGAATGTTACAGAGCTTGTGAATTCATCACAAAAGGAAAGAAAAACCAAAAAGAGAGAATGAGAAAAAAGACATCCCGGCCAAAATGAGTCCCCCAAAATAATTGCTCTATTTTTCCCCCAAATATGTTTATTTTATTTCAGTGTTACAAGATTACTTGTTCATGCAGTACACCTAATGGTCCATACAATACGTGGCCACCTCAATACCCACAACCAGGCTCCCCCAAACCCCCCACCCCTCCTCGCCAAAAACCCTCAGTAGGTTACTCAGAGTCCAGTCTCTCATGGTTCATCTCCACTTCTGATTTCCCCCGTTCCTCCTTCCTTTCCTTCTCAAAATGCCCTCCATGTTTTTCTTTATGCTCAGCACTTGAGACCATAAGATAATTGACTCTCCACTTGACTTATTTCACTCTGCATAATCTCTTCCAATCCCATCCATGTCAATACAAGAGTTTGATAGTCGTCCTTTCTAATGGAGGCATAATATTCCATTTCTTCTTTATCTATTCATCTGCTGAAGGGCATTTTGTTTCTTTCCACAGTGTGGTGATTGTGGCCATTGCTGCTATGAATATTGGGGTACATGTGGCCCTTCTTTGTACTGTACTGCTTCTTTGGGGGTAAATACCCAAGAGCACAATTGCAGGTCACAGGGTAACTCTATTTTTAATTTCTTAAGGAATCTCCACACTGTTTTCCAAAGTGGCTGCACCAGCTTGCAACCCCGCCAACAGTGTAAAAGGGTTCCCCTTTCTCCACACCCGCTCCAACATTTATTCTTTACTGTCTTGTTGCTTTTGGCCATTCTAACTGGTATAAGGTGATATCTTAATGTGGTTTCAATTAGAATCTTCCTGATCCATAATGATGATGAATACTTTTTCATGTGTCTGTTAGCCATTTGTACGTTTTCTTTGGAGATGTGTCTGGCTCATTTTTTGATATTATTGTCATTTTTGTGAGTGTTGAGTTTGAGGAGCTTGTTATATATCTTAGATATTAGACCTCTGTCTGTAGTGTCATTTGCGAATATTTTCTCCCATTCTGTGGGTTGTGTCTTTATTTTGTTGACTGCTTTGCTGTGCAGAAGCTTTTATCTTGATGAAGTCCTAAAAGGTCATTTTTGCATGAGGAGACATGTCCTGAAAGAAGTCGCTGTGGCTGATGTCAAAGAGGTCACTCCCTATGTTCTCCTCTAGAGTTTTGATAGACTCCTTCCTCACATTGAGGTCTTTTATCCATTTCAAGATTATCTTCTTGTATGGTGTAAGAGAATGGTAAAATTTCATTCCTCTACATATAGCTCTCCAATTCTACAAGCACCATTTATTGAAGAGACTGTTTTTTCCACTTGATATTTTTTCCTGCTTTGTCAAAGATTATTTGATCATAGAGTGGAAGGTCCATATCTGGGCTCTCTATTCTGTTCCACTTGTCTATGTGTCTGTTTTTGTGATGGTACCATGCTGTCTTGGTGATCACTGCTTTGTAGTAAAGCTTGAAATCAGGCAATGTGATGCTCCCAGCTTTTTCTTTTCAACTTTTCCTTAGCAATTCGGTGTATTTTATGGTCCATACAAATTAAAAGATTGTTCCAAACCTTTGATGTAAACTGGTGAAATTTTGATCAAGATGGCATTGAAAGTATAAATTGCTCTAAGGCAGTATAGACATTTTTTTAAAAAAGATTTTATTTATTTGACAGAGAGAAACACAGCGAGAGAGGGAACACAAGCAGAGGGAATGGTAGCGGGAGAAGCAGGCCCCCTGCCGAGCAGAGAGCCCGATGCGGGGCTCCATCCCAGGACCCTGGGATCATGACCTGGGTCGAAGGCAGACGCTTAATGACTGAGCCACCCAGGCGCCCCAGTATAGACATTTTTAACAATGTTTATTCTTCTGATCCACAAGCATGGAATGCTTTTCCACCTTATTGTGTCTTCAATTTCCTTCATGAGCGTTCTGTAGTTCCTAGAGTACAGATCCTTTATCTCTTTGGTTAGGTTTATTCCCACGTATATTATGGTTCTTGTTGCTACAGTAAATGGAATCGACTCTCAAATTTGCTTTTCCATATTTTCATTATTAGTGTATAGGAAAGCAGCTGATTTCTGGGCATTGATTTTTTTTTTTTTTTATCCTGCCAAATTACTGAATTGCTGTATGAGTTCTGGTATTTTGGGGTTCTCCATATAAAGTGTCATGTCATCTGCAAAGAGAGAGAGTTTGACTTCTACATTGTCGATCTGAGCACCTTTCTTTTGTTGTCTAATTGCTGTTGCATACTTCTAGTTCAACACATTGTTGAACAAAAGTGGTAAAAATGGGTATCCTTGTCATATTCCTGGTCTCAAATAGAAGGCTGTCAGCTTTTCCCCTTTGAGAATGATATTTGCTGTCGGCTTTTCATAGATAATCTTTATGATGGTGAGGAAAGTTCTTTTTATCTCTATACTTTGAAGAGTTTTATTCAGGAACAGATGCTGTATTTTCACAAATGCTTTTTCTGCATCAATTGTAAAGACAGTGTGGTTCTTCTCTCTTACTTATTGATTTGTTCTATCACACTGAATGATTTGCGAATGTTGAACCACTCTTGTATCCCAGGGCTAAATCCCACCTGGTCATGATGAATAATCTTTTTAATAATCTTTTTAATGTGGTTTTGGATCCCATTAGCTAGGATATTGTTAAGAATCTTGGTATCAATATTCATCAGGAATATTGGTCTGAAAAATCTCCTTTTGGCTGGAGGGTGTCTTTGACAGTTTTGGGGATCAAGGTAATGCTGACTTCATAGAAAGAGTCTGGAAGTTTTCCTCCTCTTCCTACTTTTTGAAACAGTTTCAGGAGAAGTATTTCTTCCCTGAAAGTTTGTAGCATTCCCAGGAAATCTGTCAGGTCTTGGACCCTTCTTTTTTGGGAGGTTTTTTGATTACCACTTCAGTCTCATTACTAGATTTTGGTCTATTCATGTTGTCAATTTCTTCCTGTTTCAATCTTGGAAGATTATGTGTTTCCAGGAATGGGTCCATTTCTTCTAGGTTGTTTAACTTATTGGTATACAGTGGTTCATAATAATTTTTGATGAATGGGGCACCTGGGTGGCTCAGTGGGTTAAAGTCTCTGCCTTCAGCCCAGGTCATGATCTCAGGGTCCTGGGATCGAGCCCCACATCGGGCTCTCTCCTCAGCAGGGAACCTGCTTCCCCCTCTCTTTCTGCCTGACCCTCTTCCTACTTGTGGTCTCTCTCTGTGTATTAAATAAATAAATAAAATCTTTTTAAAAAATAAAATAATTTTGGATGATTGTTTCTAATCTCTTGGATTAGTTGTGATGTCTCCCCTTTCTTTCATAATTTTTTATTTATTTATTTGAAAGAGAGAGAGAGAGAGCACAAGTAGGCAGAGAGGCAGAGAGAGGGGGAAAGCAGGCTCCCTGCTCAGCAGAGAGCCCAATGCGGGTCTTGATCCCAGGACCCTGAGATCATGACCTGAGCCAAAGGCAGAGGCTTTAACCCACTGAGCCACCCAGGCACCCTCATAATTTTTTAATTAAGGTCCTCCCTCTTTTCTTTTGGATAAGTTTGGCCATTGGTTTATCAATTGTATTGATTCTTTTAAAAAAACATCTCTGTTCATTGATGTGTTCTGCTTCTCTAGTTTCTAGCTCATTGATCTCTGCTTTGATCTTGATTATTTCCCTTGTGTGTGGGGTTGGCTTAATTTGATGTTCCTTTTTCCAGTTCTTTAAGCTGTAAAGAGCGCTGGTGTATTCGAGATTTTTCAGGTTTTTTTTTCTTTTTTTTTTAAGATTTTATTTATTTGACAGAGAGAGAAACAGTGAGAGAGGGAACTCAAGCAGGGGGAGTGGGAGAGGGAAGAAGCAGGCTTCCCACTGAGCAGGGTTATTTCAGGTCTTCTTGGGTTTATCATTGTATTAAGTCTCCAGTTCTTATATAATTTAAAAAACAAAACAAAAAAATGTAAAAACAAGTGGATAAAAAATAAAGAGAATAAGAAAGAAAAAAACTTGTATCTATGAAATATACAAGTTTGAGGACATTATCAGGCACTTAATGTATTGATTTCCCCTGATGTTGGCGATTTAAAATTTTAAGGGGACACTGTGGTTATTGTCCTTTTGTTTTTTGAGTTATCATCTGGAGGAGGGGCCTACCACCTTGTTTTCCAGTTAATCTTGCTTGGGCTGAGTCACCCTACCCACCCCCCCAGTCCAGGGGTTGTGCTCTGTGGAAACTGGTTTCTCAGTCTTTTGCTCTCTGAAGGCTTTTGGCCTTTTGTAGCTTTTTCACTTCTTTGGAGAGTCCAAGCAAGGAATCTGCCTGTGTGGACACAGACCTCCACGTCACAGAGAAGCCTCAACTTGCTCCCCTCTGGGTGGTCCAGAACCCAAACTCCCCTCTGCAAAATTCTGCTCACAGTGCAGCCTATCATAATGGCATGCATTGAGCAGTTCAGCGACTCCAGGAATGCTCCCCTGCTCTCTGGGCTCTAGGCCTGGGCAGAGTGTTGTCAGATTCCTGCCCAAGATTAGGCCGCCCACACGCGTTCTCTCAGGGGCCAGCTGGGAGCTCCCAGACTCTGTGGCAGGCCGTGAATGTCTCTTGGTCAAGAGTGCAGTCTAGAGAGTGCTGTTCACAGAGAAAAGCTGCTGGCTTCTGGACCACACCAGACTCTCTAAAGCGCTTGCAAGAGCTCACACTTTACCTCTCCACTGCTGCCTTCTGTTTCTGTAGAGATCCAGAAGTGAATAATTTACATCTCAGGCTGATTTCCTTGGTGTTTGGAGTGTTCTGGTAGATATTTAATTCACTTTAGGTTGAAATAGGGCTTCTACTTCTCCATTTGCCCCTCCTCTTGTTTCTTGATTGTCTGTTTAAATCATTTTTCTTTGTTAACAGTAGCATGTTAAAGTTCTTTACAATTAACATATTCTTATAAATATGCCTCTTTATTTTGAGTAACAGTTTGCTTATGTAGTTGGCTGCTCTCATGTTGGGTCATATATATATAAATTATTAGATATTGTCAGATAGAGCATTTAAGACTGGACTGGAAGAAATTATGTTGAGAGAAATAAGTCAAGCAGAGTCAATTATCATATGGTTTCACTTACGTGTAGAGCATGAGGAAAAAGAGGACATTGGTAAAAAGAAAGGAAGTGTGAACTGGGAGAAATCAGAGGTGGAGAGAAAACATGACTAACAGTGAACTCTGATAAACAAACAGCATTTTGAAAGGGAGGGGGGTAAATGGGTTGGAGGAGCCTGGTGGTGAGGATTGAAGAGGGAATGTATTGCATGGAAAACTGTGTGTGGTATATGAACAATTATAAAAAATGATATAGTTTGAATTCACAAAGGAGGCAAAATGTGTTCTTCCCATTCTGTAATGTTTTCCAATAAAAATAGCTTAAATAAAATCAAATAAAAATAGCTTTAAAGCAACAAAGAATGATATAGTGTCTTCTTGTATCTCTGATTACAGTCGTTATATTAAAATCCAATTTGTCTGATATGAGATTTGACACCCAATGTCTTTCTGCAGTCTGTTGGCATTAAATATGGTTCTGCATCCCTTCACTTTCAAACTTGATATATCTTTAGTTTTAGTGTGAGTCTTTTGTAGACAACTTAGGGATATATCTTGTCTTTTTATCCAATCTGCAACCTGTGCTTTTTAAGGATGCATAAATCAAGATGCAAGTGATTATCAAAAGTTGTGTATCATTTTTTTCAAGTCCAGGAATGGAAATGGGAAAGGTTGCCCTCAACTGCCTTCAAATGGGCGTAAGTTTCCATCACTTTTATGACTTGCTTATAGATTATTGAGGGATATTCCCCTTTTCACCAACTGAGGGCAATAAGGATAGATGTCTATGTGGGATAAGCATACTTTACTTATCTCAGTGTGTTGCTGAAAGTCAAATAATATATGAGTGAACCCTTATTAAATTATAATACACTATATGGTTAATAATGCTAAGTAAATTGTTTAAGAAAACACATTTTTATGATCCTATGCTGTCACCTTTCATAGTGTGAATTAAATTTGTACTATCAAATCTTGTTACACAATAGACAAAGTAATTTTATGAATTTTCTCTTCTCCTATAGAATTTATGTACATTCATGTTCTGTGACATTTATATCTAGTAGATATTTATTTTTTATTTTAGGACTTCCTGGGTTAATAGAGTCATTTCATGTAACTGCTAATTTTATGTATTGGAGAAGAAGTACATATTAAGCAAGTTTTCCCTTTTATTTAACCTTTCTACCACTATTGAGCAAATATAAGAAATCGCCCTTTGATATTTCTAAATTTTCTTGACACAAATTCTATGAGGCAAGATTTTTTTGTCTATTTTAAGTTGTCTATATCTTGCTCAATTCACAAGGCTTGATGCTGGTTGTCATTGGCCAGATATTGGAAAGCTGCAAAAAACATTTTCAAGTGTCTTGACATTTCAAAATTCATGCAAATACTACAGACTAGGAAATTTCCATGCACTCTTACGTTACTTATTGTTATTATATCTGATTTGTCCTGAAATCTATTCAAGTAACTAAGTACCATTCACGTTGCAGTTGAGAAAGAAAGCAAGGAAAAAAGCCCAACATGTAGAGACCAGAACATTCAGTTAAGTAAAAAGAAAGTTCCAGAGCTTCTATATGATTTTCCCTATGTTATGCTACCTAACTTATGATGTGGATCACTTTTGCTGGAGAAAACTGACAACCTCAATTCTTACAAGAGTTTGTCCTTGAGTATTTATTTAATCATCTTTCATAATGTTTTGTATTTATAAATCAATTAAAGCAGGTTTCCCCAAGTCTTCGGAGAAATCTTGGTGGTCTTTTTAAAATTTGGGAACATTGATAAAAATCTGTAATAGTTAATTAGGAATACTTTGCTCTCAGATAAAAGCCAACTTTTTTCTAATGAACATCTGTCCATTTTTGAGACACAGGGACTCCTAAAATATTTCCTTATTCCCTAATGTTATTTATTGAGGAAAATACTCATTTTTCCTGAGTAGGGTATTGCGAAATATACTAGAACTATGGAAATAATTATAATTATAGAGATAATGAAAATAACTCATTATTCAAGTTAGAGCGTAGCAGGTTTGGGAACCTTGAATAAAAAGTAAATACAGAGATGAATACATTGATGGTTAAAGAACAATGTGATAGATACTATGACTTAGGCATCTCTGTAAGAGTATCCACAAAGACTTTGGACCTCAACCAGACAACATATTTGCAAATATGACATCTGAATCAAAATACAGGTCTTAAACAAGACCTAATAACATCTAGAATGCAAACTTATAAATATTTTAGCTCACAGAAAAGTATTAACTAGCTCTACAAGAAAAGGAAAATTTTAAAATCAGGTGTATTAAGTAATAATTTACAGTATAAAATTTAGACTTTTTAGTGCATAGTTTTGTGTTTTGATAATGCATTTAACCACGTAATCACCATGATGAAACAAAATAAGCTCATAACCTCCAAAATTTCTTTTGTACCCTTATACTTTCTCCCGACTGCTAGTCCTCTGACAACCACTGATAGTTTAAAAGCAGGATTCTAAACCTTTGTATGCATGTTTTTCTCATTTATCAATGTAAATATTAATTATATTATATATTAATACTTATTTCCTGGCATTGTTAAAAAAAACACATACATGTTTAGCATAACGCCTGATTTACTATGAGCACCAGAAAAAAATGTTATTGAAAATGTTGGTGATTGTGATAATAATGGTGAAAATGATGAGAATTTATTTGTTACCTTAAAATTACAATAGTTTAGTAAATGACCTTAGACTTTGTAAAATTACAATTTCCCATGTAGTATAAATTATTTTCTATAGTAACTTGACAACTGATCAAGCCTCAATTAAAATGCTTCCAGTATTAGAAACTCAGGATTTCTCAAGGCTATTGCGTTAATGACAGTAATGATTACTTAATTTTTTCTTTTCTGTAACTTCTGATCATAGTGCACAATGACCTCAGTATACACATCCAACTTCTCATTCATATAGTGAGTCTTTAGAGAGCTAGGACCATTTTTCTTTTGAGCTCACTTGTTACAGATTTTTTTTTCTTTATCACGAAAAAAATATTTGGCTCTATGTTGCTTGTGAAAGACAGACTCCAATTTTATGCAGGGAGACCATTCCTGTTGTAGCACTAGAAAGAAGATATGAAGTCACGGATGTCTGTGGTTAAAAAATCTATAACCAAATACAAAACTGGCTTCCTTGAATTTGCTAGAAACCTTCCATCTGGTGACCCAGACAAGATTTATTCCTTCAAACTGCCAGGACCTGTATTGACAAGGTTTGAGCTCAATGTCCTAGTGCATTTTATTTATTTTACAATTTATTTTATTTTATTTTTTAATCTTTTTTCTCGTTCTCACAACTTTTTTCCCCAAATACGTTTATTTTTTTCGGTATTACAAGAGTAATTGTTCATGCACCACACACAATACTTCATGCATTATGTGTCTTCTTCAATACCCACCACCAGGCTGGCCCAAATGCCACCCCCCTCCAAAACCCTGTTTGTTGTTCTGAGTCCACAGACTCTCATGGTTCGCCTCCTCCTCTGATTTCCCACACTCACCCAATCTTTTTAAAAAGTTTTTTTTTTAATTTTAAAGAGAGTGACACAGTGAAAGAGGGAACACAAGCAGAGGGACTAGGAGAGGGAGAAGCAGGCTTTCTACAGAGCAGGAAGCCCAATGCAGTTTTCAAGCCCAGGACTCTGGGATCATAACCTGAGTCAAACCAAGACATATGTTTAACTGACAGAGCCACCCAATTTCCCACAAATACATTTTACATGTCCTGCTACACTTCAAAGTGAATATAAATCATTTGGAAACTCCATTGAAATACAGATCCTGATGCAACACATCTGTGTCTTGAGCTCTGGAACAAGTATTGTTGATGCCTGTGGTCATTAGACCTGTAGCTCTCTTTTTCATGTGACTTTAATCTTTTTTCTTCTTTTTAAAAAAATATTTAAATTCAAATAACCGAGGTATCATTGGTTTTTTGATATAACTTTCAATGAGTCATCAGTCTAGTATAACACTTAGTTTTCATATCATGTGCCCAACTTAATGGGCACTACACAGTTACTCCATTCCTCCACGTACTTCCCCTTCTACATCCCTCAGTTTGTTTCCTGGAATCAAGAGTCTCATGTTTTGTCTCACTCTCTGATCTCTTCCCATTGAGTTCCCCTTACACTATTGTCTTCTGCACTTTTCCTTATGTTTCACATATGAGAGAAACCATATGATAATTCTATTTCTCTGATTGACTTAGTACACTTACCATAATCCCTTCCAGTGCGATTCATGTCACTGTAAATTGTACATATTCATCCTTTTGATGGCTGAGTAGTATTCCATTGTATATATAAACCACGTGTAGGAAAGAATCCGTCACAATCTTAAAGGAGGATACAGACAGCAACGTCCTCAACTTTGGCTGTAACACTAGCAAGACTGGTTTCTAAAGGCAAGGAGAAACAAAAGCAAAAAGGAACTGTAAGTATATCATCAAGATAAAAATCTTCAGGGGCGCTTGGGTGGCTCAGTGGGTTAAGGTCACTGCCTTTGGCTCAGGTGATCATCTCAAGGTCCTGGGCTATAGCCCCGCATCACGCTCTCTGCTCAGCAGGGAGCCTGCTTCCCCCTCTCTCTCTGCCTGCCCCTCTGTCTACTTGTGATCTCTCTCTCTGTCAAATAAATAAATAAAAATCTTTAAAAAATAAAAATAAAAATCTGCACAGGAAAAGAAACAATCAGAGAATCTAAAAGGCATCCTATGGAATGGGAGAAGATATGGGCAAATGATATTAGAAATAAAGGGCTGTAATCCAAGATTTATAAAGAAATTCTCAAACTCAAAACTCCCCCAAAAAAACACAACAATCAAGTGAAAAAATAGAAAATACGAAAAGACACTTCCAAAAAAGACATATATACAAATGTTTAACAAGCACATGAAATATGTTCATCATAATTAACTATGAAGGAAATTCAAGTAATTCCACATTGAGATACAACATTACGTCAGAATATCAAAAATTAAGGAGGAAAGGAAAAAATGTGGGAAAGGTTGTGCTGAATAGAGAAACCTCTACACTGATGGCAAGAATGCAAGTTTGTGGAGCCACTTTGGAAAACAGTACAGAGTGTCCTCAAATATTAAAAATAGAGCTATCTTATAACTCAGCTGTTGCACAACTGTGTATTAAACCCCAAAATAGAAATATATTGAAAAATGAAGGAAGTTGTTCCCCCAATGTTCATGGCAGCAATATCCACAATAGCTAAACTTGGAAAGAGCCAATATATTCTTCAGTAGATAAATGGGCAAAGAAGACGTGGTCCATATACAAAATAGAATATTACTCCGCCACCAGAAAATAAGAATATCCAAATTTGTATCAACATGGATGTGACTGGCTAAGAATATGCTAAGTGAAGTAAAGCGATGAAATTCAGTTATATGGTTTCACTTATTTTTGGTAAATAAAAGATTAAAATTGAAAACATTAGGAGAGGGCCGCCTGGGTAGCTCAGTCGTTGGGCGTCTGCCTTCGGCTCGGGTCATGATCCCAGGGTCCTGGGATCGAGCCCCGCATCAGGCTCCTTGCTCGGCGGGAAGCCTGCTTCTCCCGCTACCATCCCCTCTGCTTGTGTTCCCTCTCTCTCTGTGTTTCTCTCTATCAAATAAATAAAAAATCTTTAAAAAAAAAAGAAAGAAAGAAAAGAAAACATTAGGAAAAGGAATGGGAAAATGAAGAAGAGACTCCAAGGAGAGATGAACTATGAGAGACTTCGGACTTTGGGAAAAAAAACCGAGGGTTTAAAAGGGGTGGCATTCCTAGAACCATAAGATACCTCGGTATAAAACTAACCAAAGATGTAAGGGATCTGTACTTGAGGAAGAACAGAACACTCATGAAAGAAAAACAAAGATGGGGCACAAGGTTCCCTGAATTCAAGCTTTACTACAAAGCTGTCATCACCAAGACGACTTGGTACTGGCACAAAAACAGACACATAAACCAGTGGAAAAAAGTAGAAAGCCCAGATATGGACTTGCAACTCTATTGTCAAGTAATCTTGGAAAAATCATGAAAAATACCTGGGGGAGTAAAAGACCCATAGACAAGGGGAACAAAGTAGAGAGCGCAGATATGGAATTGCAACTCAAGTAATTGAGTCAAATAATCTTCGACAAAGCAAGAAAGATAGCCAGTGGAAAAAAGACAAACCTTTCCATAAATAGTGTCAGGAAAATTGGAGAACTATATGTAGAAAAATGAAACTCAATAATTCTCTCACACAATACACAAAAATAAACTCAAAATGGGTAAAAGATCTCAACATGAGGCAGGAATCTATGAAAACCGTAGAGAAGAACACAGGCAGTAACCTCTTTCACATCAGCCACAGCAATTTTTTTCAGGATATGTTTCCAAAGGCAAAAGAAAAAAAACAAAAATGAACTTTTGGTACTTCATTGGGACAAAAAGTTGAAAAAAACCAGCAAAAGAAAGAATCAACAAAACAAACATGCAATGGGAGAAGATATTTGAATATGATACTATAGACAAAGGCTTGATAGCTAAGATTTATGAAGAACTCCTCAATCTCAATAATCCCAAAACAGATAATCATATCAAAAAAATGGAGAGAGGACATGAACAGACACTTCTCCAAAGAAGACATAAAAATGCTTAACAGACACATGAAAAAAATATGCAGCATCATTAACACTCTAGGAACTTCTTTTTTTTTTTTTAAAGATTTTATTTATTTGACAGAGAGAAACACAGCGAGAGATGGAACACATGCAGAGGGAATGGTAGCAGGAGAAGCAGGCTTCCCGCTGAGCAGGGACCCCGATGCGGGGCTCGGTCCCAAGACGCCGGGATCATGACCTGAGCCAAAAGCAGACGCCTAAGGACTGAGCCACCCAGGCGCCCCCACTCTAGGAACTTCTAATCAAAAACCACAATGAGCGCCCCTGGGTGGGTCAGTGGTAACCCATGAAGCCTATGCCTTCAACCTAGGTCATGATCTCAGGGTCCTGGGATTGAGCCTCACATCAGGTTCTCTGCTCAGCAGGGAGCCTGCTTCTTCCCCTCCCTCTGCTTGCCTCTCTGCACTATTGTGATCGCTGTCAAATAAAAAAATAAAATCTTAAAGATAAAAAAACACACAATGAGACAATACCTCACACTAGTTAGAATGACCAAAATTAAAAAAGAGTAAAAAACAAATGTTTGAAGCCTCTGGAGAAAGGGAACGAGAACACTCTTACCCTTTGGTAGGAAATGCAAGTTGGTACATCCCCATTTAAAAGAGTGGAGATGCCTCAAAAAATTAAATAGAGTTACCCTTGACTTGACAATTGCATTCCAGGGTATTTACCACCAAAATAAAGATGTAGTGAAAAGAAAGGCTATATGTACCCCAATGTTCATAGCAGCAATGAACATCAGCAATGAAAATCAACAATAGCTAAACTGTGGAAAGATCCAAGGAGCCCTTCAAACAGATGAATGGATAAAGATGTATTCCAGGGCTCCTGGGTGGCTCAGTGGGTTAAAACCTCTGCTTTCAGCTCAGGTCATGATTTCAGGGTCCTGGGATTGAGTCCCGCATCGGGCTCTCTGCTCAGCAAAGAAGCTGCTTCCTCCTCTCTCTCTGCCTGCCTTTCTGCCTATTTGTGTTCTCCTTCTCCCTGTGGAATAAATAAATAAAATATTTTTTAAAAAAGAGATATTCCAGGACTCCTGCGTGGCTCAGTCATTAAGCGTCTGCCTTCAGCCCAGGTCATGATCCCAGGGTCCTGGGATCGAGCCCCGCATTGGGCTCCCTGCTTGGCGGGAAGCCTGCTTCTCCCGCTACCATTCTGCTTGTGTTCCCTCTCTCGCTGTGTTTCTCTCTGTCAAATAAATAAAATCTTTAAAAAAAAAAGAGAGAGAGATTCCATATATACACACTAGAATACTACTCTGCCATTAGAAAAGATGAATATCCAACTTTTTTGTCAACATAGAAAGGACTGTAAAAGATTATGCTGAGTGAAATAAGTCAAGCAGAGAAAGACAATTATATTATGGATTCACTTGTGGAGCGTACGCAATAACATGGAAGGCATTCAAAGAGGAAAGGAAAAGTGAATTGAAGGGAATCAGAAGGGGAGCAAAACCAGGACAGTCTCTGGACTTAGAAAAAAACAGGGTTTTAGAGAAGAAGTGGTGTGGGGATGGGTGAACAAACTGGTGGGTACTAAAAAGGGCATATATTGCATAGAGAACTAGGTGTGGTACGTAAAAAATGAATCTTGGGAGACTTGAAAATTTTTATTTGATTTTTTTTCAGTGTCCCAAGATTCATTTCTTGATTGGTTCATTCTTGAACCACTCCCAGTGGTAACGATTTATTTTATGGTGACTAACATAACGCCATAAAAATATTATAAATAAATAATAGACTCAAATTTAAAAAATAAAAGTCTCACACTGAGAAATAAAAAATAGTGCCACCTGCTGGTAAACATTTAACTTTTTTTTTTAAATTTTTTTTCCTCTATCAAGTTCAAGCTAGTTAACATATAAAATATTAGTTTCAGAGGTAGAGGTCAGTTTGTCATCAATCTTATATGATACCCAGTGCTCATTACATCATATGTTCTTTTTAATGTCCATCATCCACTTACCCTTTCCCCACCCAGTATCACTCCAGCAACTCTCACTTTCTGTAATTAACAGCCTCTATGGTTTAACCTCCCTCGCTTTTATTTTTTGTTTTATTTTATTCTCTTCCCTAAATTCATGTCTTTTTATTAAATTCCTCATATGAAGGAAATCACACGATATTTTGCTATTAGTGACTTTTTTCCATTAGCTCGATACCATCTATGTCCATCTACTTTGTAGCAAATTTCAAGATTTCATTTATTCCATTGTATATATGTATTTATATACAGATCTTTTTTAAATTATGTACTTTTAGTAACAATACATTACATCATTACTTTTTGATGTAATGTTCCAAAGTTCATTATTTATAACATATAGTGGTCCATGCAATACATGCCCTGCTGAGCAGAGAGCCTGATGCAGGGCTTGATCCCAGGACCCTGAGATCATGTCTTGAGACGAAGGCAGGAGCTTAAACTGAGACACCCAGGAGCTCCTATGTTTCTATTTTTGAAAAGACTTCAGGAGAATAAGTATTACTTCTTCTTTGAATGGTTGGTATCATTCCCCCAGGGAATCTGTCCGGTTTTTGAACGCTTGCTTTTTGGAGGTTTCTCATCACTGCTTCAAACTCATTATTTATTGGTCCATTCATTTTGTCAATTTCTTCCTGTTTCCGTCTTGGTTTTTTGTGGTTTTTTTTTTTTTTTTTTGAGGTTTCCAGGAAGGCATCCATTTTTATACTGGTTGCTTAACTTATTGGCATATAACTTTCAAAAGTTATTGGCTATAACTTTCAAAAATAACTTCTGAAGATTTTTTTCTCTTTCCTTGGTGTTATTTGTGGTCTCTCCTTTTCACTCCTAATTTTGTTAATTGGGCTCCTTTATCGTTTCTTCTGGCTATGTCTGGTCAGTGGTTTAGTAATCTTATTAACTCAAGAAACACTTTCTGGTTTCATTGATGTTTTCTATTGTATTTCTCTTTTCTAATTTATTGATCTTTAATTTAGTTATTTCCCTCTCAATCATAGATTAGACTTGATTTGCTCTTGATTCTCCAATTGTGTAAAGAGAATTTATGTAGTTGGGATTTTTCTATTTTTTTGAGGGAAGCATGGGTTGTTTTATATTTCCCACTAAGGACAGCTTTTGCCATATCCCATAGCTTTTGGATTGATCTTTGATGTGGTTTTTTTCCTCATGTCTTTCCATGAATTGTTTAAGTTCTTCTTTGATATCCTGGATAAAGTGTACTTTTGTACCTCTGACTAGACTTTAGCTTAAGCTATAAATCATCTGATATGAAGATTGCTTCCCTAGTTTTCTTTTGAGGCATACTGGCATGAGAAATCGTTCTCCATCCCCTCATTTTCCACCTAGCTGTCTCCTTAGGTAAAAATTAATCTCTTGTAGACAGCATATATATATATAGATCCTTTTAATCCAATCTGCATCCTTCTGCTATTTTACAGGAGAATTTAGGATGGTCACATTGAAAGTGAATGTTGAAAGGTATTTTTTTTTTAATCTTCTTGCCTGTGAAATCCTTGTTTCTATGGGTTGGGTCTATTGATTTCTCTTCTATATGTTGAGGATCTTCTTCTTTTATAAAACAATCCCTAGTATTTCCTATAAGACCAGTTTGATGGTAACATATTCTTTTAGTTTTTGCCAGTCTTTAGTCTTTCCCAGAAGGAAACCTTATGGTTTGGAACTATGCATCACCTTCAGAGCAACAGAAACAGGTATGCTCACCAGAGGCCACCCCCAATTCTGCAGCTTCTCTGTTCCCAAACCAGGGTGTTGCACTCGGTTAGGACAACACCCACAAATGTACTCCTTGGTGTGCTTGCTTCCATGCAGTCCCATCCAGCCTGATATGGCCTTTTGTACTAACGTTAACCTTATGTTGGTTTTCCCACCCTCCTTCCCAGAGACCTGGTCCACAAGTCCTCTGAGCTTAAGACACTTGAGCACCACCCCAGGATTCCATCTTCCACCGAGAAGGAAACATTGCTGTTTGGAACTGCACTCAACCTTCAGAGTTGGAAAAACATGCATGCACCCTGGAGGCCACCATTGCCTTCCATGGCCCTCCTGTACATAAACCTGGAGCCTGGCACACAGTCTGGCCTCTGCCCTCAACACAGCCCTCCAGAGAGTTCACCTTGGGGCTGGCGGATGGAGCCTGCTATGGCCTTAGGCCCTAACACTAAACTTTTGTTGGGCTTTCTGGTCTCCGTACCCTGAGACCTGGCCCACAAGACTTACGTGCTGGGGACCCATGAGCCCAAACAATAGACTCTGCCTATCACACAGAAAGTAATCGTGACATTTGGAACACTGCATAGCCTTCAGAGCAAGAGAAATCCACATATCTTCTGGAGCCATTCCTGGCCTCCTCTAGGCCCCTGGACCCAAACCCAGAGGCTGGTTCTCAGCCAAGCCCACGTCCTCAACTCAACCCTTTGGGGAATTCGCCTTGGACCTTGCAGATCGGTCTTTCCATGGCATTAAGCCGTTACCTTAAAAGTAGGCTGGGCTTTTAGACCTCCATCCCAAGAGCCCTGGCTCACAAGCACTCAGTGCTGAGGACACCTGGGCCTCACTACAGAACTCTACTTGCAACTAAGAAGGAAACAGTGCAGTGTCAACACGAAGAAAACCCTCAGAGCTAGAGAAACATACAGGCTCTCCAGAGAACACTGCCAAATTCCACGGCCCCACCTGGACCTAAGGCCAGAGAGGTGCTTAGCCTGGACCTCGCCCTCGTGAGGGCAGCCTCGCCCAAACTGAGGAGCCCAAGGTGCTTTCCACTGAGCCTCTGGATTGGGAATGCCATGGCCCGAAGCTTTATCTTTAACCCTAGTTTGGGATTTCTGTCCTTCTTCCCCAGAGACCTGACCCCCAAGTCCTCTGAGCTGGGGATCCCAGAGCCACATCACAAGACTCCCCAAGCCATCCAAAAAGTAACTGTGTCTTTGACAACAGTGCACCACCCACAGAGGAGAAAAACCTCATGTCACAAGAGTCTGCGCCAGCATTGTGATGCCCCCCGGAACCAAACTCAGAGGCTGGCGCACACACAGCCCCATCCTGAACTCGACTGCACCCCCAGGGAGCTTGCTTTGGCACCGACAGATTGGGCATGCCATGGTTTTATGCCCCAAAACTATATTGGGTTTTCTGGAATCCATCCCCAGAGACCTGGTTACCAAGCACTCCATGCTATGGACAGCTGAGGGCCACCGAAGGATTCTACCTCCATTCAGAAGGAAACCGTGCCCTATGTAAATAAACCTTAGAGCAGGAGATACCTGTAGGCCTCCCAAAGCCACCCCACCCTTCCTGGGGCCCCGGGACAAAACCAGGAGGTTGGGGCTCAGCCTTGTCCCTGCCCTCAACCCACCCCAACAGGGATCTTGCACACTCCACGGACACCACACTTACCTTTCATAAAAGTCATCTTTTTTACTTCTATATGTTCAACAAGGTAAAACATATACATCACACACACAACACATATGTAACACACAAAAATATTGATGCAAACCCAATAAAGACGTAGATCAGAAATACAAAATACCAATGACAATTACCCTAAAAAACACCCACACTCACACACAGACATCACACATGCACCACATCATTACAATAATAACAGACACAGAGGCCTTAGAGATTTCATTCAAATGACAAGCACCAACACCACAAAGATTCCAGAAGCGGAACACCATGGACCTAAAACTGTCATGCTATGCATACCACAACACTTGTCAGTCACACACAGACAATCACCACACATAAACCACCCTCACCCATGCACTATGTAAACACATGAAAATCACACAAAACAATCCTAGGACTCACACACTAAAGGGACACCAAAAAGGCACAACACCTCCAGCCCAGACACACCATGCCATCCATACAACGCAAAAACACCCAACACACCAGACCAACAGTACACAACAAAAGAAAGCACTCAGAGCCCAAGTTGAAAACACTCATGGAACACATAGACAACAAATTCCTACCCACACAGAGTTGCCCAACTGAACGCAGGACCATGCTAGGCCACACAGACATGAAACGTTCAACACATAGACAGTACCCACATGTAACCACCTCTTAGAGAACACACAGAGTACACAATACAAAACACACGCTAAAAGTATTCCACACTAAAGCCCTTCTCTCAAAACACACAGGACTCCCATAAAAAACTGAAACCCACCACAGCAATACACAACTCTTCACACCTAATCTCCTCAAACACAGTCCACTTGCATGAGAGTCACCACACTTACAGAAACTACCCACCCCACATACACTGTTTAGACCCCCCACACTACCACTCACCTATGCTTTGTATCACTCCATATGTACCACAGAGACTGAATATTTTGGACTTACACACAGACAGCAGAGGTACACCAAACACATACACAGAAAGCAAAAAAAAAAAAATACACGTAAATAATTTACACAGTAAAAAATGCACAGAGCACATAGAACATAAGTTACACACATGACCTACTTATGCACTGGTCACATAACAGAAGCCACATATGTTTCCGACCCACAACTTTTCAAAACCATAAAAGCAAGTCAAATATATAAACCCCCACAACATACACAAACAATAAAACAAACACAACACACATCTCCTTATATCATATAACACCTACACCTCATAGTAATACACCACACAAACCAACAAAACATACCAATATTCCACAATCAGCCCAAACATACAACACACCAGCACAAGCCCATACACCAAGCTCAGAGCATTCTAATAAACCACCAGCTACAACACAGCAAACACACAACACATATATCTGCCCTATGCTCCACAATACACCATAAATACATGAAAAATACGGCACCTGTGCCATATGCAGCTCCAACACACAGACGCACATAGAATGCACAAATCACAACACAGACACACCAGTCAAGAACTGTACACACACACACTCACAAAACCCCTCTACCACACAACCACACCCACCTATTCAACACCACCACATAGGCCACACGTACACCAACCAAGACACACCTAGCCCACACACTTCACAGTAAAATAGCACAGTTTATACATGCAATACCACACCACACTCGTAACCTGTGCACAGACAGACTCACCCATGCACACAAACCCACACACACACACCAAAATACCCAGACACGACTGCTTAGTCCTTGGATGGCTAGTGTCATGCTGCTGGTGTGTATCGAGCTTGTTTCCCCTCTCCCACTTAACCTACATGCCAGCCTTATGAACAGCAGATAGCTCCCCCACACACAACACTTCAGGGCATGGCCTGCACAGAACGAACCCTGACATCGAACACGGCAATGGGTCTTAGGTAAAGACACTTGAGAGGTGCCCTCAACTCACGCTTGCGCTCCCAAGGCTCTGCTCCCAGTATTCACTGGTGGGTCAGACATGTCAGAAAAATATTTCACTTATTTTTAAACTAGGGCATCTGGTAGAGTCCCTGGGAATGTGTGCTATGTATGCCTACTGGGCCCCTCAAAGATTGGTTCTCGAACTCTCTAGGTGGTGAGAGGCTTAGGGCGTATGAGGGGTCCAGCTAAGCAAGTTTATGGGGAGGCTGGGCAGGAGGTAGGGTGTGTGGGAGTCCTCATATTTGGGGAAACTTTGTGTGGGTATGAATGTTGTTGCCTCTGTGTTCTATGCCAGAGAACACATACATATACACTGCACTCACACTTCCCGCATAAAACCCACAAACTAGGTACCTACACCACAAGGAAAAACACAAAATACCCCACCATCACCACACACAGAGAGTGCACCTCTGAAACATGCACCACATGTGGGCCTTCAACAGACCTCTTACCTAACATAGGTGGCGCCCACCTAGACATATAGAACACACCAAGTTTGCTACACAGACACACCCCGTGTACACACACAATGGATGCGCCACACAGCCCTTGCACACACAACACCAGGAAAATATAGGCACCACACACATCTTTCTTCTCCCTCGGATACCACACAGTCTGGCAAAAACTACCCCATATTTTAACACATGTACAGCACCTACACGAAACATAGTTGTTACACACACACATACACAGAGAAGTCACATTCAGCCCATATCCTATGGAAACTCGCATGCACCAGGGACACCACACGCACCTCTTAGACGTCTTCACTACTCCTGCTCCTCCTTATAGGCCTCACGTTCACCTCACACTCACAAGGCACGTGGAACACACTCACACTGACACACACACAGTACTTACTAAATACACACTACAGCTACCCCACCCACACACACACACACTCACACGCAGGCACCCTAACATCACACACAAAGAAACTCCACAGATGCCACACAATTGCCAGGCACTACCATCACAAAGAACACCAGAAGCGGAACCCAGTGGCCCTGCAACTGTCACGCCACCCGTATCACCCTCACCCATGGACCGTGGCAACATATGAATACCCCACAAAACACAGCAAGGATGCACACACTAAAGGGACACCAGATGTGACACCTCCATCCCAGACACCTCATCCCAAAAACACAGGCCACCTATAAAATGTAAATGCACCGTACACCCCAGATCAGCAGTACGCAACCAAAGACACCACATGGAGCCCACCCGGAAACCACTCGTGGCACATGCAGACAACAAATGCCTACCCTACCCACACAGAATTGACCCTATGACCACAGGAACATCCTAAGCCACACAGACACCACACGTTCCACACGTAGACTGCACCCACACCTACTCACCTCATGGAGACACACACTACCCAATACCATACCTGCTACACATATTCCACACATAGCCCATATCTCAAAGTCACAAGGCCCCATACAAAACAAACTCACCCAACACCACACATATCCTGCATACACCCATATGCACAGAGGCCACCTATTCCCTGCCGTACGTTCCACCTGCCACAAGAGTCACCACACTGAGAGCACCAACCCACGATGCACACACCGTCTACATGGCCCCACTTTGCCGCTAACCCACGCCTCGTGTTGGGTACATGTACCGCAGAGACGGAACCTAATGGCCTCACCCACACAGACACCATAGGCAGGCCAAAAGCACACACAGAAACGACAAAAACACCAACATACACAGAAATACTTTACACCGTACAATGCACACTGCACATGGAACATAAATTTCATGTCTGTCCCATAGGTGCACATGTCCCATAACATCAGAGGCCACATATATGTCAGAACCTCACAACTCTGCAGCCCCCCAAGCAGATCCAACATACACACCCCACACACCACACTCAAACTACCATACACCAAGCACACCACGCATCTCCCACCATCATAACACACACAAACCCATGGAAAGACGTCACACACACCAGACACCCTGAAACACCACACACAGCCTGCACATAACACCCACAACCACAACGAACTTAGACCATGCTCATAGTACACAGATAACCCATACACAACATATACCCCACGAACACATTACATGTATATGAGCCATACACACCTCCATTCTCCCATGAATACACAAAAAAACCAAGACCTGTGCCATACGAAACCCATCTCCAATGCACACGAACCCTATATAAGACACCGAGGCCAACCCCTCACCCACCATTCCCAAACTGCACACATACCACCCCTCTCCCACACTGCTACACCCACATGGTCAACACAACTACATATGACACACATTACAACACCCAAGCCACACCACCTATCACGCTCACATCATACTCAAACAGCACAGTCCACAAATGCACCCTCACCCCATACTACACACTACTCATATACTGAGCAGAGACCCACACACGAACACACACTAACACACACAAACAGGCTTTCTAAGTTCCTGGATAGACAGTACCAGCCTGCCAGTCTGTATGCAGCTTGTCTCCCGCTCCCAGCCTGCCTGCATGCCTGCCTTATGAACAGCAGATAGCTCTCCTCCCATGCACAAAACAATTTATGGCCTGCCCAGAGACAGCCCTCGCATTTGACTCTGCAACAAGTGCCCCTAAAAGTCACGTTAGAGAACCCCGCCAAAAGGCTCCTGCCATCCCCGTGCCACCTCTGCCTGTATTGACCAGTGGGCAGACATGTTGGAAAAAGAGCCCCACCCAGAGTTTTTTTTTTCTCGCTTCTAGCAGGAGAAATGGAGGCTTCGGGCTGAGAGCACTCCCATGTGTAGCTAATGGAGGCTTCCTTTGCCCGAGTGCACAGGGGTTTTATTCCTGGCCGTTGGACTATCACTACATTTTCAACAGGAGCACATGTTCAACTCTAGTGAAGAACTCTGGCCCTCTCTTATTCATTTCCATCCACTAAGTCATCCATCCATGCCAAGTTCCGCCTGCAGGAACCTAGTCTCTGTTTCAGAGAAATAGATGCTCCTTTCAACTGGGACTCCTGCCAAGTCCCTGGGGCTGTGCTTTAGTTTGGGCCACGGGACCACTTGCAATTTGGTCTCTGAAATATAAGGCTATGGGAGGAAAAGAGGGGCTTTGACTAGAGCAGCATAGGCTGCTTGTGTGTAGGCTGGCCCAGAGGTTTTGAGAAGAAACCTGTCACATGGCTGTAGCACAGGGAAACCAAGTGAGACTTTTGCTAGATTGATTCATTCCCAGTGGAATGGAGAACTTGGGCCTTCCTCGTAGCCCTTCTCAAAGCCTGCTGTATATCCGACCGGACTCAGGGGGGTCCCATTCAAGGGAAGTGTAGCTGTCACTCAGCCAGCGCTCACTGATTTGTGTCCAAGTCCCACTCTGGTCCTGTCCCAAATGAGGGCCTAGGAGGTCTGACAGCACCAAGGAAATAGCTCCTCTTTCTTCCTTTTGCTTGCTGTGTCGCTTGATGGAGAAACCACTGCAACATGCAGGTAGCGGGCTGTATGCTTTGACTCACTGATTTGCCTCAGGTCCGAAAACCAGATGACCGAGGCAGGACACCTCCTCTCTGGGTCCTGCTGAGGGGAAAGGGAGATGTATCCAGGGCCAGAAGCTATCCTTCTCTTTCTGAAACGAAAGTGCAAACCTCTGGCGGACTAACTGTGGTGTAGCCATTGGAGGTATTGCTTTTTCAGAGCTCAGACATGACTCTCATGCCTGAGAAGGCCAGCCCATGGGGAGACTGCACTAGGAGCTCTATTCTGGGCCTTATCTCATTTTCCGTGTCATAAACAAGAGTAGCAGGAAGTGTGGACCTTTCCACCTTGTTGTTCTTTTGCACAGAGTCCCTCATCTTTCGAACAATACCTAGCCAGGGTCTCAGAGGGATCACCCCAATTTTTAAGGTGATGAGGTCTGGCAGAAACCCGGGGAATGTGGGATAGTTATGGCCAGTGAGCCCCTCAAAGTTTGGTTCTCGAACTCTCTGAGAGTAAGGCCAGGGGCATATGAGGGAACCCCACAAAGCATCTTTATGTGTAGGTTGGGCAGGCAGTTAGGGAGGGCGCTGGCCCCGTATCTGGGACAATTTGGTGTGCATATGAATTTGTTGCCTCGGTATTTTATGCCACAGAACGCACACCTACACCCTGCCCACACACTTCACCCATAAGACCCACGTGTTATACATACACAACAGACAAGTTTCTGACATCACAGACAAAGAAACATCGTATGACTCTCTCACCACACACTGTGCACATAGGCAGCACACATCAAGAATGGGTCACACAGGGGCACCTGGGTGGCTCAGTTGTTAAGCATCTGCCTTCGGCTCAGGTCATGATCCCTGTGTCCTGGGATCGAGCCCCGCATCAGGCTCCCTGTTCCACAGGAAGCCTGCCTCTCCCACTACCATTCCCTCTGCCTGTGTTCCCTCTCTCTCTCTGTTTCTCTCTTTCAAATAAATAAAATCTTAAAAAAAAAAGAATGGGTCACACACAAACCTCTTACCCCACACAGGTGGCACACACATAGACCTATGGAACACACCAAGTTGGCTACACAGGAACACCCCCCATTAACACACGCAAGGAGCGCCACACAGCCCCTATACACAAAACACCCGGTAACCATACGCAGCACACATAGACAACACATTTATATTTCTTTTCCCTCAGATTCAACACAGTTATGCCCAAACTACCCACTATATTAGCGCTTATACAGCACCTACCCGAAACATAATTGGTACACACAAAGACACACACAGAAGACACATTCAACCCATAGTCTAAAGAAACTCACAGGCACCACAGACAGCACACTCATCCCTCATAGAGGACACCGTCACACCGCTTATACCTCCAAATACATCACACATACACGTCACAAAAGCCACCCACACACTAAAACGCACAAGAAACACTTTCAACTGACACACAAGCAACGTCTACAGACACGCCTATCAGAGATACTAAATACACAGGACCCCTACCCTACCACAAACCCACACTCACGCACAGATATCACACATACACTGTACCATTACATGTATACCACACACACACGCACACACACACACACAGGGGCCCCACAAATGCCAAACACCATCACCACAAAGAACAGAAGCAGAACACTGTGGACTTACAAATGTCACACTACCAATACCACAACACTTTCCAGTCACAAACAGAGTGGTACCACACACACCACTCTCACCCATACACCATGGAACCCACCACCACACTGAACATACACCAAACTCAGAGCACACTAATGAACTACATGCTACACCTACATGGCATGACAAACACCGCACCTGCGCCATATGCAGCACAGCTCCAGCACACAAAACTGCATATGGAACGCACAAATTGCAACACAGACACACCAGTCAAAAACTGTACACATACACAACCCCTCTACCACACCTCCACAACCACCTATTCAACACAAACACATAAGCCACACATACACCAACCAAGCCACACCTAGCCCACTCACTTCACAGTAAAAAAGCACAGTCTATACATGAACTCCTATACCATGCCACACTCTGCTCATAATCTGCACAGACAGACCCACACATGCATACAAACCCACATGCAAACACCAAAATACTCAGACACGGCTGCTTAGTTCTTGGATGGCTAGTGTCACTCTGCTGGTGTGTCAAGCTCCTTTCCCCTCTCCCAGCTGACCAGCCTAGGGTTAAGTTTAAGTCCCAGGGCCACTGCAAGCCTGATTAGGCAGTTCCGCAGTGTATACCACGGGAGGTTGAGTTCTGGGCAGTGGGCAGGCTGAAGGTCAGCCTCTGGATTGAGGCCCAGCTTGGCCTCCAAAGGCTGGGGTGGCTTCCTGGGGTAATGCCAGTACTCCTACCTTGACGGTTTGGTGCCGACTGTCATGGCCTGGAGGCCTAGGGGTCCATGGGTGGAGTCCTGTAGTGGGGCTCAGAGGTCACCAGGATGAAGGGTTTGTGAGTCAAGCCTCCTCGGAGGGAAGCCGGACACACCAACCTAGGGTTAAGATTAGGACCCAGGGCTGCGGCAACCCCGATCTGCCAGTGTCGAGGAGTCCAGCACATGGTGTTTAGTTAAGGGTGGGGGCCAGGCTGAAGCTCAGCCACTGGATAGAGGACAAGGTTGGACTCCGAAGGATAGGGTGGCTTCCTGGGGGCATGCAGAATTCTCCTTCCCTGAGGGTTTGGCGCCAACTGTCACAACTCTAGGTCCTGGGGGTCCATGCATGGAGTCCTATGGGACTCAGGGTTCCCCAACCTGTAGGGTTTGGTCACCAGTACTCCTCAGATGGAGTCCAGACATATCAACCTAGGGTTAGGGCTAGGACCGAGGGCCACAGCAGACCCGATCTGTCAGTGAAAAGTCGTAACCCACAGGGCTTTAAGTTGAGGGCGGGGTCCAGACTGAGGCTCAGCCTCTAGATCGAGGAACAGATAGGCCGACTAAGGCTGGGCAAGCCTCCTGGGGATTGTGGGTTTCTCCAAATACTTGTGCTGTGATCCAAAGCCTGTGTTCATGAGAGAGTGAGGGCAGGTTGATGGTGTATGTGGGGTGATTGGCAGCTCTAAGTGCAGTGACTCTTATTTTAGGTGGCGTGTGTGTGAGTGAAATATGTAACGTATGCGTGAATAGATGTGTACAGAGTACATTGAGTGTTGTCGTGGTTTGTGTTTTTGTATGGGTATTGTGGGTGCATGATAGAGTGGGGCTATTTTTGGAAAAAGGGTGACCTGTGTGTTGTACACTGTAGTGTGCAGTCTCTATGATGTGGGTCAATATGGGAGACGTCTCTGTGTTGAAGATGTCCTGTCTGGTTTGGGAACGTTCTTGTGGTCACTGGGTCCTTTCCATGTGGGGATGCATTTGTTTCCTCTGTGTTTACGAGTGCTTTGCAGGTGCACTCAGTGTGGTGTCTTCCGTTGTGTGCTGTTGGTCTGCTCTGTGGTTCGTGTTCGCCTTGTATGGGTGGTTGAGTGGTTGGGGTGTTGTGTCTGTGTTGGAGGTGCTGGACTCGTTTGGGGGGCTCCCTTTGGTGTCTGCATCTGAGGAGTGTATTGTATGTTGTTCATGTGTTTCCGGGGGGCATGGGTGAGAGCCTCCTGTGTGATGTGCAGTGCCAGTTCTTGTGAGACGGAGAAGTGTTAGTGTGGTATGCGTGTTTATTGTGGGGTGCGTCTTCTGGGTTGTAATTCCAAGCCTTTGGTAGGGCAAGTGCTTAGCACTCGTGGGCTATCCCTGTGGTCTCTGTGTTTAGTAGAACGAGTAATGGTTTGATGCATGTGTGATGTGTTTGTGAGTGTGGGAGTGTGGTAGGTGGGTGTCTTTGTATCTGGTATTTCTAAGTTGCGTATCTGTAGATAATGCTTGTGTGTGTGTCAGTGCGTGTGTGTCACACTTGCATTATGTGTGTGAGACCTGTCTGTGTGACCTCTCTGGAAGTAGGAGGGGGAAGATGTTGTCCATGCGGGATGAGAGGCTTGTCTGTGGTATGTGTTAGTTTCTTTAGATAATGGGCTCGGTGAGGCATCTCTGTGCGTGTCTGTAACAATTAGGTTCCGTGTCTGTTATGTAAAGGTGTTGAAATGCTGGGCACAGTCGACATCACTCTGTTGTACCTGAGAGAAAGGAATCCTCTGAGAGTTGTGTGTCTGTGCTGCCTATGTTTTCCTGATGTGTGTATCAGAGATACCTGCCAATTTCATTGTTCGTGCACATAATATGTGTCTGTGTAGTGACGTTGGTGTGTTCACTGTGTCTCACTGCACGTCACTTGTGTCGGGGTATATGTTTGTAGAAGACCCACATGTGTTTTCTGTTTCAGAGGTGCACTGTGTGGGTGGGGAGATGGAAGGGTACTCTGTGTGTTTCTTTGTCGTGTAGGTACATTGTGGTGTAAGTGTATTATGTGTTTTTACGGGTGGAGTGTGAGTGCACTGATAGGTGTGTGTGTTCTCGCTCATGAAACACAGAGAAGCACCAAATGCATACCCATACAGAGTAGCTCCAGAAACAAGAACCCCCCCCAACCTCCTGCTGAGTCTACACATAGTCAATATTTCCTTGGCCCAGAGTACACCTGAAGCTTCCCACCGTCTTGGAAATACAGAGGACCAAACGATGACGGGCCACTAGGTATACTTGGTCCACATTCCCAGGGCCTCTGCCAAACGTCCTCTTTAAAATTAGGCGATTTTTTTTGGGACATATCCGGCCCACCCGTGAATCCCTGGAGCAGTGACACGGGGAGAGCGGGAATGCTTTGGGGGTTCCTCTCAAGCGTGATTACATGGGACTATGTGCTGTGTACAATGCAAGGGCTCTTTCTGCACAGGCCATGGCCTCACGTGTTGTGTGCATGAGGAAGTGCTCCGGTCTTCATAAGGAAGGCAGGTTGGTCAGCTTGGAGAGGGAGACAAGCTGGGTACCGCCTAGCTGGCTGACACAGCCATCCAAGAATGAAGGAGGCGTGTCTGGGTTTTTGTGTGTGCATTGTGGATTTTGGCCACGTGTGTGCTCATGCTATGAGTAGAGTTTGGTGTGGTGTACGGGTACTTGTGTAGACAATGCTGTGTGAGTGTGCTAGGCGGGGTGTCGGTGTTTACCTTGAGTGGTGGTATGTGTTTCCCCTGTGGGTGTGTTGACGATGGGGATGTAGGTGTGTGGAAGAGGGATGATGTGTGTACGGTTCTTGAAGGCTGTGTCTCTGTCGTGCCGTGTGTGTTCTATGGGTGGTTTTTTGGGTGTTGGAGATGAGTTTTCTATTGTGGGGAGGGGGCTCTCTGTTGTGAATGCCTGGGATATTTGGTAGAATATGGGTGAAATACGTGCTGTGTTTGTGGCCTATGTGTTGTGCGTGAGGTAGTGTGCCTGGTGCTAGGGTTGTTTTGGTGAGGTTTTGGGTGGTTTGTGTGGTCTCAGTATGGTGTACTAGAGGCTGTGTAATTTGTGTTGCCTTCCTATGGGGTCCGCGTGTTATATGCTGTTGGAAGATGCCTAGTGAGTGTGGAATATGGCGGTTTGTGTATGATGTGGGCTTTGTGTACTTGACCTGGTTTTGTGTGGTTGGAGAGTTGTGAATTTCAGGCATTTTTGTGAGCTTTGTTGTTCTGGGGCCTGTGGGCACGTGTGACCCCCGTCTAACGTTTGTTGCATGTGTTTTGGACCCGTGACACTGGGTACAGTATTTGTGTGTTGGTGTGGGCGTGGTTTCTTTTTGTGTGCGTTTGGCGTACATGTGGTGTCTGTGCGGAGGCCCCTATGTTCAGTTTCCATGGTACGTGTGTGGTGATCGGAAGCCTGCGTTCGTGAGAGAGGGAGGATACGTTGATGGTGTATGTGGGGTGTTTGTGAGCTCTAAGTGCAGTGACTCTTGTTGTAGGTGTTGTGCGTGTGAGTGGAATATGTAGCATGTGCGTGAATAGATGTGTGCAGAGTATGTTAGGTGTTTTGGGGGATTTGTGGTTTTTTTATTCATAACGTGGGTGAATGAGAGAGTGGAGCTATTTGTTGCATAAGGGTAACGTGTGTATTGTTTGAGTAGTGTGCAGTCTCTATGATGTGGGTCACTAGGGAAACCGTTTCTGTGTTGAAGTTGTCAAGTGTGTCTGGTTTGCTAATGTCCTTGTGGTCACTGGGTCAATATTGTATGGTGATGCATTTCTTTCCTCTGTGTTCTATGTGTGCTTTGCTTGGTGTGGTGTCTTCAGTTGTATTCTGTTGTTCTGCTCTGTGATTCGTGTTCGTCTTGTGTAGGTGGCATTTGTTGTTGCAGTGCTGTGTCTGTGCTGGAGGTGTTGTACTCTTTCAGGGGTCCTTTGGTTTCTGCGTTCGAGGAGTGAATTGTATGGTGTTCATGTGTTTCCGTGGTGCATGGGTAAGAGCCGCCTATGTGATATGCAGTGCTGGTCTTTGTGTGTCTGAGAAGTGTTGTTGTTGTATGGGTTTTTATTCTGCATTGCGTCTTCTGGGGTTTACTTCCAAGACTTTGGGTAAGGCGAGTGCTTAAGCCTTCATGTGCTATCTTTTTGGTCTCTCTGTTTAGTAGAACGCATAATGGTGTATTTGATGAGTGATGTGTGTGGGAGTGTGGTTGTGTGGTAGGTGGGTGTCTTCATATCCGGTATTTCTAAGGTGCGTGTCTGTAGGCAATGCTAGTGTGCTTGTCAGTTTGTGTGCCACACTTGCATTATATGTGTAAGACGTGTCTGTGTGACCTACCTGGAGGTAGGAGAGGGGGAGGATGTCAACGCGGTGTGAGTGTTGTCCGTGGAACATGTTAGTTTCTTTAAATTATCAGCTGGGGGCATTATCTCTGTGTGTCTTTGTAACAATTATATTCCATGTTGGTAATATATAGCTGTTAAAATATTGGGCAGTTTTGACATCACATTGTTGTATGTAAAACATAAGAAACCTCTGAGAATTTTTTATTTTTGATGCCTGTGTTTTCAGGAGTTGTGTGTATAAAGGTTGTCTGACTGTTCTGTTGTGTGTGATCATATGTGTCTCTGTAGTGACATGGTGTGTTCTTTATGTCTCAGTGTGTGCCACTTATGTTGGTATGAAGGATTGTTGAAGACCCACATGTGTTTTCTGTTTCGGAGGTGCACTGTGTGTGTGGTGATGGAATAGTACTATGTGGGTCTCTATTGCGTGTAAGTACCATGTGGCGTAGGCATATCATGTGGGTTTTTTAAAATGGGTGGAGGCTGATGCACTGTGTGTGTTCTCGCTCATGAAACAGAGAGAGGCAATAAATTCATACCCACACAGTGTGGCTCTGGAAAAGAGGACAGCCCCCAACCTCCTGTTGTGTCTACACATAATCCCTCTTTCCTGGGCCCAGCATACACTTTAGGCTGCTCACCATCTTGGGAGTGCAAGGACAATAAGATGAGGGGCCAGTAGTTATACCTGGTCCCCATTCCTGGGGCCTCCACATGACGTCCTCCTTTAAAAATAAGTTAAAGTTTTTTTACTACATGTCTGGCCTTCTGGTGAATACTGGAAGCCGTGTCTCAGGGAGAGCAAGGGTGCTTTGTGGGCTCCTCAAAGGTGTTTACAGGGGGCTTTATGCTGTCTCCAGTGCAAGGGCTCTTTCAGGGCAGGCCATGGTCTGAAGTGTGTGCAGGGGGGAGCTCTCGCTCCTTCATAAGGAAGGCACGCTACTCAGCTGGGAGAGGGAGACAGGCTGGCTACCGTCCAGCGGGCTGACATTACCCACCAAGAACTAAGCAGATGTGTCTGGGTGTACATGGTGCATGTGGTTTTTAGCGCGTGTGCGTGTGTCTCTGCTTACGGCATGAGTAGTGTTTGGTGTGGCATACTGGTACCTATGTAGGCACTGCTCTCTGTGTGATATCAAGGTCATAGGTGTTTTGGCTTGAGTGGTGTATGTGTATTCTCCGTGGCTGTGTTGACTATGGGGGTGTAGGTGTGTGGAAGAGGAGTGGTTGTGTGTACGGTTCTTGGTGTGTCTGTGTTGTGCTTTGGGTGTTCTATGTGCGGTTTTTGAGGATTGGAGACGGGTGGACAAGGTTGCAGCGGGGGTATTTGCAGTGTGTGCGTTGGTTATTGTGGAGAGTATGGATGATATACATGCTGTGTGTAGCCTATGCTTTGTGCATGGGATATTAAAGTGCTCTCTTTGGTTTATTTTGATGTGGTTCGTGGTTTCATTTTGTGTGTTATGTGATGTTGGTAGATGTGTGCTGTGAGTGTTGTATTTTGGTTTGTATATGGTGTGGGCGTTGTGTCTTTGAAGAGCTTTTCTGTGTTTGAAATGATGTTTGGGCATTCACGTGGCATACGTTGTTATGCGACCTGTGCTCAAGTAAGACTGGCGTGTACTATATGTCCAGTGTGATGTGTACAGTATACTGTGTAAATTGTTTATGTTTTAGTTTGTATAGTTGTGTGTGTATGGGGTACATCTGGTGTATATGTGGGAGGCCTATATGTTATGTTTCCATTGTACTTGTCTTGGCATCCGTGGCGTTGGTTGGTAGGAGAATTGGGGCCCGTAGACTGTGTATGTGCTGTAAGGGTGGAAACTCTTGTTGCAAGAGGCGTGTGTGTATAGAAGTCTGCAAACTAAGGGCGGTATTGTGGTAAGTTTGTGTATCGTATGGGTATAGCGTGTGTATGACACTTGGACAACCTGTGGTATTCGTGTAGTGTTCCTGTTGTATTGGAGTCATGGGCTACCTGGGGCATATTTGTAGTATGTGATATATTGGAGTTATGGGCTACCTGTGGAATAAGTGTAGTGTGTGTAATCTTTATGATGAGGGACTGTATGGGTATAGTGTTTATGTGGGCGTGTCATATATGTGTGGTTTGGGATGTTCCTGTGGAAAATGGGTCATTTCCGAGGGGGCATGCATTTGTTCCCTCTGTGTTCTCCAAGTGGTCTCAAGGTCTCAAGGTCTTTGTGGTCTCCTTAGTTCTGTAGAGTTGGTCTGGCCTGTGCTGTGTATTTGCATTGTATGGTGGCATGTGTGGTAGGAGGTTTTGTCTGTGAAAGAGGTATTGTGCACGTTTTTTGTCTCTTTGGTATGTGCGCCCTTGGAGTGTTTGCCATGGTGTCCATGTGTTTTCATGGTGCCCGGTATAAGATGCAGGAAAGCCCACCTTGGGTTAGGGTTAGGGCCAAGGGCCAGGGAAAGCTGAAGTCTCTATGGCAGAGGCAGTCTCCTCAGGGGGAGAGTTGAGGTAAGAGGTCAGGCTGAGACCCTGTCTCTGGCCTTGGTTTCTCTGGGCAGTGGGAGGCGTAAGTGGCCTATGGGGTGTAGGTTTCTCCTGCTCTGAAGGCTGGGCTCCGTTCCCAAAGGCACGGTTTCCTCCTGGATGGCAGGCAGCATCTTGTGATGAGGTTCAGGGGCCCCCAGCAGGAAGGGCTTGGGGGCCAGGCCTCCAGGGATAGAAGCTGAGAAATGCAAACTAAGGTTAGGGTTAGGGCCTAAAGCCATAGCAGGCCAGCTCTTCCCGTGCAGATAAGAGCTCCCGGGGGTTTGGAGTGGAGGGAGGAGATCAGGCTGAGCCCCTGTCTCAGAGTTTTTTCCAGTGGGCGAGGAAAAGCATGGGTGTCCTCTGGGAGGCATGAGAGTTTCTCCTGTTCTGAGTTCTGGGCGCATTTCGGAATGCAATGATTTCCTCCTGGGT
>CM053604.1:136970816-136986872 GCA_028646535.1 Procyon lotor | reverse complement strand
AGGGGTCTCTGTGGGGTGGGGGGCATGTTGGTCTCTGCTGCTCTGAGAGCTGTGCCCGTTTCCAAATGGAATGGGTTCTACCTGAGTTGCGAGCAGAGTCCTGTGATAGGGCTCAGGGGCACCATCCATGGAGGGCTTGTGGGCCAGGTCTCCAGAGACAGAGGCCAGAAAGCTAACCTAGGTTAAGGTTACTGCCTAAAGGCATGGCACGCCGGATCTGCCAGCCACCGTGTGAGATCCCCGGGGTGCTGAAGTGAGAGAGGGGGCCAGGCTGAGTCCCAGCCTCCGGGATTTCAGTCTAAGGGGCTGAGGAAGACAAGGTTGGCTTTTGGTGGCATGAAGGTTTCTCCTGCGCTGAGGGTTGTGCACCCTTCCCAACAGCACATTTTCCCTCTGGGTGGCAAGCAGAGTCCTGTAGTGGGGCTCAGCATCTCCAGCACAGAAGGCTTAAGGGCCACTTCTCCTGGAACCGAGCCCCTCCAAGGAATAGGATTAAGGCCCAGAGTCAGGGCAGAACTTATCCATGATCATGGTAGCCATCTCCCTGGGGGGCTGAATGGAGGGCAGGGGCCAGGCTGGGCCACACACTCTGAGTTTGATTCCAGAGGGCCTAGAATAGCCTGGGTGGCTCTGGGGAGCGTGTGGGTATCTCCTGATTTGAGGGCTTTGTGTAGATACAAACGGTGCAGATACCTTGTGGTGGCAGCCGTGTCCTTCAATGTGGCACACGAGCCCCCAGTATGAATGGTGTGGGGGCCAGGCCTCCGGGGACAAGGCCAGAAAACCCAACCTAGTGTTAGAGTTAAGGCCTAGGGCTATGGCAGGCCCAATCTGGTGGTGCTGAGGCGTAAGCCAAGAGGTGCTTCACTGAGGGCGGAGGCCAGGCTGAAAATCAGCCTCTGGAACGAAGCCCAGGTGGGCCTCCAAATGCTGGGGTGGCCTCCTGCTGGCATGCTTGTATCTACTTCCCTGAGTGGCCCAGAATGTCATGGCAAGGTTTCCTGGTGGTCTGTGTGTGGAGTCCTGCTGTGGAGATCGAGGTCTCCAGGCTACAGGGATTAGGGGCCAGGCATCCTCTGATGGAAGCAGGACAAACCAGCCTTGGCTTAGGGTTAGGGTATAGGGTCATGGAAAGTGCGATCTGGGGGTGCCGCGGAGTAAACGATGGGGGTTTATTTGAGGGCGGGGGACAGAATGCACCTCAAATTCTGGATCGAGGAACAGGTGGGCCTCATAAGGTTGGGGAAGCCTCCTGGTGCATGCAGGTGTATCCTTCCCTGAGGTGTTGGAACCCAATAATTCGGAATGCTATCCCTGGGGTCCAGGGTCAGAATACCATTACGGGACTTGAGTCCCTAGGCTGCAGGCTTTGGGCACCAGGCTTACTACGAAGAAAGCTGGAAACTGCAACCTAGGGTTAGGATTAGGTGTCACCAGGAGGTGTCGAGTTGAGGGCAGGGACCAGGCTGAGGCACTGCCTCTGTTTTGAGGCCCAGCTTGGCCTCCAAAGGCTGGGGTGGCTTCCTGAGGCATGCAGGATTCTCCTTCCCTGAGGGTTTGGTGCCAACTGTCATGGCCCAATGTCCTGTGGGGGGGGGTCCATGGGCGGAGTCTCTTGCGGGGCATTTCAGTTCCCAGGCTGCATGGTTTAAGTGCCAGGCCCCTTTGGACAGTAGTAGGCTCAGCAAGAGGTTGGGTTGGTGTCTGCTTTTCTGGATCCATTCTGTATGTGTAGGCATTGGTGATTGTGTTTTTTTCTTTTTTCCCCAAATACTTCTATTTTATTTTTTCATTTTTATGAGATCAATTATTCATGCACCACATCAAGTACTTCACGCAATACGTGCCCTCCTAAATACCCAACGCCAGGTTCACCAAATCCCCCACCACACTCTCCTTCATAACCCTCAGTTTGTTGCTCATAGTCCACAGTTTCTCATGGTTCATTGGTCCTTCTGTTTTCCCCAATCCCCCCTTCCTTTTCTTCTCACAATGCCCTCCATGTTTTTCCTTAAGCTCCACACATAAGTGGAACCATAAGATAATTGTCTCTCTCCGCTTGACTTATTTCACTCAGTGTAATCTCTTCCAGTCCCGTCCGTGTTGATACAAACCTTGGGTATTCACCCTTTCTGATGGAGGCATAATATTCTGTAGTATATATGTACCATATTTCGTTAACCATTCATCTCTTGAAGGACATCTTGGTTCTTTCCACAGTTTGGTGATTGTGGCCATTGCTGCTTGAACGTTGGGGTACATTTGGCACTTCTATATATTTCATCTGCTGCTTTGGGGTAAATACCCAGTAGTGCGATGGCAGGGTCATTTTATTTTCAATTTCTTGAGGAATCTCCACACTGTTTTCCAAAGTAAATGCACTAGCTTGCATTCCCACCAATGGTGGAAGAATGTTCCCCTTTTCCCACATCCTCTCCAACATTTGTTGTTTACTGTCTTGTTGATTTTGGCCACTCTAACTGGTGTAAGGTGGCATCTCAGTGTGGTTTTGATTTGACTCTCCCTGATGGCTAAAGATGATGAAAATTTTTTCATGTGTCTGTTAGCCATTTGTATATCTTCTTTGGAGAAATGTTCATGTCTTCACTTTTTTTGACATGATTATCAGTTTTGTGAGTGTTGAGTTTATAGACCTTAGATGTCAGACATTTGTCGGTAGTGTCATTTGAGAATATATTCTCCCATGCTGTGGTTTCCCCTTGTTTTGTTGACTGTTTCTTTTGTGCTGTGCAGAAGCACTGGGTGTGGTCCATGAACAACCTTCCAACACTGAAAAAACAAAATAAACATTCTTGGGCAAAAAAAAGCAAAAAATACAAAAAAAAAATCCACAAACACACAAAATAAGCTTTTTATTTTTTCCCCAAATATATTTTATTTTTTCAGTGTTACATGATTTTTTGTTCATGCACCACACCCAGTGCTCCATGCAAAACTTGCCCTCCTCAATACTCATCACCGGGCTCACCCGACCCCTACCCCCCTCACCTCCAAAACCCTCATTTTGTTGCTCATAGTCCACAGTCTCTCATGGTTCATCTCCCCCTCTGGTTCCCCCCCATTCACCGTTCCCTTCCTTCTCACAATGCCCTCCATGTTTTTCTTTACCCTTAGCACGTAAGTGAGCCCAAAAGGTAACTGGTTCTCTCTGTTTGACTTATTTCACTCTGCATAATCCCTTCCAGTCCCATCCATGTTGATACAAAAGTTGGATATTCGTCCTTTCTAATAGAAGCATAATATTCCATTGTATATATATACCATATCTTCTTTATCTATTCATCTGTTGAAAGGTATCTTGGATCTTTCCACAGTATGGCAACTGTGGCCATTGCTGCTATAAACATTGGTGTACATGTGGCCCTTCTTTGCAATGCAACTGCATTCTTTGGGGAAATTACCCAGTAGTGCAATGGTAGTTTCATAGGGTAGCTCTATTTTTAATTTCTTGAGGAATCTCCACACTGTTTCTCAAAGTGGCTGCACAAGCTTGCAATCCCAACAACAGTGGAAGAGGGTTCCACTTTCTCTGCACCCTCCAACATTTGGTGTTCACTGTCCTGTTGATTTGGGCCATTCTAACTGGTGTAAGGTGGTATCTCAGTGTCGTTTGGATTTGAATCTCCCTGATGGCTAAAAATGATGAACATTTTTTTCATGTGTCTGTTAGTCATTTGAACGTCTTCTTTGGAGAAGTGTCTGTTCATGTCTTCTGCCCATTTTTTGATGTGACTATCAGTTTTGTGAGTATTGAGTTTGAGGAGTTCTTTATAGATCTTAGATATCAGACCTTTGTAGTGTCATTTGTGAATGTCTTCTCTCATTCTGTGGGTTGCCTGTTTGTTTTGTTGCCAGTTTCCTTTGCTGTGCAGAAGTTTTTTTATCTTGATGAAGTCCCAAAAGTTAATTTTTGTTTTGTTTCTTTTGTCTTTGGAGACATATCCTGAGAGAAGTTGCTGTGGCTGATGTCGAAGAAGTTATGGTCTTTGTTCTCCTCTAGGATTTTGATAGATTCCTGCCTCACTTTGAGGTATTTTATCCATTTTGAGTTTATCTCCATGTATGGTGTAAGAGAATAGTTAAGTTTCATTCTTCTACGTAGAGTTGTCCAATTTTCCCAGCACCATTTATTGAAGAGACTGTCTTTTTTCCACTGGATATTTTTTCCTGTTTTATCAAATATTATTTGACCATAGAGTTGCGGGTCCATATCTGGGCTCTCTACTCTGTTCCACTGGTCTATGTGTCTGTTTTTGTGCCAGTACCATGCTGTCCTGGTGATCACAGCTTTGTAGTAGAGCTTGAAATCAGGCAATGTGATGCCCGCAGCTTTGTTTTTCTTTTTCAACATTTCCTTAGCCACTCCAGATCTTTTCTGGTTCCATACAAATTTTAGGACTGTGTTCCACACTTTGAGGAAAACCGGTGGAATTTTGATTAGGATGGCATTGAAGTATAGATTGCTCTGCGCAGTATAGACATTTTAACATTGTTTATTCTTCTAATCCAGGAACATTTAATGCTTTTAACACCTTTTTATGTCTTTTTCAATTTCTTTCATGATTTCATAGAACAATTTCATAGTTCCTCTTTACCTCTTTGCTTAGGTTTCTTCCCATGTATCTTATATTTCTTGGTGCTACAGTAAATGAAATCCATTCTCTAATTTCTCTTTCCACAGTTTCATTGTTAGTGTATAGGAAAGCAACTGATTTCTGTGCATTAATTTTGTATCCTGCCACATTCCTGAATTGCTGTATGAATTCTAGTAGTTTGGAGGGTGGATTCTTTTGGGTTCTCCATATAAAATATCATGTCATCTGCGAAGAGAGAGAGTTTGACTTCTTCTTTGCTAATTTGAATTCTTTTTTTTTTTTTTTTGTCTAATTGTTTTGCTAGGACTTATAGCACTATGGCGAAGAAGAATGGCGAGAGTGGGTATCCTTGTCCTGTTCCTGATCTCAAAGGGAAGGCTGTCAGCTTTGCTCCATTGAGAATGATATTTGCTTTGGCTTTTCATAGATAGATTTATGATGTTAAGGAATATTCCTTTTATCCTTATACTTTGAAGAGTTTTAATCAGGAATGGATGCCACATTTTGTGAAATGTTTTTTCTGCATCAACTGAGAGGACCATGTTCTTCTTCTCTCTTCTCTTATTGATTTGTTCTACCACATTGATTGATTTGTGAATGTTGAACAACTCTTTCATCCCAGGGATAAATCCCACCTGGTCATGGTGAATAATCTTAATGTGCTGTTGGATCCTATTAGGTAGAATCTTGTTGAGAATCTTGGCATCCATATTCATCAAGGATATTGGTCTGAAATTCTCCTTTTTCGTGGGGGGGTCTTTGCCTGGTTTGGGGCTCAGGATAATGCCTGCTTCATAGAAAGAGTCTGGATGTTTTCCTTCTGTTTCTCTTTTTTGAAACACCTTCGGGAGTATAGGTGTTATTTCTTCCTTGAATGTTTGATAGCATTCCCCAGGGAATCCTCAGGTCCTTGACTCTTGTTTTTTAGGAGGTTTTCGATCACTACTTCAAACTTATTATGAGATATTTTTCTATTCAGGTTGTCAATATCTTCCTGTTTTAGTCTCGGAAGACTATGGGTTTCTAAGCATGCATCCATTTCGTCTACGTTGTTTAACTTATTGGGATATAGTTGATAATAATTTTTGGTGCTTTTTCCTATTTCCTTTGGATTTCTCATGATCCCTCTCTTTCATTAATAATTTTGTTAATTAGGGTCCTTTCTCTTATCCTTTGAACTAGTTTGGCCAGTAGCCCATCAATCTTATTGATTCTTTCAAAAAACAAACTTCCAGATTCATTAATGCATTCTACTGTTTCTCTAGTCTCTAAACCACTGATCTCTGCTCTGCCCTTGATTATTTCCCTTCTTGTTCATGGGGTTGACTTAATTTGTTGATTTTTTTCAGTTCTTTAAGGTGTAAAGAGAGCTGGTGTATTCGAGATCTTTCCTTTTTTTGAGTGAGACTTGGATAGCTATGTATTTCCCCATTAGAACTGCTTTTGCTGTGTCCCATAAGTTTTGCATCGATGTGTCTTCATTCTCATTGGTCTCCATGAATTGTTTAAGTTCATCTTTGGTTTCCTGGTTGATCCCAGCATTCTTCAGCAGGATGGTCTTTAGCTTCCATGTGTTTGCATTCCTTCCAAACTTTTTCTTGTGGTTGAGTTCCACTTTCAAAGCATTGTGGCCTGAGAAGATACAGGGAATCATCCCAGTCTTTTGGTATCGGTTAAGTCCTGATTTGTGACCCAGTATGAGGCCTATTCTGGAGAAAGTTCCTTGTGAGCTCAAGAAGAATGAGTATTCTGTTGTTTTAAGGTGGAATGTTCTGTAGATATCTTTGACGTTCAGGTAGTCCAATGTGTCCTTCAAAGCTCATTTCTTTATTAATTTCCTGTTTAAATGATCTGTCTGTTACTGAGAGTGGCATGTAAAGATCTCTTACTATTCACGTATTCATATCAATATGACTATTTTGATTAGTCATTGATTAACAATGATTGTTTAACAGTTGCCTTATATAGTTGGCTGCTTTTCTATGGGGGGCATAAATATTTACAATTTTTAGATCTTCTTGGAAGATAGACTCTTTAGAAAATCTAATTTATCTGATATGAGAATTGCTAATTCACCTTTCTTTTGAGGTCCATTGACATGAAATATTTCTCCATCCTTTCACTTTCAGTCTGGATGTATCTTTTTGTTCCAGATATGTCTCTTGTAGACAGCATATGAATGTGTCCTGCCGCTTTACCCATTCTGCAACCTTGTGCTCTTTTATGGGGTTTCAGGCAGTTAACATTGAGAATGATTATAGAAAGATAAGTGTTTATTGACATCACGTTTCCTGTGTAGTCCTTGTTTCTATAGATTGTAAATTTCTGTTTTAAGTCACTCATGAGATCTTTCTATGTTTATACTTTTAATATTTTCTGGAGTACCAGCTTCGTGGTCACATACTCTTAATTTTTTAATCCTTGCCGGTCTTGGAAGCTCTTTATCTCTCCATTCATTTTGAATGTCAGTCTTGCTGAATAAAGTATTCTTGGCTGCATGTTCTTCCCATTTAGTGCCCTGAATATATTATGCCAGCCCTTTCTGGCTTGGCAGGCTTTTGTGGACAGGTCTGACAATATTATAATGGGTCTTCCTCCATATGTAAGGAATCTCTTCCCCTGGCTGCCTCAGGACCCCTTGTCTAAAATTATAATTTTAAAATTTGACTATGATCTGTTTTGCTGATTTTCTAGACTCATTGATATTAACAGGTGTTCTTTCTGCCTCTAAGACACAAACCCTTGTTCCATTCCCCAGATTGGGAAAATTGTCATTCAGAATTTGGTCAGCTATATCTTTTAGTTTTCTTTCTCTACGCCCTCTGGGATGTCAATAATTCTGATTTTGGAACATTTCATGGCGTCATTTATTTCCCTTAGTCCCTTATCATTCCTAAGCAGTTTGCTCCAGCCCTTCTCCTGACCTTTCTTCACTAACATTTTATCTTCTAGATCATTAATTGTATCCTCTGTCTCTGTAACTCTACCTGTTAGACTATTTAGATTGGATTGGATCTCACTGATAGCGCTTCTTACATCAGCTACACTGGTTCTCATTTCTGCCCTTAGAGATTTTATATTGTCATTAATGTTCTCCATCCTATCCATTGCCTGGATAATTGTCAGCCTGAATTCCCTTTTTTAAAAAGATTTTTTAAATTTATTTAATTGTCTGAGAGTGCAATGACAAGTAGGCAGAGAGGAAGGCAGAGAGAAAGGGTGAAACAGGCTTCCTGCTGAGCAGAGAGCCTGATGTGGGGTTCCATCCCAGAACCCTGAGATCATGACCTGAGCTGAAGGCAGAAGGTTTAACACACTGAGCCACCCAGGAGCCCCCTGAATTTCCTTTCTGACATGTGATTTATGTCCATGCCTAATAGTTCTAAGAGAGAGGGCACATTCTCTGGGTTTTTCTTCTGTTGGGTGTTGCTCCTCCTAATCATGTGATGAGAGGTGGCTGAGAGGATGTATAGCTGGATATTTCACCCACAATTCAGGCAGGGTGCACTCTGGAAGGTTTAGGAGCAATTGGGATTCACCACCAAAAAGAAAGAATGAGGGTAAAAAAAGAGAAAAAGGAGAAATCACAGCCAGAATGTGCCCCCAAAGTAAGATTTATAAGGTATGTTGACCAAAACGAACATATAGAGTGACAAAAGTAAATGACAAAAAAATAAAAGAACCTAGTCAGAATGATCCCCAAGAAAGAGATTTATATAATACCAGAACAAAAGCAAATACATAGAAACACAGACAGAAGGATAAGATGGGACGGTGGTTATAACTTCTCATAGGCAAAGAAGGTTATTTCAGGTCTTCCTGGGTTTATTATTGTAGTAAGTCACTAATTGTAGTGGTAGGATCTCATGAGATCTTTAAAAACATAAGTTTTTAAAACTTTAAAAACGAAAACAAAAAAGACCAAGAAATGTGAAAATGAGTGAATAAATAAAAATACAAAGAGAATAAGAAAGAAAAACTTGTATTTATGTAATATAGATGTTTGAGGGTATTATCATGTGCTTAATATATTGATTTCCTCTGATGTTAGAGATTTAAAATTTTATGGGGACCCTGTGGTCATAGTCCTTTTGTTTGTCTGACTTGTCTTCTGGGGGGAGGGGCCTGCCCCATTGTTTTCAAGTCAATTTTGCTTGGGTTGAGTCACCCTGCCCCCCAATCAAGGGGCTGTGTTCTATGGAAACTGGTTTCTCAGTCTTTCACTCTCAGAAGGCTTTTGGCCCGTTGCAGTTTTTCACCTTTATGGAGAGTCCATCCAAGGAATCTGCGTGTACGTACCCAGACTTCTGTGTAACACAGAAGACTCAGTCTACTCCCCTCTGGGTTGTCCAGAATACACACTTTCCCTCCACAAAATTCTACTTAGCACAGTCTGTCACAGGTGTCACGCACTCAGCAGTTCTGCAACTCCACAAGTGTTCCCTGCTCTCCAGGCTCCAGGCTCTGGCAGGGTGTAGTCAGATTCCTGCCCCAGATTAACCAGCTGACTGTGTTCTCTCCAGTGCCAGCTGGGAGCAACCAGACCCTGCTGCTGCAGGCCACGAATGTCTTGGGCTCAGGGATGCACAGTCCAGGGAGTGCTGTATACAGAGAAAAGCTACTTGCACCTAGACCACATCAAACTCTCTAAGGCGCTTGCAAGAGCACATGCATCTCGCCCAGAAAATGGTGTAAGGAGCAGAAAGCTGCAGGTTTTGGAGCCACAGACTGGACCCCCTCCCACCAGTCTCTCTTTGAGGAGAGTGGTGTCCTTCTGGGGAGCATGGGCCCAGTCCCAGTCCCATGACAACCCCCTCCCACTAGTGGCTCTTCAGAACCTTTTGCTCTTTATCAGTGTTTTTAAACAGACTCTAAGTTATTATTGCTCCCCAACCACTGGGCACTTTACTTTGGGGTATTACTGTCCTTGCACTGCTTCTGGTGGCTCTCCCTCTCCCTTTTGTTTATTCTCTGATATTGGTTCAAGTGTTCCCACTTTGGTTTACCTCTCCACTGCTGTCCTCTGCTCCTGTAGAGATCCAGAAGTGAAAAATCTTGCTCCTCAGGTTGATTTCATGGGTGTTCAGCATGTTCTGGTAGATATCCAGCTCACTTTTGGGGACAGGTTACAAGATCTCTTACTTATGCTCCATCTTGCCGTCTTCCAAGTAGGGTAACATTTTAAATTTAAATTCAATTAACCAAGGTATAGTATACCGTTAGTTTTTGATATAATGGTCACTGACTCATTAGTTCAGTATAACATTCAGTGCTCATCATAACACTTGCTCTTTAAAAACACCACAGAAGAAAAAATAGGTGCTAGTAATCAGCCTGGGAATTTCATCAATACAACTATCTGCAAGATATCTGGACTAGATTTTAAACAGTGTTTTAAAAATAGTAACTGGGCTTGAAAAAAGTAGAGAATGCACTAGAGAATCCCTTACTGTAGAGATAAAAGAACTAAAATCTATTCAGGCTGAAATGAAAAATGCTGTTACAAAGACGCAGTTACAAGTGCAGGCCATAAAAACAACAATGAATGAAGCAGAAAAGTAAATCAGTGATACAGTAGATGAACTTATGGGTAAAAAGAAGCTGAAAAGAGGGAACAAAAAAACTAGATCACAAAAGTAGGCTTAAGGAGCTCAGCATTTTTATACAACAAATTAATATCCCTATTACAGTAATCCTAGAAGACAAAGAGTGGAAACAGGATCACAAGATTTATTTTAACGAATTATAGCAGAATTCTTCCCTAATCTGAGGAAGGACAGACAAATCTAAAAGGCTCAGAGAACTCCCCTCAAAATCAACAAAAATAATTCTACACCAGAGCATTTAACTTACAAATTGCAAATGTAAAAAGAAAATCCTGAAAACAGATTTGAAGAAGACGAATTTAAGCTACTAATGTAAAAACATAACCGATCTCTGTTGCCTGTCCAGAGACATGACAAGTCCAGAAAAACATGACATAATCAATATGCTAAGTGGGAAAAAATTATAGCTAAGAATACTTTATCCAGCAAAGCTATCATTCAGATTAAAATAAGAGAGTTTCCAAGAGAAGCAAATACTACAGATATTCATGACCACTAAACTAGCCCTGCAAAAAATATTAAAAGGGACTTTATGAATAATGAGAGACAAAGATAAAAAAGATCAGAAAAGTGAGAATCTACAAGAACAGTGACTTTACACATAATACAATGGCACTTAATACATGCTTTTCAATTATTACTCTGAATGTAAGGGGACCAAATGGTTTCCTGAAAAAAGATGTAGGGCAATGGATTAAAAAAAAGAAGAACCATTGATATGTTAATGAAAATAGATGCATCTTAGACCCAAATACATCTCTGGAAAGACAGAGAAAGGTAGAGAACCATATAGCATGCTAATCGACATCAAACATCAAAAGAAAGCTAAAGTCAACATCCTTATCTCAGACAAACTGGATTTAAACCAGAGAATATAGTAAGAAATGAAAAGTAAACTATATCATAATAAAAGAGTATCTCTAACAGAAGAGCAAACAACTTTCAGTGTTTATTCCCCTAAAGAAACAGACGTACATATAATAAACTAATAACAAATTAAAGAAACATCATTGAAAATAATGAGTAAGGACTTTAGCACCCACTCACAGCGATGAACAGATAATCTATGCAGAATATCCACAAGGAAAGGGGCTTTGAATGGTACACTAGCCAACATGGACTTAAGAGATAAATTCAGAATATTTGAACCTCAAGCAGTAGAACAAACATTGTTTGCAAGCAAACAGGAATATTCTTCAGAATAGATCACACACTGAGTCACAAATCAGGTTACACCAAGTACAAAAAGAATACCATATCATCCATATTTACAGATCACAAGCTAGGATGTGTGAAGACGATCAGAAGGGGCCAAAAATACATGGAGGTTAAAGAAGATACTACTAAGGAATGAATGGGTCAATAAGGAAAATAAAGAAGACTTTTTTTTAAAAAATGTATGGAAATAAATGAAAATGAAAACACAACAGTTCAGAAATTTTGGGAGGCTCCTTCTATCCTTATACTTTGAAGAGTTTAAATAAGGAAACCATGCTGAATTTTGTCAAAAATATTCACAGAGTACCATTACATACAGATGGACAAGAACGGCACATCCAAAGGCGTCTCTTACACATGTACCACTAAAACACACAAACACCACACAATACACTTCACGGACACAGACACCAAAGGGAAGCCCCTGAACAAGTACATCACCTCCAAAACAGAAACAACACCCCAACCACACAAGCCACCTCTAAAAGGTGAACACCCACCACAGAGCAGACCTACAGCGCACAAAAGAGGACAACACACAGAACCTACGTGCAAAGCACTCGTAGAACACAGAGGAAACAAATGCATCCCCGCACAGAATGGACCCAGTGACCACAAGAACGTTCCCAAACCAAACAGACAGGACTCCTTCAACCCAGAGACGGCTCCCATATTGATCCACATCATAGAGACTGCACACTACCTAATAAAGCACACACGTTACCCTTATTCCACAAATAACACCCACTCGCTCATGCACAAGATACCCACACAGAAAACATAAACCACCCGACCTATTCTGCACAAACCTATTCACGCACAGGCCACCTACAACTAAAGTCACCACACTTAGAGCAGCCGACCAGCCCACATACACCCTCAACACGCCCTCCCTCTCCTACGAATGCCGGCTTCGGATCACCACCCACGTACCACGGAAACTGAACACATTGGCCTCCCACACCACACAGACACCCCATGTACGCCAAACGCACACACAGAGACCATGCCCACACCAACGCACAAGTACTGTACCCAGTACCACGGGTCTACAGCACAAGCAACAAAAGTTAGATGTAGGTCGCCCGTGCCTACAGGCCCCAGAACAACAAAGGTCACAAAAGTGCCCGAAACTCACAAGTCTTCAACCACACAAAACCAGGTCAGGGACACAACGCCCACACCATACACCGCCATAGTCCATCCTAACCGGCCAGCTTCCAACGTCATATAACTCACGGACGCCATAGAAAGGCAACACAAAATATACAGCTCCCAGTACACCAGAGTCAGCCCCCACACACCACCCACAACCTCACCAAAACAACCCTCGCCCTGGGCACCCTATCTCACACACAACACGTAGGCCACAAACACAGCACGTATTTCATCCATATGCTACCACATAACCCACGCATTCAAAACAAACAACCCCCTCTGCACAGTAGGAAACACACCACCAACACACAAAAAACCGTCCATTGAACACACGCAGCACAACAGAGACATAGCCTTCAAGAATCGTACACCACCATCCCACTGCCACACACCTACACCCCCCCCTTCGTCAACACACCCACAGGGGGAACACTTACCACCACTCAAGGCAAAACACTGACGCCCCACTAGCACACTCACACAGCACTCTCTACACAAGTAACTCTACCCATATCATGGGCACAGACAGATCCACACGGGCCCAAAAGCCACACGCTCACCCAGACAGGCCTCCTTCATTCTTGGATGGTGGTGTCAGCCTGCTGGGCAGTATCCAGCCTGTCTCCCTCTCAAGCAGACCGACGTACCTTCCTGACGAGGAGCAGAGCACTTCCTCATGCACACAACACTTCAGGCCATGGCCCGCGCAGAAAGAGCCCCTGCAATGGTCACAGCACCAAGTCCCATGTAAACGCACTTTCTTGAAAGGAACCGCCCAAGCACGCTCTCTCTCCCCGAGTCAATGTTCCCGGTATTCACCACTGGGCCGGACATGTTGGGGGAAAAAAAATTTCACCTGATTTTGAAGGAGGACGTTGGGCGAAGGCCCTGGGAATGTGGACCAGGTACACCTACTGGCCCGTCATCTTTGGTTCTCAGAACTCAGAAGACGGTGAGAAGCCTAAGGTTCTCACCTGCAGGGCCCAGGAATTACTGATTCTGTGTAGGCTCCGCAAGTGGTGGGGAGGAGTCTGAGAAGTGTGGTATGGGTGTTTTTCGTAGTGTGCGTCATCTTGGTTGCACTTCCAACCAAGCCACTCTCTCGAGTGAAATATATCAAGCCTCTTCTCTCGAGCCACTCTGTATGGGTAGGCATATGGTGCTTCTCTGTGTTTCATGAGAGAGAACACACAGCTGTCAGTGCACTCCCCCTCCACCCGTTAAAAACACGTAATGCCTTTACAACACAATGTACCTCCACGACAAAGAAACAGAGTACCTACTGTCCATCCCGCCACCCACACAGTACACCTCTGAAAAAGAAAACACATGTGAGTCTTCCACCAGCCTCTTGCCCGACACTCGTGGAGTGCAGTGAGACTCAGCAAACACACCAACGTCACTAGACACATATCTGGGTTGAAGGTGTCATGTCGCTCTACTTTGGGAATATCCTTGTAGTCCCTGGGTCAACTCTGTGTGGCGATGCACTGGTTTCCTCTGTGTTCTATGAGTGCTTTGCAGGTGGGCTCTGTGTGGTGATTTTGGTTGTGTGGTGTTGGTCTGCTCTGTGGATGGTGTTCACCTTGAATGGCTATTGTGTTTGGGGTGCTGTGTCTGGGCTGGAAGGGTTGTACTCGTTCAGGGGTCCCTTTTGTGTCTGTGTCCGAATAGTGTATTGTATGGTGTTCATGTGTTTCCGTGGGGCACGGGTAAGAGCCTCCTGTGTGATGTGCGGTGCCGGTGTTTGGGAGTCTGAGAGGTGTGGTATGGGTGTTTATCGTGGGTTGCGCCTCTGGGTTTTACTTCCAAGCATCTGGGTAGGGCGAGTGCTTAGCATTCATGTGCTATCTTTTTGGTCTCTGTGTTTAGAAGAATGCATAATGGTTTGGTGGGTGAGTGATGCGTGTGTGAGTGTGGGGGTGTCTTCGTATATGGTACATCTAAGGTGCGTGTCTGGAGGCAATGCTTGTGTACGTGTCAGTGCGTGTGTGTCACACTCGCATTATGTGTGTGAAACGTGTCTGTGTGACCAATCTAGATGTAGGAGGGGGAGGAGGTGGTCTATGCGGGGGTGAGAGTGTTGTGTGTGGTACATGTTGGTTTCTTTAGATTATGGGCTGCGTGCGGCATCTGTGTGTGTTTGTTTGTAACAGTTAGGTTCCGTGTCTGGGATGTAACGGGGTTAAAATGCCAATCACTTCATTTCAACATGACCCTATAGTACCTGAGAGAAAAGAAACCTCTGAGTGTTGTGTGCTTGTGCTCCCTAAGTTTTCCCGATGTTTGTGTATAAGAGCTGCCTGCCAATTTCATTGTTCGTGTACATGCTATGCATCTGTGTTAGTGATGTTGGTGTTTTCGCTGTCTCACTTGAGTCGGGGTAGAGGATGGTGGAGGACCCCCGTGTGCTTTCTGTTTCAGAGATGCAATATGTGGGTGGGGAGATGGAAAGGTACTCTGTGTGTTTTCTTGTCATGTAGGTACATTGCGATGTAAGCGTATAGTGTTTTTATGCGTGGAGTGTGAGTGCACTGGTAGATGTGTATGTTCTCCCTCATGAAACACAGAGAAGCACCAAATGCATACCCATACTGAATGACTCTAGAAAATAGGACACCCCGCCCCCCAACCTCCTGCTCAGCCTACACGTAGTACATATTACCTGGGCCCGGAGTACACCTGAGGCTTCGCACCGTCTTGGGAGTTTCGAGGACCAAACGATGAAGGGCCAGTAGTTGTACTTGGTCCACCTCCCGGGGCCTCTGCCCAAAGTGCTCTTGAAAATTATGTGGCCTCTCTAAGGTGTACGGGTGGCTGTGTATTTTGGGTTGCTTTCTATGGGGTCCGTGTGTTATATGATGTTGGAAAATGGGTGTTTAGTGTGGAGTATCGTGGTTTGTGTATGGTGTGGGCCTTGTGTACTTGACCTGGTTTTGTGTGGTTGGATAGTAATGCATTTCAGACATTTCTGTCACCTTCGTTGTTCTGATGCCTGTGGGCACGTGTGATCTCCGTCTAACTTTGGTTGCATGTGTATGGACCCGTGACACTGGGTACAGAATTTGCGTGTTGGTGTGGGCGTGGTTTCCGTGTGTGTGCTTTTGGCGTACATGTGGTGTCTGTGAGGGAGGCTCCTATATTCAGTTTCCGTGGTACGTGATGGTGATCTGAAGGCTGCGTTCGTGAGAGAGTGAGAGTGCATTAATGGTGTAAGTGGGGTGATTGGCAGCTCTAAGAGCAGGGACTCTTGTTGTAGGTGTGTGTGTGAGTGCAATATGAGGTATGTGTGAGAATAGATGTGTGCAGAATATGTTAGGTATCCCCGAAAGCGGGTATTGTGTTTTTGTATGGGTACTGTCGGTGCATGAGATAGTGGGGTTCTTTATGGAATAAGGGTATCGAGTGTGCTCTATTGGGTAGTGTGCCGTCTCCAGGATGTGGGTCAATATGGGAGC
>CM053604.1:136953935-136970316 GCA_028646535.1 Procyon lotor | reverse complement strand
CCTATGACCCTGCCATCGCACTCCTGGGTATTTACCCCAAGGAAGCAGATGCAGTACAAAGAAGGGCCACATGTACCTCAATGTTCATAGCAGCAATGGCCACAATTGCCAAACTGTGGAAAGAACCAAGATGCCCTTCAACAGATGAATGGATAAGGATGATATGGTACATATATACAATGGAATATTATGCCTCCATTAGAAAGGACGAATATCCAACTTTTGTATCAACATGGATAGGACTGGAAGAGATTATGCGGAGTGAAATAAGTCAAGCAGAGAGAACCAATTACCTTATGGTCCCACTTACGTGCTGAGCATAAAGAAAAACAGGGAGGGCATTATGAGAAGGAAGGGAGGGGTGAATGGGGGAAACCAGAGGGGCAGATGAACCATGAGAGACTGTGGACTCTGAGCAACAAACTGATGGTTTGGGAGGGGATGTGGGTGGGGGTTGGGCGAGCCTGGTGGTAGGTATTGAGGAGGGCACATACTGCATGGAGCACTGGGTGTAGTGCAAAACAATAAATCTTGTAACACTGAAAAAAATAAATAAATAAAATTAAAAAAAAAAAAAGACTACCTTTGCCAATCCCATAAGTCTGGGACTGATGTGTCTTCATTCTCCTTAGTTTCCATGAACTGTTAAGTTCTTCTTTGATTTCCTGGTTGATCCAAACACTCCTGAGCACGTTGGTCTTTAGCTTCCACGTGTTTGAATTCCTTCCAAACTTTTTCTTGTGGTTGAGTTCCAGTTTCAAATCATTGTGGTCAGAGAATATTCAGGGTATCATTGTAATCTTTTGGTATCGGTTGAGCCCAGATTTGTGACCCAGTATGTGGTCTACTCCGGAAAAGCTGCATGTGTGCTTGAGAAGAATGAGGTTTTTTTTGTCTTAGGGTAGAATGTTCTGTATATATCTACAAGTTCTTGCTGGTCCAAGGTGGCATTCAAACTCCTTGTTTCTCTATTAATTTCCTGCTAGGATGATCTAGTACTGAGCATGTAGGATCCCCTACAATTAGTGTATTCATATCAATATGACTCTTTATTTTGATGAACAGTTGGCTTATGTAGTTGGTTGCTCCCATATTGGGGGTATAAATATTTACAGTTGTTACATCTCCTTGGTGGATAGACACTTTAAGAATGATTTAGTATCCTTTTTTATCCTTGACTACAGTCTTTAGCTTAAAAAACTGGTTTATCTGATAGGAGAATGGCTACCTTAGCTTTCTTTTGAGGTCTTTTGGCGTAAAAGATAGTGCTCCATCCTTTCACTTTCAGTCTGGATGTATATTTAGGTTCCAGATATGTCTCTTGTAGACAGCATATGGATGGCTCCTGTCATTTTAACCAGTCAGGAAACCTGTCCCATTTTATGGGAGCGTTTAGGCCAGTCACATTGAGAGTGATTATTGAAAGATAAGTTTTTATTGACATCATGTTGCCTGTGAAGTCCTTGGTTCTATACATTGTCTCTGTAAATTTCCAATCTGTGTAACTCTTGGGTTCTTTCTTCTTTTATAGCACTCCCTCTCATTATTTCTTGTAGTGCTTGCTTAGTGGTTACATAGTCATAAACTTTCCCAGTCTTGGAAGCTCTTTGTCTATCCATCCATTTTGAATGTGAGCCTTGCTGAGTAAAGTATTCTTGGCTGCATGTTCTTCCCATTTAGTGCCCTGAATATGTCTTGCCAGCCCTTTCTGGCTTTCCTGGTTTCTGTGGACAGGTCTGACATTATTCTGATGGGTCTTCCTCTGTATGTAAGGAATCTCTTCCCCCTAGCTGCCCTCAGGACCTCATGTCTAAAATTATAATTTGCAAATTTCACTATGATGTGTCTCACTGATTTTCTAGTCTCATTGATCTTGGCAGGAGTCCTTTCTGCCTCTAGGACATGAACACTTGTTCCATTCCCCAGATGGGGGAAATTTTCATTCAGAATTTGTTCAACTGTATCTTCTAGTCTTCTGTGTTTTGCCACACCCTCAGGGATCCCAATAATTCGGAGCCATGTTTCATGGCTTCATTTATTTCCCTATTTCTGTTTATCTGGCTTCTAAGCTGTTTGTTCCAGTCCTCCTCTTTATCCTTCTCTTCTATCGGTTTGTCTTCTAGATCACTAATTTGATCTGCTGTCTCAGTTACCTTAGCAGTTAGAGTATTTATATTAGTTTGGATCTCATTGATAGCATTTTTAACCTCTGCCAGATCGGCTCTCACTTCTGCCCTTAGGGATTCTATGTTGTCACTAATTGTTTTCTCCAACCTAGCCATTGCCTGGATAATCGTTACCCTGAACTCCCTTTCTGACACACTGTTTACATCCATATCCAATAGTTCTGAGGGAAAGGTGCATTTTCTTAATTTTTCTTCCATTGGGTGTTCCTCTTCTTAGTCATTTTGGTGTGATGTGGTTGAGGGGATGTAGAGCTGAAAATATCAACCATGATCCAGGCAATGTGCACCTGGAAAGTCAGAGCAATCGGAAGTGGAAATTGCCTCCAAAAAGAAAGAAGAAACAAAAAAGAAAAAAAAATTTTAAAAAGACAGAACCCATCCAAAATGAGCCCAAAAGTAAGATTTAAAAAGTATATAAACAAACACAAACCATAAGATCAACAAAAGTAAATAAGAAAAAAGAAGAACCCAACCAAATTAATCCCAAGAATAAGATTTTATGTAAACCAGAACAAAAACAAATACACAGAAACACTGACAGAAGAATAAAATGGAGAAAGGTTATAAATCCTCTATGTGGGCAAAAAAACCTTATTTTGGTTCTTCTTGAGTGTATATTGTTATCTTTGTTAAAGGTCTCAACTTAACAAAGTTACAGGGAAATTAAAACTTGTTTAAATATAAGGTAGTATTGTATAGGGAAAAAGGATTACCTTGTAGCTTATATCTATATGTATGTTTAAAAAAGAGAAAAGAAAAAGCGACACAGATTTATGTATGAAAAAAGTTCAAGTTAAAAAGTTATTATAAAATATGTTGTATTAAACCTCTAGTTGTAATGGTAAGTAGGTTAAAAAATTTAAAAGAACAAGAATCATGAGAACCAATTTTTTTAAAAAAGTTTTATCTAAGAAATATAAAGATTTTAGGGCACTACCAGGAGCTTAATATATTGTTTTCCCCTGATGTTGGGGTTTTACACTTTTATGGATGGGGACTTTGTGGTAATTGTTCTCTTGATTTTGACCTGTCTTCTGGGGAGAGGCTTGCTGCATTGTTTTCCAGGCAATCTTGCTTGAGTTGAGTTGCCTTGCCAGCTTTCACAGGGTTGGGCTCTGGAAACTTGTTTTTCAGGCTTTTTGTCTCTGGAGGTTTTTGTTCTTTTGCATCTTTTTGTGGCTTTTTAGAGAGTCTGAGCAAAGAATGTGTCTATACCCAGATCTCCGCCTCTGAGAGAAGCCTCAGTCTCTTCTCCTCTGGGTGGTCCAGAACACACAGACTCCCTGTCTGCAAACTCCACTCACACTCCAACCTCCCAAAGGCAGTGCACACCCCCAGCCACCATCCTAGTGGCCCCCATGAGGCCCTCCCTAGCCTCTGCATCCTCTCACCACCACAGCTGTGAACAATTAGCAATATTGGTCTGGGAAACTTGTTTCTGGGGACTGCTGTTGCTGGCACTGTTCTCCGGGCTCCTGGCCCATGGCTGGGTACACTGATTCCTGCCCATGATCGGCACTTTCTTTCAGGTGCTGGCTGGGAGTGCCCAGATGTCCGCAGGCACCAGACATCACAAGGTCTTAGAGACTGCCAGCTAGGGCTTCTGCCAGGTGTCTTAGGAGCTTTTAAGCATGCACCCAGTCCATGGAGTGGTGCATAGAGAGGAAAACTGCAGGCTCATGGACCACACCAGGCTTTCTAAGGCATTTGCAAGAGTGCGCCCAGCCCACCAAATGGTGTAAACAGTGGAAAGCTGCAGTTTCATGAGCTATGGACATGACCCTTCACTGGTCTCGCTGATGCAGGTGGTCACCCCTGGTGTTTACCTTCCTGGGAACGTGAGTTTAGGTCCATGCCCTTGACCACCATCTTCCACTAGCTGCTCCTTAAGATCTTCTGCTCTTTTTAAATGTTTTAAACAGAATATAATTTAATGCTGGTCCCCAACCAAGGACACTTTCCTTTGGGGTATTACCTCCCTTGGGTCACTTCTGGTGGTTCCCTCCACCTTCTCTATCCTCTGACATAGGTTCTAGTGTTCTCAGTCTGCTTTACCTCTCCACTGCTGCTTTCTTCCACTGTAGAGATCCAGAAGTGAAAAATCTTACTTCTCAGGTGGATTTCTCCACCTGAACACTTCTTGGGTGTTCAGTGTATTCTGGTAGATATCCAGCCCCTTTGGGGAACCTGTTGTAACCGAGTCTCCTATTTATCCGCCATCTTGCCACAAACCCTATCAGATTCATAATCTTTTGTTCATTTGCTGATTCATTTGTTTCCTTCTCCTATTTTTTGCATCAGCTTTATCCTTTTTTTTACTTTTCTTCTTTCCCTATTTTTTCCTTTCTTCTCTCTTATTTTTTAAGGCTTATTGTTTATTGTTTGTCTGTTTCCATCTTTGTTCTATTCCCTCCTCTCTTATCTTGGATCAGGCTTTGGTTTTCAATTTGTCCAGGCACTCCTCAATACAATCAAGTAGGAACACTTTAGAAAGACCAGTGGGAAAGGGGAGACAAAACACAATAAAAGAGTGTACAAACTGTGCACCAGAAACACTTCCTGTATTGTTATTTTTGCTATTATTGTTGTGGATGTTTTTCTTGTATTTTTTTGTTTCTTCTTTTCTTTTGTTTTTTTTTTGGGGGGGGGGTTGTTGTTACTTTTTTTTCTTTTTTTCTTTTTTCTTTTTTCCCCAAATACGTTAATTTTATTTTTTCAGTGTTACAAGATTAATTGTTCATAGGAAAAAATATCCAGTGGAAAAAAGACAGTCTCTTCAATAAATGGTGCTGGGAAAATTGGACAGCTATATGTAGACAAATGAAACTTGACCATTCTCTTACACCATACATGAAGATAAACTCAAAATGGATGAAAGACCTCAATGTGAGGCAGGAGTTTATCAAAACCCTAGAGAAGAGCATAGGCAGTAACCTCTTTGACAGCCACAGCAACTTCTTTCAGGACATACCTCCAAAGGCAAAGGAAACAAAAGTGAAAATGAACTTTTGGAACTTCATCAGTGTAGTTTTGAATTGACACTCCCTGATGGTTAAAGATGATGAATATTTTTTTATGTGTCAGCCATTTGTATGTCTTCTTTGGATAAGTGTCTATTCATATCTTCTGCCCATCTTTTGATGTAATTATCTGTTTTGTGAGTGTTGAGTTTGAGGAGTTCTTTATAGATCTTAGATAACAGACCTTTGTTTATAGTGTCATTCGTGAATATCTTCTCCCATTCCTTGAGTTACCTGTTTGTTTCGTTGACTGTTACCTTCACCGTGCAGAAGCTTTTTATCTTTTTTTTTAATATTTTATTTATTTGACAGCGAGAAACACAGCGAGAGAGGGAACACAAGCAGAGGGAATGGTAGCGGGAGAAGCAGGCTTCCCGCCAAGCAAGGAGCCCGATGCGGGGCTCGATCCCAGGACCCCGGGACCACAACCCGAGCCAAAGGCAGACGTTTAACGACTGAGCCACCCAGGCGCCCCCAGAAGCTTTTTATCTTGATGAAGTTCCAAAAGTTTGTTCGTGTTGGTCTACATACCTTATAAATCTTATTTTGGGGGCCCATTCTGGCTGGGATTTCTTCTTTTTCTCTTTCTCTCTATATTTTTTTATCCTCATTCTTTCTTTTTGGTGGTGAATCCAATTGCTCCTAAAACTTCCAAAGTGCACTCTGCCTGGATCGTGGGTGAAATATCCAGCTATACATCCTCTCATCCACCTCTTATCAAAATAACTAAAGGGAGGAACACCCAACAGAGGAAAAAACCAGAAACTGCACCCTCTCTCTCAGAACTATTAGACATAGACAAAAACAACATATCAGAAAAGGAATTCAGGCTGACAATTATCCAGGCAATGCCTAAGATGGAGACAAACATTAATGACTATATAGAATCTCTAAGGGCAGAAATGAGAACCAGTATAGCTGATGTAAGAAATGCTATCAGTGAGATCCAATCCAATCTAAATAGTCTAACAACTGGAGTTATGGAGACAAAGGATAGAATTAGTTATCTAGAGGATAAAATGGGAGAGAAGAAAGGTCAGGAGGAGAATTGGAGCAAACTGCTCAGGAATTATGAGAAGAGACTTAAGGAACTAAATGACAGCATGAAACATTCCAACGTCAGGATTATTGGAAACCTAGAGCAGGTAGAGAAAGACGGAAGACTAAAAGATATAGCTGACCAAATTCTAAATGAAAATTTCCCCAATCTGGGGAATGGAACAAGTGTTCATGTCCTAGAGGCAGAAAGGACACCTGCCAAGATCGATGAGTCTAGAAAATCAGCATAGTGAAATTTGCAAATTATAATTTTAGACAAGAGGAACTGAGGACAACTGGGAGAAGAGATTCATTACGTATGGAGGAAGACCCATTAGAATAACGTAGGACCTGTCCACAGAAACCTGGCAAGCCAGAAAAGGCTGGCATGATATATTCAGGGCACTAAACGAGAAGAACATGCAGGCAAGGATACTTTATCCAGCAAGGCTGACATTCAAAATAGATGGAGGGATAAAGAGCTTCCAAGACTGGCAAGTTTTAAAAGAGTATGTGACCACTAAGATGGCACTCCAGGAAATATTAAAAGGGGAATAAAAGTATAGAAAAGTACTTTCTATAAAAGTAGAAAGATCTCATCAGTGACTTAGAATAGAAATTTCCAATCTATAGAAACAAGGACTACACAGGCAACATGATGTCAATAAACACTTATCTTTCAATAATCACTCTCAACCTGAATGGCCTAAATGCCCCCATAAAACGGCACAGGGTTCCAGAATGGATAAAGCAGCAGGACCCGTCCAAATGCTGCCTACAAGAGACACATTTCAAACCAAAAGATGCATCCAGACTGAAAGTGAGGGATGAAGAAAGATTTTCCATTCCAATGGGTCTCAAACGAAAGCTGAGGTAGGAATTCTCATATAAGATAAATTAGATTTTAAGCTGAAAACAATAGCCAGAGATACAGAAGTACACTACATCATTCTTAAAGGGTCTATCTTCCAAGAAAATCTAACAATTGTAAACATTTATGCCCCCAATATAAGAGCAGCCAACTGCATAAGTCAACTGAATAAAAATAGTCTTATTGTTATGAATACATTAATAGTAGGAGATCTTAACACGCTGCTCTCAGTAACAGGTCATCTAAACAGAAAATTAATAAGAAACTAGAGCTTTGAATGACACATTGGACCAGATGGACCTCATAGATCTATATAAAACATTCCACCCTAAAACAACAGAATACTCTTTCTTCATGAGCGCACAAAGAACTTTCTCTACAATAGACCACCTGCTAGGTCACAAATCAGGACTCAATTGATACCAAAAGACTGAGATGATTCCCTGAATTTTCTCAGACCACAATGCTTTGAAACTGGAACTCAACAAGAAAAAGTTTAGAAGGAATTCAAATACTTGGAGGCTAAAGACCAACGTGTTCAAGAATGCTGGGATCGACCAAGAAATCAAAGATGAACTTAAACAATTCATGGAGACCAATGAGAATGAAGACATCAATGCAAAACATATGGGACATGGCAAAGGCATTCCTAAGGGGGAAATACATAGCTATCCAAGCCTCACTCAAAAAAAAAAAAAAAAAAAAGCAAAATCTTGAATACATCAGCTCTCTTTACACCTTAAAGAGCTGGAAAATCAACAACAAATTAAGCCAACCTCATGCACAAGAAGGGAAATAATCAAGATCAGAGCAGAGATCAATGATTTAGAAAGTAGAGAAACAGTAGAATGTATCAATGAATCCAGAAGTTGGTTTTTTGAAAGAATCAGTAAGACTGATATTAGTTCGGCGTCTGGCCAAACTATTCCAAAAGAAAAGAGAGAGAACCCTAATTAACAAAATTATGAATGGAAAGGGGGAGATCACGACTAATCCAAAGGAAATAGAAACAATCATCAAAAATTATTAGAGGGTTTGGGAGGGTGAAGGTTGGGTGAGACTGGTGATGGGTATTGAGGAGGGCACATATTGCATGGAGCACTGGGTGTGGTGCATGAACAATAAATCTTGTAACACTGAAAAAGTAAAATAAACATATTTGGGAGAAAAAAATAAAAAATAATAATAATAAATAGCTATATGCCAATAAGTTAAACAACCTAGAAGAAATGGATGCATTCCTGGAAACCCATAATCTTCCAAGCCTGAAATAGGAAGACACTGACAACCTGAATAGACCAATATCTTGTAATGAGATTGAAGCAGTGATCAAAAACCTCCCAAAAAACAAAAGTCCAGGACCGGATGGATTCCCTGGGGAATTTTACCAAGCATTCAAGGAAGAAATAATACCTATTCTCCTGAAACTGTTTCCCAAAAATAGAAACAGGAGGAGGGTGCCTGGATAGCTCAGTGGGTTAAAGCCTCTGCCTTTGGCTCAGGTCATGATCTCAGGATCCTGGGATTGAGCCCCACGTTGGGCTCTGTTCAGCGAGGAGCTTGCTTCCCCCCCACCGCCTGCTTCTCTACTTACTTGTGATCTCTTTCTCTCTGTCAAATAAATTAAATAAAATCTTTAAAAAAAAATAGAAACAGAAGGAAAACTTCCAGAGTCTTTCTACGAAGCCAGCATTATCCTGCTTTCCAAACCAGGCCAAGACCCCCATCCAATAGGAGAATTTCAGACCCATATCCCTATGAATGTTGACGCTAAGATTGTCAATAAGACCCTAGCTAATAGGATCCAACAGCACATTAAAAAGATTATTCATAATGACCAAGTGGGATTTATCCCTGGGATGCAGCATTATTTCAACATTCACAAATCAATCAATGTGATAGAATAAATTAATAAGAGAAGAAAGAAGAACCGCATGGTCCTCTGAATTAATGCAGAAAAAGATTTGACAAAATTCATTATCCGTTCCTGATTAGAACTCTTCAAAGTATAGGGATAGAAAGAAGATTCCTCAACATCATAAGGTCTACCTATGAAAAGCACACAACAAATATTCTCAATGGGGAAAAGCTGACAGCCTTCCCTTTGAGATCAGGAACATGGCAAGGATGCCCACTCTCACCACTCTGGTTCAACAGAGTACTAAAAGTCCTAGCAACAGCACTCAGACAACAAAAAGAAATAAAAGGTATTCAAACTGGCAATGAAGAAGTCAAAGTCTCTCTTTTTGCAGATGACAAGATACTTTATACTGAAAATCCAAAAGACTCCACCCTCAAACTACTATAACTCATAAAGCAACTCAGTAATGTGTCAGAACACAAAATCAATGCACAGAAATCAGTTGCTTTCCTACACTAACAGTGAAAATATGGAAAGGGAAATTAGAGAATTGATTCCATTTACTGTAGTACCAACAACAATAAGTTACATGGGACCAAATCTAACCAAAGAGGTAAAGGATCTGTACTCGAAAAATGCTTTTTAATTTAAATAAACAGGTAGAAATGCAGAAAAATTTGTAAAAGCAATGTCATTCTGTTTTTATAATTCTTTTGTAGTGACAAAAGAAAACTTCATAACTGATCCACAATTAAACATTATTTTAACAAAACGTTTATTTACAAATAGACTGGATTCTACTAATTTTTGTTTATTTTGTTTTGTTTTAAAAAATAGAAGAGAAATATATTCATCCAGAGCTGTCACTTAGTTTTTTTAAAAACCAGATACTGGTATTTTGAGTTGCACTTCTTAGTGTCTCCAAGGATTTCATGCCCCAAGGCAAAGCACTCAATAACTAGTAGCTATTGATAGTACAATCTGTGAGTCCCAGATGCCCTTGAAGACACCTCTAGTGTGATAAATTCCTTCTGTTGTAGTCAGCATTTCAAATATTAATTCAGTTTCAAATGAATTATCAATTTACTTAGATATATGTTATCTTCTTCATGAAAATTTCCTTCACTATTCCAGCCCTCATCAGAACTCTTTAATAAACTATTTTATATGCATAGTTACCTACATTGCATTTTATATTGTTTCATTTCTGTGTAGTAAACATATGACCTAAGTTATTTTCTGAAGACTATTTTAATTTTAATTTTTTTCAATGTTCCAAGATAAGACAATTCTGATTTACAAGCCTATATATTGTGAGGAAGGAAACAAAACCGGAAGAAATTATTAAATTTACTTACTTATAGCCTTTTAACAAGTCCTTGAAACAGGCAAAGTTACATTCCTTTAGAAACTCAACTGCCTCAATGTTGACACTTAGCTAAAGGCAAAAATCAAACTTAGCCCAACTCCATCTACCTCTCTGATTCTGTAAGTTTAATTTAACATATAAAAATTACTTTAGAATTTTCCGTTATCTCTAAGCCTCCCAAGATACACGTTGGCACTCATCGTCTAAGCATATGGCCCACCAAAATACGTCTGAAAGTTCTCCTGGCTCAGGTTTTCTTAGACAGTAATAAATGACCTCTCAACAACTATCCCCTTCAAGGTCCTGGAAAACTTGCTTCTTAAGTTCCTTAGAGACTTATGCTATCCCAAACCCGTTTCCAACTTGAAAGTATATAATGGTTATTCCACATGATCCCAGTGCATCTCTTTCTAACCACAGGTACTTTTCCCATGCTTTAATAAATCCTCCTTTTTGCACCAAAGAATTATTTCTTGCTGGCTTCAAATCTTAACATCTTTCCTTCATTATACAGCACCTGAACATAGAGTTTGGAGTCTAGAGTCTCATCTGGACTCTGAGCTGCAGTGCAGACTTGATGAGTACTTTGATCTTCCTTTACTTTCATTACAGGGGATCTTCATAGAGTATTATCACTTTGGAACAATTTCATGTCAATTGCCAAGATTGTAATCTTCTATCTTGTTGTTACTCTATGAGGAGGAGAAAGGCTGACTTTTGGCCAGTGGTTAGTACAGTGGCTGAAATGGTAATAATACCCAGAAACTTGATGCCTTCTCTTTATTCTTGCCTTTACAAAGTGGTCTGTCTTGGGCACAGGACAGCCATCTAAGTCACAAAGATAGCTACAATTCTTAAAACTCAATGTGAGTATCCCTCCAGAATGGTCTAAAGTCATCCCCTTTTATCCTTGATTTAGCTTCTTCTGGTCATGAGACCTCCACTGGGAGCCAGCCAAAATCAGTACCTGATTGAATTTAAACCCAAACAGGGACTGTTTGCTAGAGAAGTTGGTTACAAAGACTACATGTTTTGGAATGTTGCTTAGATCATGATGAATTTCTATCTTTAATGTTTTCCATCAATGTCCTCTATCAACAACTCAAATTACAAAAATGAGTAATTTCCGCATAGTTTTTTAAAGTTTTTAATTTTAAAATTTATTTTTAAGGCATAAAATTTTTTATTTCATTATATATATGAGTAAATAAATGAAGCCTCATTTTGTACATAAAGTTTCATAATCTGCACAGTTTTTACTACAAGGTATAAAAATATTAAAAAATTATTTTTCCCCAATTACTTTCATTTTTTCAGTGCTACAAGATTAAATGCCACTACAAAACTCCCACTGCTCCATGCAATATGAGCTCTCCTCAATACTCACCACCAGGCTCGCCTAACCCACCATCGTCCTCCACTCCAAAACCTACATTTTTTGGTTCAGAGTACAGTATCCCATGATTCATCTCCCCTTCCGATTTCCTCCAATTCAGATTTCTTTTCCTTCTCACAATGCCCTTCATGTTTTTTCCTTATGCTCCACACGTGAGACCATAAGATAATTGACCATGTGTGATTTGTCCCTGGGATGCAAGATTGGTTCAACAATTCCTAATCAAAGTGATAGAACAAATCAATAAGAAAAATAATGTCTTCCCAATTGATGCAGAAAAAACATTTGATGAAACTCAGCCTCTGATCTTGATTAAAACTTTTCAAAGCATAGGGTTAGAGGGAATATTCTTCAAATTCATAAAATCTATTAAAAGCCCACAGCAAATATCATTCTCGAAGGGGGGAAAACTGACAGCCAACCATTTGAGATCAGGAAAAAGATAAGGATGCCCACTCCCACCACTGTTGTTCAACATAGTACTAGAGGACTTAGCCACAGCAAACAGACAACAAAAAGAAATAAAAGGTATTCAAATTGGCAATGAAGTGAAATTTTCTCTTCACAGAATTTATACTTTATATGGGAAACACAGAAGACTCCACCCCAAACTACAACAATTCAGGAACGTGGCAGGATACAAAAATCAATGCACAGAAATCAGTTGCTTTCCTATACACTAACAATGAAAATATGAAAAGGGAAATTAGAGAATTGATTCTATTTTTTGTAGCACCAAGAATCATAAGATACCTGAGAATAAACTACAGAAAACTCATGAAAGAAATTGAAGAAGACACAAAAAGTTGGAAAAGCATTCCATGCTCATGGATCAGAAGAATAAACATTGTTAAAATGTCTATACTGCCCAGAGCAATCTATACTTTCAATGCCATCCTGAAGAAAATATCAAAGGCATTTTTCGAAGTGCTGGAAAAAAAATCCTAAAATTGGTATGGAACCAGAAAAGACCACAAATTGCTAAGAAAATGCTGAAAAAGAAAAACCAAGCTGGGGGCATCACATTGTCTGATTTCAAGCTTCACAAAAAGGGGTGATCACTAAGACAGCATGGTACTGGCACAAAAATATAGACCAGTGGAACAGAATCTGGGGCCCAGATATGGACCCGCCACTCTATGGTCAAATAATCTTTGACAAAACAGGAAAAAAATATCCAGTGGGAAAAAAGAGAGTTTCTTCAATAAATGGTGCTGGGAAAATTGGACACCTATATGTAGAAGAATGAAATTTGACCATTCTCTTACATCATACATGAAGATAAATTCGAAATGGATAAAAGACCTCAACGTGAGGCAGAACTCTATCAAAACCCTAGAGGAGAACATAGGCAGTAACCTGTTAGACATCAGCCACAGCAACTTCTTTCAAGACATGTCTCCAAAGGCAAAGGAAACAAAAGTGAAAATGAACTTTTGGGACTTCATGAAAATAAAAATATTCTGCACAGCAAAGGAAACAGTCAACAAAACAAACAACCTATGGAATGTGAAAAGATATTCATGAATGACACTGCTAAGGTCTGATATCGAAGATCTATGAAGAACTCCTCAAAGTCAACACTCAAAATCAGATAATCACATCAAAAAAAATGGGCAGAAGACATGAACAGACACTTCTTCAAAAAAGACATACAAATGGCTCACAGACACATGAACAAATATTCATCATCATTAGCCATCAAGGAGATTCAAATCAAAACCAATGATACCACATTATACCAATTAGAATGTCCAAAATCAGCAAGACAGTAAACAACAAGTGTTGGAGAAGATGTGGGTGGGGGGGACCTCTTCCACTGTTGGTAGGAATGCAAGTTGGTCCCGGCACTTTGGAAAGCGGTGTGGCGATTCCTCAAGAAATTTAAAATAGAGCTATCCTATGACCCAGCAATTTCACTACTGGGAATTTACGCCAAAGAAGCAGAGACAGTACAAAGAAGGGCTACATGTATCCCAATGTTCATAATAGCAATGACCACAATCAACAAACTGTGGAAAGAGCCAAGGTGCCCTTCAGTGGAGGAATAGACAAAGAAGAAATAGTGCTAGTGGAACAGAGTAGAGATCCCAGATATGGACTCGCAAACTCTATGGTCTGAAAATCTTTGACAAAACAGGAAAAAATAGCCAATGGAAAAAAGTCCCTTCAACAAATGGTGCTGGGAAAATTGGTCAGCAGTATGTAGAAGAATGAAACTTGACCATTCTCTTACACCACACACGAAGGTAAACTCGAAATGGATAAAAGACTTCAACCTGCACCAGGAATCTATCAAAACCTTAGAGAAAAACATAGGCAGTAATCTCTTCAACATCAGCCACAGCAACTTCTTTCAAGACATGTTTCCAAAAGCAAAGGAAACAAAAGTGAAAATGAGCTTTTGGGATTTCATCAAGAAAAACTTCTGCACAGCAAGGGAAACAGTCAACAAAACAGACAACCCACAGAATGGGAGAATATATTCGCAAATGACACTACAGACAAAGGGCTGATGTCTAAGATCTATAAAACGCTCTTTGAACTCAACACTCACAAGACATAATCACTTCAAAAAATGGCCAGAAGTCATGAACAGACACTTATCCAAAGAAGACATACAAATGGTTAACAAACACATGAAAAGATGTTCATCATCATTAGCCACCATGGAGATTCAAATCAAATCCACACTGAGATACCACCTTAGTATGTCCGAAAATCAACAAGATAGTTAAAAATAAATGCTGGAGAGGATGTGTACAAAGGGCAACACTCTTCCACTGTTGGTGGGAATGCAAGTTTGTGCAGCCACTTTGGAAGACAGTGTGGAGATTCCTCAAAGAAATTAAACATAGAGCTACCATATGACCCTGCAATTGCACTATTGGGTATTTACCCTAAAGAAGCAGATGCAGTAGAAACAAAGGCCACATCTACCTCAATATTCACCACAGCTGTGGCCACAATCACCCCACCATGGAAAGAATCAAGATGCCTTTCAACAGATGAACGGATAAAGAGGATATGGTCCATATATAATGGATTATTATGCCTCCATCAGAAAGCATGAATACCCAAATTTTGTATCAACATGGATGGAATGGAAGAGATTATGCTGAGTGAAATACGTCATACAGAGAGAGTCATTTATTATATGCTTTCACTTACATGTGGAGCCGGTGGAAGAACATGGAGGACAATGGGAGAAGGAACTGCGTGGAGAATTTGCAGACTTGGAAGAGGAGATGAATCATGAAAGGGTGAGAGCTCTAGGTAACAAACTGAGTGGTGTAAAGGGGAGGGAGGGGGAGTTTGGGTGAGCCTGGTCATAGGTATTAGGCAACTACTGCATGGAGCACTGGGTGTGATACATGAACAGTGAGTCTTGTAACACTGAAAAAATAAAATTGGGGAAAAAAGAAAATTATCATTTCAATAAATGCAAACAATAATTTAAAGACAGAGAACAATAAATGTTAGCAAGGATATAGAGAAAGCTGAACCCTTTAACACTGTTTGGGGGGAATACTAGCAGAAATAGCCACTCTGGAAAACACTATGGAGGTTCATCAGCAGGTTAAAAACAGAGATACCATACACGCAAGCAATTGCACTGCTGGCTATTTACCTCAAAAATAGAGGAGTAAAAAGGAGCATATATACCCCAGTGTTCATTAGCAACAATATTTATACTAGCCAAACTGTGGAGGGAGCCAACATGGCCTCCCCCAGATGAATGAATAAGATGTGGTTAATATATACAAAGGAATAGTACCTTGCCATGTAAAAGGATAACTATCTACAATTTATATTGCCTTGGATTAATTGAAAAAGATTATACAAAGTGAAAGGAGTCAAGCACAGAAAACAACTATAAGATTTCACTCTTTTGTGGAATGTAAGGAATAGTGCAGAAGACAAGAGGGTATAGAGGGGAAACCGGATGGGAAGAAATCAGATAGAGAGGTCAACCATATAAGATTGTGGACTCCAGGAAACAAACTGAGGGCTGTGAAAAGGGAGGTGGGTGATGATGGGTTAATGGGTGATGAGCACTAAAGACAGCACGTCATAAGATGAACACAACTCGATATGTTTTAGTGAATCACTGAACATTATATCAATATCATTATGTCTTGGCTAACTATATGTTTTTAATTTATAAAATTATTACAGTTCTTTAAAAAGAAAAATTGTTCCAGGGGAAAAAGCTCCATATATAATAGAAGATACCTTTGAAGTAATTTATCCAAATCCATCATATGTCATCATATTCAATGAAATACATTGAATAACTGTATTTGTGTTTATACCAATAAAAAAAAATCTTTTCACAAACCAGTCAAAGACCCTACCAAAAAGGAGAATTTCAGACCAATATCCCTAATGAATATGGATGCCAAAATTCTCAACAAAATCCTAGCCAATAGGATCCAACAGCACATTAAAAAGGTTATTCATCATGACCAAGTGGGATTTATCCCTGGGATGCAAGGGTGGTTCAACATTCGCAAATCAATCCATGTGATAGAACAGATCAATAAGAGAAGAGAGAAGAACCACATTGTCCTCTCAATTGATGCAGAAAAAGCGTTTGACAAAATTCAGCATCTGTTCCTGATTAAAACTCTACAAAG
>CM053604.1:136915508-136953435 GCA_028646535.1 Procyon lotor | reverse complement strand
GATCAAAAGCTTTTGCACAGCAAAGGAAACAGTCAACAAAACCAAAAGACAACTGACAGAATGGGAGAAGATATTCGCCAATGACATATCAGATAAAGGGCTAGTACCCAAAATCTATAAAGGACTTCTTAAACTCAACACCCAAAGAACAAATAATCCAATCAAGAAATGGGCAGAAGATATGAACAGACATTTCTGCAAAGAGGACATCCAAATGGCCAACAGACACATGAAAAAGTGCTCCGCATTGCTGTGAATGATTTTTAGAAACATTTTTAATTGGTGAACCTTGCTATGGGGGTGGGAACAATTTTATACAAAAATTTACTTAAATTTCCAAGTTTTCTTTTTGCTAACATTTTAAAAAATTATGCTAGTGAAAAGGAAACAACCTTTCCTCAGGCCTTTTGGGAAAACATTCCTTTGTTGTAACCAGATATTGAAAGAGGGTGAAATAATATATGAAATAAGTGGAACTTTGCAATGCAAGAGCCATGAGACAATATTCTTTGGGAGAATGAGTTTTGAATTATAACCAAAACACCTGGATTCTGGTCTCATCAACTTTGATTACCAGTCACTCTCTTGCAATCTACATATATTTAAAAAGTAGAAACAAAAATGGCACTGGTGGTAGTTGCTTATAAACCTGAAACATACCATTCCAGCAAATAAAACAAACAACCCTCTAATTAGCCACCTATCCGATTTTTCCTTTTCAGGAAGTATAAGAGGAAGAGATTTTATGGATATTGAAAGTAAATTTGCTCTAAGGACCCCTGAAGACACAGCTGAGGATACTTGCCACCTCATTCCTGGAGTGACAGAATCTGTGGCTAACTGCCACTTCAACCACAGCAGCAAAACCTTCGTGGTGATCCATGGTTGGACGGTAAGACAGGGGCACCTGGGTGGCTCAGTGGATTAAAGCCTCTGCCTTTGGCTCAGGTCATGATCTCAGGGTCCTGGGATCAAGCCCCGCATAGGGCTCTCTGCTCGGCGGGGAGCCTGCTTTCCCTTCTCTCTCTCTGCCTGCCTCTCTGCCTACTTGTGATCTCTCTCCGTCAAATAAATAAATAAAATCTTAAAAAAAAAAAAATCTATGAAGGAGCAAATTGCGGTAGACCAGGTATCCTGCCTATGTGTTGTTGGGAACTGTAATGAGTATCCCCATCTTGTACTTCTGCTTGTTTTCCAATTGTTTTACTTTAAACTTGAGTGCACACAATTCTGGCTTGGGGTGGGGATTGCGAAATCTAGAATTACGGGTTCATGAGTATTTCCCCCAGGTAGTGCCATCCTTCATTTTACCATGGTACCTAGTTGGTGCCCTCCAACCAGCCATTCTTGTGAGTTGGGAAAATAAAGCTTTGCTCAACTACAGAGCAGAATGTAGGTTATCATTTTAAGAAACCAGTGGAAACCTGGCATAATCTTGATTCATGCAGCACATCACCAAAAGTCCTTTTCTAAGGGAGAACCTGTCAGAGAGAGGAGAGTGTTTTAGTGGAGGAAGGAAATATTGATTCTGATTCTGGTTTTACAATTCTCCATCTCTGTGATGTGATCGATGCTACTTCTCATCTCTGGGCCTCAGCTGACTGATGTGTAAGACAAAGAGGTTAGACTCTACTTCCAAAATTTTCCACTTATAAACTTTAAAAAACTATTCTAGAAATGAAAGAGGACTAGGCAGGGAAGTGTCATGCCAAATGATTAGAAAAGGCAAAAACTGTGGTTACATGTATTTTTACTTTTAAAGAATATGAATAGGTGATGGGGATTAAGGAGTGCACTTGCGATAAGCACCAGAGGTTGTATGGAAGTGTTAAATCACTAAATTTTATATGTGAAACTGTGTGTTAACTAATGGAAATTTAAATAAAAACTTATAAAAAGAAAAAAATACAAAAATAAAGAATATGATTAAAGTAGTGCCTTCTAAATATGCCACTTTCCATGGTGCAGTTGTTAGCTACTTCAGTTGGTTATTAATAGTTTCAGACACTAGTGAGCAGATTTCATTTTTTTATATAAAAAGCACTTATATAAAATGGAAATAGTTCTGCCATTATGTCAGAGCTTGTGAATAAAGTAATAGATACTAAATAAATTCTGATGAGCTGAATTAGAGAATGATTGAGAGACTTCTAGTATTGATTTCTTTTCCTGTGTAACTTAAGTTCCTTTCTTATTAACATCCAGGACAATTGCTATAACTTTTTGGAGATGAATGTAACTACTTACAGAATTTACATGAGTGTTTATTTTTTTTCTCCCAAATATGTTTATTTTTTCAGTGTTACAAGATTAATTGTTCATGCACCACACCCAGTGCTCCATTCAATACGTGCCCTCCTCAATACCACCTGAGAACACTAGGCTCACCCAACCCCCACCCCCTCCTCCAAAACCCTCAGTTGGTTGCTCAGAGTCCACAGTTCATCTCCCCCTCTGATTTCTCCCCATTCCCCTTTCCCTTCCTTCTCACAATGCCTTCCATGTTTTTCCTTATGTTCCACACATAAGTGAGACCATAAGACAATTGGCTCTCTCTGCTTGACTTATTTCACTCCGCATAATCTCTTCCAGTCCCATCCATGATGATACAAGAGTTGGATATTCGTTCTTTCTAATGGAGGCATAATATTTCATTGTATATATGGACCATATCTTCTTTATCCATTTATCTGTTGAAAGGCATTTTGGTTCTTTCCACAGTTTGGCGATTGTGGCCATTGGTGCTATGAACATTGGGGTACATGTGGCCCTTCTTTGTACTTCATCTTCTTTACATGGGTGTTTATTTTTAAAAAATCTCTTTACTAGAGTTAACATAATAGATTACATATCTTATGATGAAAATACATATTCAAATTCTTAACATAGATGTTTTTACATTTTTAAAATATTTAAATAAGAAGTAAACATTGATAGTTTCAGAGACATTTTGGTTGTACATGGAACTTCAAATACTTTTCAAAAACAGTATAGTAAGCTTAATAAACATTTTAAATGACAGAATAAATTGAATATCTCAGCTATCTCAATCTTATCCCTAACAGAACTTGATACTTTAGGAATTTTCAAAAGCAAAGTTCCTTCTCATGCAAAGATGACATGACTAACCCAGTGTCAGTAGATAGTGCCACTTTCTATCATTGGTCCTCCTGACCACTAAGCCCACCATATTCTTCACATTGTGTGTCCTAACATTTTGAGAGCCTGAATTCAGAGGCTAGGCCACTGTGGAACAGAGTTTCATCATAAAGAGCTGGTTGGTCTACATGATAATTAATCCAGCCACACTGGGTAAGGGATTTCATTTTATCTCAGTGGACTGCCTGGCTGGTTCAGTTGAACTACTTGGACTGAGTGACCAGAATGGCTTCAGTTCAGCTGTATGTCTGAGAATCAAAGATTTTTAAAATTTGTGCTAATTTAAGGAAGCTCAGGAAAAACAACCTAGTAAATAATAACCTTTTCAGAGTTAAAGAAGGTGAGTACTTGGATTTATCACCCCTTTATTGTTCAGGGTTACTTACAGCAGTATTTTATATTGAATTAAAAAAGAAAGATTTGGAATAGTTTTTGGGCAGTTAATAAAAGTATCAGTCACTGTAGGAGTAATTTGCATTACTTATTCTTTGACAAATTGCCCAACTTGGAAACATTGCAGAAAAACTTGTAATAGGGGTTTAGAGCAAACAAGATTTTTTGCCTTATCTGATGTAAACTGTTTGGCAACTCAAGGTCATAGGACAAAGGGAAATGAAGAAGTTTTGCAGCTTTGCCATGGAAAATTCAAAAGAATGCTTGATGTGTAGTATGCATAGAGCACATCCCAGAAGGCAGTTTAGACACAGCTGTCCTGGAGCTTTGCCACTTGCCTGGTTTTATAGACCAGAGTGTTAAGTACAGAGTTCTCCTTGTGGTAGGAATTCATCACGCCTGGCTGAAAGAAGGAGTGGTTAACATTGCATTCTGAGGAACTGACATCATCCTCTCTTGAAAGGCAGTTGCAAAGGGTGGCAAACCCCCAACGTCTAAGTCAGGAAAAGGGGAGACAGGACCAATTCATCGAGGTTTTGGGCTAGGTGGGTGTTCTGACTTGTTCCCTCCATGACCCAGGCTGCACTTGGACTTTTTTTTTTAGTTTCCATAACGTTTAATAATTTTTCAATGTTTTAAAAAAAATCTTTCTGACTGATGTCTCTATAGAGTTCTGGACCTTTAACTCATTCATTTATAACAACTAGCCTATTCATTTATTTGGGGCCTGGCAAGGAGAAAGGCAATTCTCCTGAACTTAGGTCAATAAGTCCTAGAAAATCTTTCCCTTTTATAAAACGTAGGTGACCTCATATATTAAAAAAGAATTTATTTTCTACATGGGTTATTTGTATTCAATCATTAAATTTCTTTGAATAAATACATTTTTTCTGTTTTTGTTTTTTTTTAAGTTTTTATTAACATACAATGTATTATTTGCCCCAGGGTACATGTCTGTGAATCGTCAGGCTTACACATTTCACAGTACTTAACATAGCACATACCCTCCCTAATGTCCACAACCCAACCACCCTATCCCTACCCTCCCGTCTCCCAGCCACCCTTAGTTCGTTTCGTGAGTCTAGGAGCACTTGGACTTTTTAAAGCAGGCTCTCGCTGAGGCAGGTTCAAAGAAGGTTTAAATGAGTTTCTAATGAACTAACGTCATCTTTATACCTTTTCTCTTTTTCTCTTCATACTTGATATGGCAATAGCTTTAGAGCTGGTGTTATATTATTGCAAATAGATTGGGAGTCAGAATGATTACAAGAAGTGGTTTATGAAGTGGCAGGTAACTTCAAGATCATCTGAACCCAACTCCTTTGTTTTATAGGTGGTGTAAAAGGTTAAAACAGTGCCTACATTCATAGAAATAATTATCGGAAGAGCTGGGACTGAAACCAAAATCTCCTGAGTTTCAGGCTTGCTTTTCCCTACCACAGAGAACAACTAACCATTGTTAGTGTCAGGAGTGAAATGAGATCTCATGTTTTGATAGTTTTAGTCTAGAAAATAAACTAAAATGGAAGCATAAATCTGAAAGAATCCACTATATAAGATCAACGTTCCAAATAAAGTCTCTTGGTTTGAGAATTCATAACTCAAACCAAGGAATTTTTGTTACTGGAATTATTCTAAGAAGAATATAAGTTTTATAGATCTCCCTTGAAAAGCTACCTTAAGCATGTTTTTCAGAACCTTCTTCGTTGAGTACATATTTAAGTAATCTTTACCATGGCTACAACATGACTTTCTCTCAGGTCATGGTAGGTGTGGGGAGAATGTGGGCTGGAATCCAGTTACTGCTATGTTCAAGCTCATGGCAAGATGGCGCACAATTTTACAATCTGCAGTTTTTAAGTGTGTTTCCATTATTTTTAAGTATGCATCTTTGCAAAAGTGTCCAGTGTCCTCTCTGAAAACTTAAATTAAATTTTTACATAAATAGTATTAACTTGAGGACTCTTACAGTTCTTTTGACTTTGAATCTGAGAGTCTTTTAAAAATAAGAAGCAAAGAATTACAGTTGAAGGTCTCCTTATGTCCATACAAGGCCAATCTAATAATTTGGGAATTGTGATTATTAAACCTCATTAATTTCCATTCTGATAATTAAGAATTTGAAAGAATTATTTAAAAAAACTAAACTGAAGCTGATCATTTGCTTACGTATTAACAGAGATTGCTGAATGAATTTACCTTCTATTAGGATTATTATGTTTGAAACTACTTTTTTCATTAGTACATCAAATGTTTTATATAAAGGACTATAAGAAAAAAGTGCATTCACATCCTCCAAAATAATGTGGTTGAGAAAAATTTATTAGCCTAATTGGAAATAATTAAATGTATTTTAAAATAGCCTGTAATTGTGCTGCAGAATTTTAACTTCTTCAGATTGATCTTTTATATAAATTATTAGTTTTACGGATTTTATAAAGCAAGTTTTTAAAAATTGGTGGTGTGAACATAACCTGCCATTCCTCAGCTCAACACATTCCTTCTTTGGCATTCTCAGATTTGCCTCAGGAGAGTCAGGCACAAGTCTCTGAATATTCTTTTGCATAGTTTAAGTTTTCTTTCTGAGCCAGTGGGTTTCCTTTCAGGTTTGTTTGTTTTCTTTCCATTTAATGTAGGTGTATTAGGCTGACGTATCTATAACAAGTTGCAGGTGGGTATTTTAAGAAAGCTTGTATCATCCTCTTCAGGTGACAGGAATGTATGAGAGTTGGGTGCCAAAACTTGTGGCTGCCCTGTACAAGAGGGAACCAGACTCCAATGTCATTGTAGTGGACTGGCTGTCACGGGCCCAGCAACATTATCCAGTGTCTGCGGGGTACACCAAGCTGGTGGGAAAAGATGTGGCCAAGTTCATCAACTGGATGGCGGTAAGACTGCAGGAAGAAGGCTAATGTGTCCACAACTGATCCCTTCACTAATGCTGAAGAAAAGGCTGATCTTTATTCCTTTTCACTTAAATATATAAATATTTTCTGAAGTGATTCAAATCTTCAGAATAAATACAGGCATTTTTTTAAACCAGAAAACAGCATTATGATAAGAATGAAAAACTATAAAATCAAGGCATAGTTTTGCCTTGCCCGATTCTTTGATATTCTCATAGTGAATAGATCTGGTGAGACCAAGAACTATGTGGGCAAAGCAGACAAAAGCTTGTTATTTCAGGGCAGGAATAAGTTGTCATGTTCAGCCAAATCCTTCTTAACCACTTGGCTGGCTCATGGAAGTGTTATCCTGTCTTTGACCCATTAGAAAACCAATCTTTTTCATGAAAAACTAATACCACCCATTTCTTAGTGTAAATTAAAAGGTCCAGATTTCTGTTGATGGTTAGGGGACAGATAGGTTTGAGCTGGGAAGAAAATGGCAGGGGAGGTCTGTAGACTGTGAGGTGGCTATAGGTCAGAAGTTCTCATTTAGCTTCCACTTTGATCCACTTTCTTTTCTGATGTCAGCCTCTGAAATTACCTTTGAAAAATATCTTGGGGTTGGCTGAAAGAAAGTTAATACTCTGACAGGGCAAAATTATTTAAGCCAGATACTTGGAGGTAAAAAATAATCTCTGTTTATTAGACTGACCATTAAAAGTTAGAGTTCTTTTCTTGACTCTTTTACTCATCAGGAAAGTGAACCTGGGCAAATCAGATCACCTGCCCGGACTTCAGGCTACTGTTGAAGAAAAAGATTGGATCATATGTTTCTGTGGTTATTTCTCCCTGTAATATTTTCCAGTTTTAAGTCATTTTCTGGCCAACCTTAATGAGTAAAATGTTGTAGGGTATTTAGAGTAGGGAATAATAGGTTCAAGTTAAATATATTTTTAATATATATGTGTATTTACATATAGTTTATCTACATATAGATGACACATATATACATATATCTACATATAAGTATATAGCTATACATGTACTTGTACATGCATACATATATTTTCAGATATATGGAAATTCTGATTTTCATACACTTCAATTTCAGATGATGGGAAAACTTTCTAACTTAAATATGTTTTTAAAGAGGGGTGCCTGGGTAGTTCAGTGGGTTAAAGCCTTTACCTTCGGCTAAGGTCATGGTCTCAGGGTCCTGGGATCAAGCCCCACATTGGGCTCTCTGCTCAGTGGGGAGCCTTCTTCCCCCCCTCTCTCTGCCTGCCTCTCTGCCTACTTGTGATCTCTCTCTCTCTGTGTCAAATAAATAAATAAAATCTTTTAAAAATATGCTTTTAAAGAGAAAATTGCAACACTAGACTTTGATCTAGAACACAAAATTAAAATGAGTAATTAATTTTCATCTTGCCTGTAGTCCAAAAAACAATACATATATTCATTTTTTTCTTTTAGCTTTGATCTTTTGTACAGAACTGTGAGAATCTTTTTCTTTTTCTCTTCCAAAGGAGGAATTTCACTATCCTCTGGACAATGTCCATCTCTTAGGATACAGCCTTGGAGCCCATGCTGCTGGCATTGCAGGAAGTCTGACCAATAAGAAGGTCAATAGAATTACTGGTAAGAAAGCAGTGCCAGGGGCGCCTGAGTGGCTCAGTGGGTTAAGGCCTCTGCCTTCGGTTCAGGTCATGATCTCAGGGTCCTGGGATCGAGCTCCGCATCGGGCTCGCATCCCCCTGCCTGCCTCTCTGCCTACTTGTGATCTCTCTCCCTCTGTCAAATAAATAAATAAAATCTTAAAAAAAAAAAAAAAAGAAAACAGTGCCAGTAGTCATCACGGAAGAGTTGAGATGCCAGTCATTCTGAGATAGAATTAGAAAGTTTGTCAAATACCTATATGTGTGTGGTATTCCTCTGTGTTTGCCCAGCCATTTGATTATCTCATGGGAGGGCTTTTTTTTTTTTCCTAGAGTAGGGTAGAAAATGGGCCCTTGCTCTCCTGGGCTTACCATCTACTGTCAGAAGAGAAAGAGAGCACAGTTAATTAAGGTCAGAGAGCCCAGTGAAGTCTCTAGGAAACTCATTCCCCTCCTCCTTCTGCTCTGTTCTTTGGCGGTATAATGCATGTATGTCACCTCTCCCATCAGTGCTGGGGGAAATGAAAAAGGACCAACATCAGAGGCTATTTGGAAAAAGGAAGACAGTCAATCAGGGCAATGGATGATTTGGCACAAAGACCCCACTGCTGTTTAAAGCCCTTCTCACAGGTTCAAAAACAATTTACAAAAGGACATCTAGTTGTCCTAAATGAAGATTGTTATTTAATGGTTAGTTCAAGAAACTTAAATTCTTTTCAGAGGAGCTAAGCCTACTTTTGATATTCTCAGTAATTTAAGAAACCAATCACTAAAGAATAAGGAGCTAATAAGAACCTATATGGCTGCCAGTTACAGTCAAATGAACAATGAAATGCTAAGGTGATACTAATGGAGGCTAAAACGAATAGGAATTTAAAAATCTGTGAGGTATTTATTTATTTATTTATTTATTTATATTTATTCACATTAAGGCCTAGATCCAGCTGGACCTAATTTTGAATATGCAGAAGCTCCAAGTCGCCTTTCTCCCGATGATGCAGATTTTGTAGATGTCTTACACACGTTCACCAGAGGGTCACCTGGCCGAAGTATTGGAATCCAGAAACCAGTAGGACATGTTGACATTTATCCTAATGGAGGCACTTTTCAACCAGGATGTAACATTGGGGAAGCTATCCGTGTGATTGCAGAGAGAGGCTTTGGAGGTATATATGATTTAGAAGTTAATTAAATATAAGTTTCACACTTAATTCTTATTGATCTAGTGTCCTACCCATTTCCTGCAAGTATGTAGTTTTAATATACACATTGAGCCAAGAAATGTTTCTGAAGAAGATATTATATTCAGCATGATCACCTTTATAGCCTTAGTACTTCCTTTGGTCAGACAGACCTTTTTTTCCCCCAAATATGTATATTTTATTTTTTCAGTGTTACAAGATTAATTGTTCATGCACCACACCCAGTGCTCCATGCAATACGTGCCCTCAATACCCACCACCAGGCTCGCCCTTTTACGTGTTATATTGTAGACTACACTGAGTACTGAGCTTCCAGAAATAAAAGAAGAGAAAAGTTATTCCTACACAAGAAAACTCCATTGTGTTGGATAATAGCAGCATAGAATAATATCAAGTCACATGTTGTTATACTTTGAATATGGTTGTGAAACCATAAGCATTATTGTTAATTAGTCCAGATTTCTTCTGTCAACCTTTTAAAGAGATGTGCAGAGCAGAAACAAATCAGGGGCCCCTGGGTGGTTCAATCTGTTAAGTGTCTGACTTTTGATTTCGGCTTAGATCTAGTGGATCATGAGATCCAGCCCTGAGTGGGGCTCCCCCCCCAGTGGGGAATCTGCTTGAAGATTCTTTCCCTCTGCCCCTTCCCTCACTCATGCACATGCATTCTCTCTCTTCCTCTCTTTCTCTCTCTCTCTAAATAAATAAATCTTAAAAAAAATCACCATTCTCTGTTTCAAAATTTAAGGAAGAGAATATAATTTAATGTTATCTTAATAGTTACTGCAATAATCATGTTTGTGTTAAATTTATAATTTGTTTTAAGGGATCTTTTTCATCCATTGTGGGCAATGGAACCTACCTGTAGTCAATATGCTCAGGTCTTTTGTGCACATGTTATAGAAATTACAGCTTAATGTTACTATTTTCAATAGTTATAAAATCTTACGGTAAGAGATATACTGTTATTACATTGCTAATTATTTCTGTGATAATTTGAGGTAAATATTATTGATAATGAGACAACCTCCAATTATACATAGTATTTATGATAAAATACCTTTCACTTAAAATTTCTGCTTTGTATGATGTTGTTTCTAGAAGCATGTAGAAATGTTTTATGTTTTCAATATAAAAGAAGGATGTGACAAACTGGGGGAAATCAACTTTTACCTTGAATGTCTCTTATTATATCTCCATAAACATACAAATATGAGACATCAGAAAAAGCAAAAGTTCTCTGAAAATTTGAAATTTTGACTCAGAAAGACATGAGAAACTGCCACCAAAAATAACTCCTTAAATAGGGCTTACACTCAAGCAGTGATAGGGCTAGATCCTTAGGTAATTTTATTCTGACACCACACCTAAGCTAGTTTAGACATACAAAATGAAACACTCATTGTGGACCCTCATGGAGTTGAATTTTCTTTGTGCTTCTTTTTCCTCAGATGTGGACCAGCTAGTGAAATGTTCCCATGAGCGCTCCATTCATCTCTTTATTGACTCTCTGTTGAATGAAGAAAATCCAAGTAAGGCCTACCGGTGCAATTCAAAGGAAGCCTTTGAAAAAGGGCTTTGCCTGAGTTGCAGAAAGAACCGTTGCAACAACTTGGGTTATGAGATCAATAAGGTCAGAGCCAAAAGAAGCAGCAAAATGTACCTGAAGACTCGCTCTCAGATGCCTTACAAAGGTAGGCTGGAGAATGTTGTGAATAAGGAAAATCAATTTGATCCCAATTTTTTATCATGCTAATTGCATCACATGTACTGAGTCTGTCCATTGCAACAGAGGTAGTGAAATGTTACTAAACCCTGAACCTTCACTTGTATTTCTGTTGGCAGAGAGGGAGTTACCTTGCTCTATTTAACTGAAGATTCCCATTGCCAGTAAGGTACAGGGTACAGCCTGCACTACTCCATGCAGCAGCCTTGCTTGCCACCCTCCTCTGTAATTGTGACCACTAGCATGGGCCAGCCCATTAGTACCAGGCTCTGAGCTAATTTGAAAGCATCCATCTATCCAGGGTCAGCAAGCAAACTATGGCCCATAGGCCAAATCCAGCCCACCTCCCGCTTTTGTAAAGAAAGTTTTATTAGAATATAGCTACACACAAGTATTTTTGTATTGATTAAGAGTGCTTCTATGTTATTGCAGCAGAGTTAAGTAGTTGGAACAGAGACTGTATGGCTCACAAAGCCTGAATTATTTGCTATCTGGCCCTTCACAGAAAAGTTGGCCAACTCTTAAAGTTGGATTTAAGTGAAGGCAAAAACTACCTTTATTTTAAAATTCAACTATTCCTGGGATAGAAGAATATACCAAACCTCAAGATGTTTCCATTTTGTCATGAATTTGTACCCAGTTGAATCTCAAACATGTTTAGAGCAAGATTTTTAGGGATTGAAGGGCAACAGGAGAGGAGATACCAAAGAAATCTGACAAGAGGAACTAAGACAAGAAAAGCTAATTTATGTGGGGTCCCAGGTGGAAATCTGAGGGAAGGGATGATATTGAAGTACAGTTTCCAAGGTAAAATATATCTGATAGAGGCAACTGTTTAAGGGGGTTTGTTAGAACCTCTATAGTGGTATATTTGGTGGCCTCAAGGTTTGGAGCAGCAATAATTCAAGGGAACCTTTCAAGCAATGAGGAAACCCTTAGTTTCCCTGACTCTTCAGAATAAGAAAGTGGGTATGAGGTATAGAGGAGATTGAACTCTTCTGAAGACTCATCCCCAGCTGTCCTGCTCAGTGCTGTGCTGTACTCCATCACTATTTTTGGGGGTACTTCAGCAGTCTCACCTTCCCCTGCTCTGGTCTGTGGTGATGCCTGCAAGGACTCCATTCAACCTCAAACTCTTTCTCTTCACTTTTAGTAGCTTTGTGTTAAACCAGCTGCCTTTCCTATTTCCCTAACTTCCCCCATCTCATCTACTCAGGCTTTTTAATGGAGGTGGGGAGACCAGGGAGGAAATGTAGAAGTTCCAGTAAGAACACATTAGTAACTAGCAGTCTTTATAGCCTCACTGATGATTCAGTGAGTAAGTTTGACTGTGAACCTGCTATATACTACCTGCTTTGTGCTAGGTGCTGGGGGAATAAAGATAAATGCGATCTTCTGATCTGAGGGAAGTTACACATAGGTAGGGAGTCGAACATACCCATAAAACATGAAGAAACAGTCACATACAGTGTCCCATTAAAAAATGCCAAATATGCTCTGTATAGATGTTTGGGGATAAGGTGACCAAGAAAGGATAGAGTTCCTGAAGAAAGAATCATGGGTATTGTGGCTTCTTGATTTGATCTCCTTTGTGCTCCATCAAAGGTGACTACTTTCCAGGACTGCTTAACTTTTCATATACACCTGGATTCCTCCTATCCACTACAACCACACTTTCCTGAAATGGAGTGGAATTCAAGGTCTGAATTTTCTAGTAACGAACACTGTGCAGACATGAAGAAATCTTTCACACTGACAGTCATGTGTGAACACTTCCTATTTAATGGTTCAGAATTCTGTAGTTCTGAATTGCCCGTTTATTTGGGGATGGTGGTGTTTCCATAAAAACTGATCAGCTCTTGTTCCAATTTTCTCCCTACAGTCTTTCATTACCAAGTAAAGATGCATTTTTCTGGGACTGAGAGTGATACACAGACCAACCAGGCCTTCGAGATCTCTCTTTATGGCACTGTGGCTGAGAGTGAGAACATCCCTTTTACCTTGTGAGTGGCCACATGGTATTACCTCCAGCATGTGGGTTTATCATGGCACTGCTACCTGCTCTAACCATTGGTCCTTAGAGCAGAATATGAGTAGGACACTTGGAAAGGAAACAGTCATCAGATTTTTTTTTTTTTAAGCTTTATGGCGGGGCATCTGGGTGGCTTAGTTATTTAGCATCTGCCTTAGGCTTGGGTCATGATCTCAGGGTTCTGGGATTGAGCCCCACATCAGGCTCCCTGCTCAGTGGGAGGCCTGCTTGTCCCTCTCCTACTCCCCTTGAGTGTGTTCCCTCTCTTGCTGTGTCTTTCTCTGTCAAATAAATAAATAAAATCTTAGAAAAAAGGTTTATGGCAAAAGATATTCATTACATTGGTACATATAATAGCGTGGATTAGAAAGAAAATAAGTACCCGACATTGAGGCAATGGTTAAATGAATTGTGGTTTAAAGTCAATAAAATAATTTAGTTTCTAAAAACTATAATTATAGAAAACCTGGTAAAACATGGCAAAAAATGGAAAGTAAAATATGAAGTAAATAAAGAAAGAATAGAGAAATATATGTAACCTATGACTTTAACAAAGTAAATATGTTCACATAGCAATATAGATTGAAAAAAGATAGATGAAAATGAATATAAATGTCTCTGAATGATTGATTTTTGGATTTTTTTCCCTAAGAATTGTATTAAATAGTTCATAGTGCTAGTGTAAAACTTAGAATAGATTAAAAGGGTGTAAGCATCTTTTAAAATACCCTAAATGCCATTGATCTTCATCATGAGTAGTTTGTTGGACATTTTTGGCATTTTTAAAATACCTCCCAAACAATAAAGCTCTATGTCTTGGGAGGAAGAAAAATGAAAAAAACAAAAACAAAAAATAAAAAACAAAAAATGTGTTTTCAGAACTAACTAAATACGCTGATTTTTTTTTTCTTCAGGCCTGAAGTTTCTGCAAATAAGACATATTCCTTTCTAATTTACACGGAGGTGGATATTGGGGAACTGCTAATGTTGAAACTCAAATGGAAGAGTGATTCATACTTCAGCTGGTCAGACTGGTGGAGCAGCCCTGGCTTTGCTATTGAGAAAATCAGAGTAAAAGCTGGAGAGACTCAAAAAAAGTAATTAATTGTATTTTTCTCCATTCACTTTAAACTCACTGGGTCCTTACCTAGGGATAATGGAGCCTTCAACATTCAAGTGGAACTTCAGTAAGCTTTTTTTTTTTAAAACTATATCAACTAGATAATTACACATATAATTTTGGGGAAGCATTTTCTTTTATTATCACACCAGGGCAATGACAGTGTTTCTGAATTTCATGGAAAGAAAATATAAGCCCTGAATCGATCACAATTATTGAGTGAGAGCTGAGATTTTAAGTTGAGGATCTCAGCTTCTCATTTAGCACTATTTTTTACAAGCACAAAACAGTTATGGAAAGAATCTCAGAGATGTTACTGTGACATTCAAAGATTAAAATCAACCTCTTCAAGAAGAATGGGATTCCAAAATAATCTCACCCTGTCACCACACCCTCACCTCATATTATCTATAAATTAATTGCAGAGGGAGCCCCGTAGGATTTAAAACTTTTATACTATGGGGATTTTGCAAACTATAGTGTGCCATTATTGTTTAAAAAATGACTTTTTAAATTAAGATATATTTTTTTCTCTTTGGTCATTTTCTTTTATAACAAACAAATAGAACAAAACAAAAACAAAAAACAAGTTGTGGATGGACATTTGTTTCTCTCATAGGAGTTGAAGGATCGTTTGTGAATTCACCTCATGGTGAAAGCTATGAGATTTTAAGGCTGCTCCAAGCTGTCTATATGCTTGTCTAGAACAATTAACCATTGTTGAATAGTGGGTTAGGCCCTCAAATAACTCTCTGGCTCAGATGTGCTGCTGGCCAGAATGGCTTGACTTTTATAAACAGTTTATTGGAAATACCAAAATAATTAATCATAATGATCAGGTAGGATTTAAACAGCTCCAACCAAATCATATATTTTCGGTTGTTTCTCTTTTCCCATATGACATGTTCACATTCATTTTCTTCTATAGGGTAATCTTCTGTTCCAGGGAGAAAGTGTCTCATCTGCAGAAAGGAAAGGCACCAGTGGTATTTGTGAAATGCCATGACAAGTCTCTGAATAAAAAGTCTGGCTGGTGAGCATCATGAGATAAAGTTTGCCCTCCAGGACACTGCTTCACACATTGCTCTTCACCCATAATGAAAGACTTGCACTTATTCTTGTGGCTGGATCTTCAGGTGGTCTTTCTTAGCCCTTCCATGTACACATTGACCTGGCCCATTTGTTTTTGGCAGTACTTCCTCTTTTTTCTTTCTCTTTTTGTTCTTTTATTTTCCTTTTGCACTACACAAAATCTTTACTACTGCTTTGTTCTGTACTGCATTACTGTTACCTTTATGATGCCTGTGTGCAGAACATACAGCACAATAGTCATCATTGTGGTGGTGGGTGTAACCACCCCCCTCCAGGGGAGCAGAACATCAGCTGCAGTACATAGTCCTTTGTAGTGCTCCAAGTGTCAGCAGACTCCAGGACAGAGAGCGAAAAAGGGGCAGCCACCCAACATCCATCTCAAAATCCCCAAAGACGGGAAGCTAACTGAATTAGAATGTAAAAGATGGTTTTCTTTTCCATTTCAAAACAATCTGCTGGCTCTTTCCTACCGACCTTTAAGACTAGTCCATATGGCAGCTGTCAGCTAAGCCTTTCCAGACAGTCAGTACTAAGTGGAGTTTAAGCATGTGACCTTCTCCATCCCCTCCTGAATTCTCACATTATCTCACTTTCATTTCCCTAGTCATTGCCCTGCCAGATACCAAGTGCTAATGGTTTACAAGTATAAGGGGGAAAAGCTTAGATCATGTCATACAAACCATGGAAACAAGAAACAATGGGCAAGGCTGGTCACAACATCATCCAGAAATAGAAAAAACAATTGCCCCTGGTTTGTCTTCTCTCATTACATTTATACATAAAAATACAGAATAAGAATTGCCTAATCAAAAAAGCATATTAAAGACCCTATGTGGAATATTGCTATTGTTTTAAATTTCTATTTCATGTTATAATTAATCCATGGATAATTATGGATTATGGGTAAATTAGGAAAAATAGGCAAAAATAAAATCACTGTGACTTTGTCCCCCAGGGATAACTCCCAAGTAACATTTAAATTTATATTCTTTCAGACCTTCTCAATGCATATATAATATTTATATTTTTTTCATTTTTTACAAAATGGAATTGTGACATACACTTTGAATGATAAGATGAAACCACTTGATTAAAAACAATGTAAGAACACTCAAAATAAACTTAAAATGGAGACTAGCTGATGGTACTGAGCCAGGCAGAATAACTGAATTTTTATCTAAGTTGAGATAGTTTTGCTCAGAGAGTCATTGCTTTGTTTTCCCTTATCACAAATCTAAGACAATTTCACATTTGCTTTAATTTTTAGAAGAGACTTCTCTGTGAAGCTTTATACATGCATTTATGTCACATACTAACATACACAAACACTTGCACACATAGAGTCTCCCTAAATCATCCACAATTTTAAATCTATATGTGAATGTAAAAAGAAAACCTGAAAAATTAGGAAATAGCTCCAGCTGTTTTAAAAGTATTTCTGATCATATTATTTATATAAGTCACAATCATTTATCTGAGAGAGTCTATTGATACATACCTTGTCTGATTATAGGATTACTGAGACCACAGATACTTAGGTGGCTTTTCTTTATACATCTGACCTTTATCTAGGAATTATGAATCAGACTAATAACTTTCTGCAGTTTCTCTCTTCTGTCACTAAATTAATCAAAAGTTTTCTGTCTCTTATCTTCTGATAGAACTCTTTAGAAGACTCATATCACAAGAAAAGAAAAAAATCAAGCATTTCATTTGTCGACTTTTAGAGTTAAGAAATCTTAAATCATATCTTCTTTGAAATCATTTGGTTCAGTCCTCTGAAAATGATAGTCCTTATTGAGACATGGCTAAGTAGATCTTAGAGTGTCTTTCATTCCCACAAGCCTGTTGTTATGCACATCTGATCCATTATCCACATGTACTCTGGGTATACGCTAACCACCTTTGTTTTGAACTTCCCGTTGAATAACTTTTTCATCATGAAGTTGGGGGGGGTGGGGAGTTGTAAAACACAAAGCAAATAATATATTTCCCTTTCCTCTGCTTTTTCTCAGAACCTGGGTGAATTTACAGAAGGAAGAACGACACATGAATTCCATGAAGAATGAAATAACTTTTACAAAAGATGCCCAGTGCTTTGGTTGTTTCAAAGAGAATTTTCCTGAATAGTAATCCCTAATTAATAAGTAGTTATTTTAGGATACAGTCCTAAATATCCAAAGAAGTGGCTAATTCGATGTGAGGAATATACTGGCCAAATAGCACATCTTCCAACATTAAAAGATCACAGATTTGAAAATCACTGTTTTGTCCTTAGAGAAAGAAATAAGAACCATTTTGGCTCATGGTAACATGATATGCCTTCTTTATTTAGTGAGTTTAACCATAACCTAAAATTGAGTAGAACCTCATTTTTTAATCAGAAGTCTTCATTTTCTGGACTGATACCTTCTCAAAGTTTTCAGTTCTGCATATAGAAAAAGATTTTTTTTTGGTGGCATGAGTTGGACCCATTTACTTACTAGTCAAAAACACCTGACTTTTTTGGAATGGTTCTTCTCTTGCCATTGGGTTCTGTGTTGCCCAGGAGTTAACCAGGGCCTAGTGACTTGGAGAAAGGAATAGAAAATGAAGTTGATAAATCACTGAAACTTTAAGCCCTCCCTGAAGCTGGTTGCATCATTGTTAAATTACAAATTAAAAGATATAAAATTAAGACCGATTCTGTCTTAATAGGCTTTACAGTTTATTGCTTAATCTCTACCCGCTATTAGTCTTGAGATTATATTATAACAGTGCTTTCTAGGTTGGCATTTTAAAAGAGGCTATTATTATCAGCTGACACATAATTTTAACTATAGGGAAAGAAAATGATACCACAATTTCATTTATCAGATATCTGAAATTATATTCATCAATTTGAAGTCATTTAATATCTGATAGGCACTGTTCAATTTTAGGGTTATATCAGTCAGGCTTCAATCATACTTTAAGCATGTCTCTTTCTTCCCTGATTTTAGTAAGATACTATGTACCAAAGGTCAAATTTTACATCATGCAAACTCCTATAAATTTTAGATAAAGGCTATTGTTGCTAAGTTAAGAGGTGAAAAAAAAATGTATCCATAAACAGTGCTTAAAACCATTGTGGGCAAAGAAATCTTCAATTGAATCTTAAAAGAATCCTCAATTACCATAGCCACATAAAATGCCACGAGAGATGTTATTTTTAACTAGTCAAGAGTGAGTGAACAGTTATTTATAAACTAGATATCATATTTTCAGAATGATCTTCTATATATTAATATAAATTAATGAAGAAGTAAAATGTCTCAAAGGCTATTGGCTGAGAATCCAAACTTGACCATATGTGGGTATCTGAACATATTACTTGCATATGAAGCCCCACATGTACATTTATTATTCAGCATACCTTGGAAAGCAAATAATCAAGAGATATAAAATTAGGACATATTGGAGTAGAAATTATTCCAGAGGTGTCAGAACTTCAGCCCTTAGTTTGAGAAGTTGGTTATACCTATACAAAGTAGGATAAATGCTGTGATTGATGTCAGCTAACTTGGAATGAATTTTCTCTAAAAATAAATTGTTGTGAGATTTGTTGTTGTCATCCCCCTTTATTGCTAATTCATTAATTTTCTAGATTTGGGTTTTTGAACAAGGGTACATAAACTCGAAAAAAATATGGATCCAATCAGTGTATGGCCTTAGGAACTCTGACTTCTGCAGACTTCACTATATATGCATATATTGCACATATATATGCAGTACTTTGACTTTAAATGTTATTTATTAGCTGTAAATATATGTGTGTAAAAGGAAATTGTATATTGAAAAGGTTGTGGCTAACTGCATTTATAGACATGTGGTGCTAACTTTTTACATGTCTTTGTCAGTGACACTCTTTGGGCCAAGTTACTCTGATGAAATAATACTATAAGTAGACATTTTTTTAAAAAAGGAAACTTAATTAACTGTGTTAAGAAATAGAATTTGCTTTTAATAAAATTGACAAAATTTTATTACAATATTAAATCATTATTTTGTATTGTTTTAGTTCCCTAAAAACATATTTATTCTTAGGGAAGATTCAATCAACACATTTTTACTGAATAAAATTTACTGAGTAAAATTACTATACATGGAAAAAATATAGCTTCTAAAAATTACAATACATTGGGCACCTGGGTGGCTCAGTGGGTTAAAGCCTCTGCCTTCTGCTCAAGTCATGATCTCAGGGTCCTGGGATCGAACCCTGTGTCGGGCTCTCTGCTCAGCGGGGAGCTTGCTTCCACCCTCTCTGCCTGCCTCTCTGCCTACTTGTGATCTCTCTCTCTGTTAAATAAATAAATAAAATCTTTTAAAAAATAAATAAAAATTACAATGAACATTATATTTAATTTTTGTGTTTACCTCCTTTGCACCAAACCTTAGAAATCCTTTAAAATAACTATAAAGGAAAATACTACAGATTATTTCCCTAAATAAAATGCACAGAATTTTACTTGCCTGCATCCACTTTTTCACTGTAAAATGTTAAATGAATATAGAAGATTTTGACCATTTTCTAGAGTACATTATCTTTATTTCTGAGGTCTAATTGTTACCTTTGAAGTGAGTTTGTGCAATAAAATTAACTATTTGGTGTGGGAAGTTGCACTTTTTAAAACTTTTTTTGGGAAAAGAACACATAGCCATACATGCAACTAAGCAGAGACTGCTTCTTGGTACAAGTCAGAAAGAATTTAATACAGAAAACAATTGTTTCAGTGGCTACTGACCCAAAACTTCATTGTTAGTTAGGCATAGAGTCTTCTGGATTGGGGTCCCCTTGACAGGAAGAGACTCTCCAGTTTAAGCTTTGCTCACTGTCCATCAATGCCTGTTGATATAATCAAAAATACAAATAACAGGATTTGGCAAGGCTGTAGAGAAATGTGAACTTGCATATATTGCTGATGGGAATGTAAATGGCATAGCTACTCTGGAAAACAGTTTGGCAGTCTTTTAAAAAATTAGTTATAGAGGTTAACCCATTTGATCCAGTGATCCAGTGATTCCACTACTAGTTATATACCCAAGAGGAGTGAAACATATGTCTACAAAGATTTGAAAAAGTGTTCGTAGCAGCATTATTCATAAGATCCCCAAAATGGAAGCAACCCAAATGCCCATCAACTGGTGAAGATATAAAGAATATGTGCTATGCATGAGGATTATTATTGAAAATGAAAAGAATGAACTGCTGATATCTGCTGCAACATGGATGTACCTCAAACAATTTAGCTATATGAAAGGACCAGATGCAAAAGACTACATAGTGTAGGACTACATAGTGTATGACTCCATTTGTATGAAATTTTCAGAAAAGACACATTTTTAGAGAAAAAAGTAGATTTAGTTGTTGCCTGGGGATGAGAGTTGGAAGAAAAAATTAACTACAAATGAATATAAAGGAACTTCTGGGGATGAAGAAAATTAGACTCTGGTGATGACAGCACAACTCTGTACTAAAAAAATCAAGTTGTGCACTTAATAAAATGAGTGACTTTTATGGCATGCTTCAATAAAGGTCTTTTTTTTTTTAAAGATTTTATTTTTTTATTTCACAGAGAGAGGGAGATCACAAGTAGGCAGAGAGGCAGGCGGAGAGAGAGGAGGAAACAGGCTCCCTGCCGAGCAGAGAGCCCGATGCGGGGCTCGATCCCAGGACGCTGGGATCATGACCCCAACCGAAGGCAGAGGCTTTAATCCTCTGAGCCACCCAGGCGCCCCTTCAATAAAGGTCTTAAAAAAGTATATGAATAGGGGTCCCTGGGTGGCTCAGTTGGTTGGGCAACTGCTTTCGGCTTAGGTCATGGTCCTGGCGTCCGGGGATCGAGTCCCACATCAGGCTCCTTGCTCCGAGGGTAGCCTGCTTCTCTCTCTGACCTCTCCCCTCTCATGCTCTCTCTCTCTCTTTCTCTCTGCTTCAAATAAATAAAATAAAAATAAATCTTTTAAAAAAAAAGTATATGAATAAACCGTGGGGATAGACACAATCATGTTACATACATATATAACCTATGAAAACTGTAATTTGGAGGTACTCTCATCTTGCCTCCACAGGAAGAATCTGCAGTGTTTATCTACTATCATCTTTTTATTTTTTCAGTGCTCCAACATTCATTGTTTATGCATCACACCCAGCGCTCCATGCAATACGTGCCCTCTTTAATACCAACCACCAGGCTCACCCATCTCCCACCCGCCTCCCTTCCAAAACCTTTCAGTTTGTTTCTCAGAGTCCGCAGTCTCTCATGCTTCGTCTCCCCCTCTGGTTTCCCAACTCACTTTTCCTTTCCTTCTCCTAATGTCCTCCATGTTATTCCTTACGTTCCACACATAAGTGAAACCATAATTGACTCTCTCTGCTTGACTTATTTCACTCAGCATATTCTCTTCCAGTCCCATCCATGTTGATACAAAAGTTGGGTATTCATCCTTTCTGATGGATATATAATATTCCATTATATATATGGACCATATTTTCTTTATCCATTCATCTATTGTGGTGCATCTTGTCTCTTTCCACAGTTTGGCAATTGTGGCCATTGCTCCTATGAACATTGGGGTACATGTGACCCTTCTTTTCACTACATCTGTATCTTTGGGATAAATACCTACTAGTGCAATTGCAGTGTCATAGGGTAGCTCTATTTTTAATTTCTTTTTTTTTAGATTTTTAATTTAATTTATTATTATTTTTAAATTTTATTTTGTTTTTTTCAGTGTTCCAAGATTCTTTGTTTATGCACCACACCCAGTGCTCGATGCAATATGTGCCCTCCTTAATATCCACCACCAGGCTCACCCAACACCCTAATCCTCTCCCTTCCAAAACCACACTGCTTTCCAAAGCAGCTACAACAACTTGCATTCCCACCAACAGTGGAAGAGGGTTCCCCTTTCTCCACATCTTCTCCAGTGCTTGTTGTTTCTTGTCTTGTTAATTGTGGCCATTCTAACAGGTGTAAGGTGGTGCCTCAATGTGGCTTTGATTTGAGTCTCCCTGATGGCTAATGATGATGAACATTTTTTCATGTGTCTGTTAGCCATTTGTATGTCTTCTTTGGAGAAGTGTCTGCTGATGTCTTCCGTTCATTTTTTGATGTGATTATCTGTTTTTTGGGTGTTGAATTTTGAGGAGTTCTTTATAGATCTTCGATATCAGAACTTTGTAGTGTCATTTGTGAATATCTTCTCCCATTCTGTGGGTTGCCTGTTTGTTTTGCTGTTTCCTTTGCTGTGCAGAAGCTTTTTATCTTGATGAAGTCCCAAAAGTTCATTTTCGCTTTTGTTTCCTTTGCCTTTGGAGACATGTCCTGAAAGAAGCTGTTGTGGCTGATGTCGAAGAGGTTACTGCCTATGTTTTCCTCTAGGGTTTTTATAGATTCTTGCCTCACGTTGAGGTCTTTTATCCATTTTGAGTTTATCTTTATGTATGGTGTAAGAGAGTGGTCAAGTTTCATTCTTCTATATATAGCTGTCCAATTTTACCAGGACCATTTATTGAAGAGACTGTCTTTTTTTCACTGGATATTTTTTCCTGCTCTGTCAAAGATTATTTGACTATAGAGTTGCGGGTCCATATCTGGGCTCTCTATTCTGTTCAACTGGTCTATGTATCTGTTTTTGTGCCAGTACTATGCTGTCGTTATGATCACCACTTTGTAGTAAAGCTTGAAATCAGGCAATGTGATGCCTCACCTGTTTTTCTTTTTCAACATTTCCTTAGCAATTCAGAGTCTTTTCTGGTTCCATACAAATTTTAGGATTGTTTGTTCCAGCCCTTTGAAAAATGCCAGTGAAATTTCGATTGGGATGGCATTAAAAGTGTAGATTGCTCTGGGCAGTATAGACATTTTAACAATGTTTATTCTTCCAATCCATGAGCATGGAATGCTTTTCCACCTTTTTGTGTCTTCTTCAATTTCTTTCATGAGTGTTCTGTAGTTCCTTCGGTACAGATCCTTTACCTCTATCACCAGCCATGTCTAATCCAGGGCCCAACACATGGCAGTTGTCATAAGTGAATGCAGCTATAACCTTGTTCTATTAAAAATGTCTTAATATATGTTACTGATAAATCACAAAATTCTGCTTCTGAGACTAATAAAAACATTTATTTTAAAAAATATTTTATTTATTTATTTGAGAGCGAGAAAGTGAGAGAAAGCGTGAGGGGAGAAGGTCAAAGGGAGAAGCAGACCCCCCATGGAGCTGGGAACCTGATGCGGGACTCGATCCTGGGACTCCAGGATCATGACCTGGGCCGAAGACAGTCGCCTAACCAACTGAGCCACCCAGGTGCCCACTAATAAAAACATTTAAAGAATGTCTTATTTTGTCTTGATTGAGTCACACTGCAAGTCCATTTTTGATACTCTTATCATACTGTAGAAATGCTATTATAAAGATAATTATACACATTGGAAAACAGTGTGGAGATTCCTAAAGAAATTAAAAATAGATCTATCCTATGACCCTGCAAATGCAGTACTGGATATTTACTCCAAAGAAGCAGATGCAGTACAAAGAAGGGCCACCTGTACCCCAACGTTCATAGCAGCAATGGCCACAATTGCCAAACTGTGGAAAAAATCAAGATGCCCTTCAACAGATGAATGGATAAAGAAGATATGGTCCATATATACAATAGAATATTAAGTCTCCATCAGACAGGGTGAATACCCAACTTTTGTATCAACATGGACAGGACTGGAAGAGATTATGCAGAGTGAAATAAGTCAAGCGGAGAGAGTTAATTATCTTATGGTCTCACTTACATGTGGAGCATAAGGAAAAATATGGAGGGCATTGTGAGAAGGAAAGGAAGGGTGAATGGGGGGAAATTGGAGGGTGAGACGAAGCATGAGAGATTGTGGACTCTGAGCAACAGACTGAGGGCTTTGGAAGGGCGGGGATGGGGGGTTGGGCGAGCCTGGTGGTGGATATTGAGGAGGGCACATATTGCATGGAGCACCATGGGTGTGGTGCATGAACAATTAATCTTGTAACACTGAAAAAATAAAATAAACGTATTTGGGGAAAAAAGAGATAATTATCCTCTAAATGAATCTTACTAGGAACTTTATATATTTAAAATGTTATCAATAACCATTTTTAGAAGTAGATTTTTAGAAATCACTTAATACAGGACTGTCAGCTTTTAGTTGATATAATAAGCTCAGAGAGGTTACATAACTTCGTTGATATACTACTAATTAGTAACACATGAAACTTGAACTGATTCTTACTGATTAATAGAATATTAATAGTATAGTATATACTATATATAGTATATCCTCCCACATTTATATCATTAGATATATATTAGATTAATAGAATATTAATAGTATAGTATATACTATATATAGTATATCCTCCCACATTTATATCATTCTGTTTCCCAAATACATTAAAAAAAGTGCTTAAGTATGAATTCATTTTATATACCAACAATGCAATGATTTTTCCAGGAGAAGATATATACTGGGACTTCTAATAGGAGAAAATGGATTTGCATTAATCCCATCACACTCCTTGTGACTATTGACACAGCATGCATGTAGTGATGAAGTTTCCCATTAAGTACACTCTGCCATGGCTACCAACTGGTTCATTACATCTCAGTTCTTCATTTTGTTATAATTGTATTGTACACAGAGAACTATGCATCTGTAGCTCAAACATATATGCCGAACAATTGGAATAGTGTAGCAATCAGCCATTAAGTTGGCCCCAAAGATTCTCACCTCTTATTATTCAGATCCTTGGATAGCTTCCTCCCACATTTACCTATATGAACAGTAACATATGGAAAAGGTGTCACTTCCAAAATTAGATTTAAAAAACAGCATTTTCTGTTTTGGTTGTTCTCTCATCTGCCCTTCCCCTTGGGTTATTCACTCTGGAGGAAACCATGTTGTGAATGTCTGTGTGGAGAAGCCTGTGTAGTGAAGGATTAATATCTCCTTTCAACAGCCACAAGGATGAGCTTGGAAGTGGATCTATCAGCCTCAGTCAAGCCTCAGAAACAGCAACCCTGTTTAACAGCATGAATGCAAATTCATGAGAGAGTCAGCAATATATTCCAAATCATTGACCTATAGAAACTGTGAAATAATGTTTATTGTTTAAGCTGCTAAATTTTAGGATAATTTATCATGCAGTAAATGGTAACTAAGAAATATATTTTACCTATAGACAAGACTTTAATAGTTTTGTTTGTTTTATTTGAGAACCATATTTCAAAAGAATCAGGCAAGGTTACATTTTGAAGGAATTAACTTAAGGCAAAGGATAGTGGATAATTTGGTTTCTATTTTTGGTTGATATAGTGGTGATGGGGATGAGGGGTTTAATTAGTATGGGAAGGGGTAAACCAACATTTTTGGGGTACGGACCCGATAGCTTATTTAACTGACCTTACTGTAGGATTTAGTGTAATTAGGTAACGCAAAGATTTTTGGATTTTTAGGGTTAGGTTCAATTCATATAATCCTAAAAATAAGGGAGCTTAAACCTCTATTATTTACTCTATCGAAGTAATTCTTTTGTCAGACATATTTCTTATGTTTGGGGAGGAATGCTTGCTGTGATAATGGGTAGGGCTACGTGTCATATGGTAGGGCTAATGTTAGGGGTAGGAAATTTTTTTCATACTAGGCGTATTAACTGGTCATATCAGAACCATGGATATAATGCTTGGATTCATAGGAAAGATACTGTCAAAAGGAGTATTTTTATGGTGAAATTAGCAGTATATATTTCTAGCATGTGTGGGCTGTGAAATGCCCCGAAGAACAGAATGGTTGTTAGGATATTTATTATAATGATATTAGTGTACTCTGCCAGAAAGAATAGGGCAAAGAGTCCTGCTGCATATTCAACATTGAATCCAGATACTAGTTCTGATTCTCCCTTTGTTAGGTCAAAGGGGTCCTGGTTTGTTTCTGCTAAGGTTGAGATAAATCATATTATGGCTAGGGGTCATGAAGGGAAGATTATTCATAGGTGTTCTTGCGTGGTGATGAGTGTGGATAAGGTGAAAGATACATTTATTAATAATACAGATAGGAGGAGGATGGCTAGTGTTACTTGGTATGAGATTGTTTGCACTACAGCTCGTAGGGCTCCGATTAAGGCACATTTTGAGTTTGAAGCCCATCTGGATCAGAGGATGGAGTAAACAGCTAGGCTTGATATTGCTAATACGAATAAAACTCCTAGGTTTATGTTAATAAGGGGGTGGGGTATAGGTAGGGGGATTCATATGGTTAGGGCTAGTGTTAGGGCTAAGATAGGGGCTATAATAAATATGGTTATGGAAGATGTTAGTGGCCGTAGTGCTTCTTTGGTGAATAGTTTTATGGTGTCTGCCATAGGTTGCAAGAGGCCATATGGTCCTAAAATGTTAAGGCCTTTTCAGAGTTGTATGTGGCCTAATACTTTTTGCTCTACTAATGTTAAAAAAGCTATGGCAAGAAAGTTTGGTACGATTAGTGAGATGATGTTAATTTTGAACATAGTGTTAGGAAGAGGATTTGAACTTCTGGGAGTAAAGGTTTACGTTTTATGCAGTTACCGGGCTCTGCCACCCTAACAAGCCCTATTTCTAGGGCTTTAAAATAAAAGTAGACTTGTCAGATTAAGATTATATCATCTATTAGTCTTGAGGCGCTCTGGTAGAGTAGGCTTAATTTCTCTTGTCTTTTCGTACTGGGAGAAATTGTTTAATAGAAACCGACCCGGATTACTCCGGTCTGAACTCAGATCACACAGAACTTTAATCGTTGAACAAATGAAACTCTAATAGCTGCTGCACCATTTGGGTGTCCTGATTTGATAAGTGTTTTATGGTTAGGTTATCTTTATCTTACTGTTAACTATCAGTGATTTATTCATTGTCTGTTATAGGCTTATGCAAGGAGAAATATTTCTTGTTACTCATATTAGCATTGTTGCTTCTATTATTAAATAGATTAGCCCAGTAGAATGTTAGGAGTTGATTTGAGATTTTTGGTATTAAGGTTGTTTTATTGTTGAGCTTGAACTCTTTTTTAATTGATCGCTACTTTTAGGCTTACTATGGTTATGTTTATTTTTACTCTCTGAGCAAGGTTGTATCCTTATCTAAAAAGCTGTACCTTTTTAGAATATAATTTAAATTTACATTTGAATTTTAGGTTTGTTAGGTAAATTTAAAGTTGAACTAAAATTCTGTTCTGGGCAACCAGCTATCGCCAGGCTCGTTAGGATTTTCACCTCTACCTATAAATCTCACTATTTTGTGACATAGATGAGTTCATCCCAGGTGGATTGTTTGTAGGTAGCTTGTCTGGTTTCAAGGGGTTAACTTAAGTTCTCTTTGCTAAGTCATATCTAGCTAATCCATTATCCAAAAGGTAGAAGGGGTAATCTTTGTTATTTGTTACTTTGAATTTTTTCTTTCATCATTCCCTTGTGGTACTTTCTCTATGGCTCCAAATAAAATTTCTATCTCCTATACTTTTATAATGTGACTAAATGTTTTGGTTGGTTGGTCTATGTAGTAGTTTGGTTGGCAGTTGCTTGGGCTAGTCTTAGCTAAAGGTGGTCATATGTGTATGAAATCTTCTGGGTATAAGCCAAATGGTTTGGTTAAGTTACACTTTGATTAATCCAAGCACACTTTCCAGTATGCTTACCTTGTTATGACTTGTCTCCTCTTGCATTGGCTTATCGGTCATATGTTGTGTTTGAGTTGTGTTGCTTGAGGAGTGTAATGGGCGGTTTGTGTGTGCTTCATGGCCCAATTCAATTAAGCTCTCTATTCTTAATTTACTACTAAATCCACCTTTGGTTTTTAATTTCATGAAAACTTTCGTGTGGTGTATTCTTACTTAGAAAATGTAGCTCATTTCTTCCCACTCCATGGGTTACACCTTGACCTAATTTTTGTTTGATTATTGTGCTTACTTTTCTTCCTTTAAAGGGTTTGCTGAAGATGGTGGTATATAGACTGGTTTAGCTATGAGTGGTGAGGTTTATCGGGGTTATCGATTAGAGAACAGGCTCCTCTAGAGGGATATAAAGCACCACCAAGTCCTTTGAGTTTTAAGCTGTTGCTAGTAGTTCTCTGGCAGATAATTTTGTTGTGCTGATTAATGTTTAGGGCTAAGCATAGTGGGGTATCTAATCCCAGTTTTGGTATTAACTATCATGTGATCAGAAGTAATAAAGTCACTTTCGTAGTGTATTTTGTACTGGCAGTAGCTTTTTATGACCTGGCCAGGTTTTAACTTTAGTGCTAAGTATTTCTTTAACATGTTTTACGCCATGGGCCTGTTAGTTTGGGTTAATTGTGTGACCACAGTGGCTGGCACGAAATTTACCAACCCTCTGCTAACATAACTTAGTCAAACTTTTGTTCATAGCTTAATTTTTATCACTGCAGTATCCAGTGGGGGTGTGGTTGAACAAGGTGTCATGAGCTACTTGTGTTAGTGTGCTTGAACCTGCTCCTTTTAATCGCTTAGTGATTTGGAGGGCATTTTCACGGGAATGTGGAGACTTGCATGTGTAAATTTGTTAAGAGCTAATAGGAAGGCCAGGACCAAACCTTTGTGTTTATGGAGCTTTGTAGCCCATCTAGGCATTTTCAGTGCCTTGCTTTGTTATTTTAAGCTACATTAATGGTGGGGGGGTCCTATAGTCTAGACTGAGTAGTATTAGGGTAGGAATTGATGGGAGGGTGCTAGAGTTTAAGACATGCATCTATAAATAGATTCAAATTAAGTCATTATTTGGATTTGGGTGTATATTGTTTGAAGGCTTGTAATTTATGGTATTAATATATCTATATAAGTAGCTTCATAGATATGCCACATGAGGCTTGGTTCTGTTTTTGGGGTTTGGATGAACAATAACAAGTGTTTGTGTGCTTTTGGAGTTATGAGAGGTACGAGGGGTTTGACTTAGTTAATTGCTATTTATGACATGTACACGTGTGTACGTGTGTACGTGTGTACATGTATGTCCTGTGACCATGAACTGAATTGCACATTATGGTTATATGATGTATATATGGTTATATGATGCACCATATGGTTATATGATCAACAATATTGATCAAGTCCAGCTACAGATAATTCGCTGTGACGAGGCCTTTTATAGGCCATAGCTGAGTCATAGCAACTTCCCCCCCTAAAAATTAAAAGATACCAAATACATGACACCACAGTTATGTGTGATCTTGGGCTGATTAGTCATTAGTCCATTGAGATGTCCCATTTGCAAGGTTAGTAGGATTGAGTTTGCGATGGCATGGCCTTGAAATAAGGACCAGATGTCAGGTATAGTTTCAGTTTAGAAACCCCCACATGTTATGGGCCCAGAGTGAAAAGAAATGGACTTCATGCAAGGGTTGATGGTTTCTCAAGGCTTGGTGATTAAGCTCGTGATCTAAGTGAATTACATTCATGTAAGATTAATCATAATATATACATGTTTATATGCATGGGATAAACCACTAATGCACGATATACATAGGGTGTTGTGAAAATTATACATACTGGGGTAGCACAGTAAATATTTTTAATATGTGAATTAAATAATGGGGTTAGGAAATCAGGGAATAGTTTAGTTAGAATATCAGCTTTGGGTGCTGATGGCAGGGCTGTTGCTCCTTCCTTGAAATCTTGGGGAGTTGTTTATTCTCCATTTTTGGTTTACAAGACCAAGGTAATTAATATACTACAAAGAGTCTTCATTTCAATAGTTTGTTTTCAATGATGCTTACTGTTGGTATTAGGATTAGGAGGATTATAAAGTAGAGGACAGAGGTTAGTTGGCTGATAGTGTTGAAGGGGTATTCTATTGGTTGACCCCTGATTCATGTTAAGGTAAGGAGGTCTGCCACTAATAGTCAAAATAAGCATTGGCTAAGTGGTCAGAATATTATGTTTTGCTGTTTTGAAGTAAGTAGTAGTGGAATAATGGCTAGGATTAAGATGGAGAGTACTAGGGCTAGTACTCTTCATAGTTTATTTGGAATAGATCGTAGGATTGCATAGGCAAATAGGAAGTATCATTCGGGTTTGATGTGGGGAGAAGTGTTTAATGGGTTGGCGGGTGTATAGTTGTCTGGATCTCCTAATAGGTCGGGTGTGAATAGTACTAGTATTATGAGTATAAGAATAAGGAGTAGGGCACCTAAGATATCTTTGATTGTATAGTATGGGTGGAAGGAGATTTTGTCAGAGTCTGATAGGATCCTGGAGGGGTTGTTGAATCCTGTTTTGTGTAGGAATAGCAGGTGGACTATTGCTAATGCTGAGATAATAAATGGCAGGATAAAGTGAAAGGCGAAGAATCATTTTAGGGTTGTTTTGTCTACTGAAAAGCCCCCTCAGATTCATTCTACAAGATTGGTTCTGATGCAGGGGATAGTTGATAATAAGTTTGTGATTACTGTTGCTCCTCAAAAGGATATTTGTCCTCACGGTAGGACATAACTTATAAATGCTGTTTCTATTACTGTGACTAATAGGATGATACCAATATTTCATGTTTTGGAGAATGTATAGGAGCCGTAGTATAGGCTTCATCCTACATGTAAAAATAGGCAGATAAAAAATATAGAGGCTCCACTGGCATGTATGTATCATATGATTCAGCCATAGTTTACGTCTTGGCAGATGTGGTTGACTGATGAGAAAACTATAGTTGTATCTGATGTGTAATGTATGGCTAAAAATAGACCAGTTAGGATCTGTAGAATTAGGCAGATTCCAAGTAGGAAACCAAAGTTTCACCATGCTGGAATATTTGATGGCTCAGGTAGGTCAATGAATGAGTTGATTATTTCGGCTAGTGGATGGGTTTTTCGAATGTTGGTCATTAAGGTTTCTGTAGTTTAAATACAATGGTGATTTTTCATGTCACTGGTCATAGTTAGATTCCATGTAGGAATAATGATGACATACATTGTATTCATTCTAAGTATTGTTTTTATGATTAGATTTGTAGGCTTTTCTTCAAAGCCTTCTATTTATGGTGGACTTGTTTTAATCATTAGTGGAGGAATTGGTTGTGGTATTGTGTTAAGTTTTGGGGGGTCCTTTTTAGGTTTAATGGTTTTTTTAATTTACTTGGGGGATACTTGTTTTTGGTTATACTACGGCTATGGCTACTGAGCAGTATCCTGAAGTTTGGATTTCTAATAAGGCTGTATTTAGCTACATTTATTGCAGGCCAGTTATCTGAGTTGTTAACTGCTTGTTATATTTTGATGATAAGGTTGAAGGATGATGAGGTTGAAGTTCTCAAGTTTAATGGGGCAGGTGATTGGGTTATTTATGATACAGGAAATTTTTCAGTGAGGAAGCCATTCGTATTGCAACTTTATATAGTTGGCTTGTTATTGTTATTGGTTGGTCTCTTCTTACTGGTGTATTGGTGATTATAGAGATTACTTGTGCAAATTAAGTATGATTAGACTAATAGTGTAACATGAAGGATAGAAGATATAATTTAATTAAACCTTTTTGGTAAGAGATTGTAATTGAGGATTTTATTTGGAAGTAGATGGATTTGGGTAACATTTTTTCTAATCAAATTATATCTAGTAATGTTGATGCTGATTTTTGGCTTGCAGCTAGATTTATTTTGGGTACGAAGCGGTGGATGGTGGTGGGAAAATATCTAATGAGTTCGAGAATTTGAATGAGTATGAAGATTATTTAAATTTTAGGCTCTGCATAGCGTGATTTAGTTCTAGTGGCAAGATGAAACTTAAAATGGTTACTATGAGAGCTGTTCACTTGAGATAATGAGGCATAATTATCTATGGGGTAGTGGTGGGTGTAATGTTGTGGATGATTAGGTAGCCTGCAAAGATAATCCCAAGTAATAAGCATTTGATAGAGTTAATTAGGAGAGGATTATTTTCGTTGAGTGTAATAGTGGGATTAAAGGGGGGTTGTCCTAGGAGTGCAAAGAATATGATTTGAGTTCTGTAAGCAGCTGTTATTGAGGTGGCAATGAGAGTTATTAGAAGGGCTCAGGCGTTGGTATACAATGTGTTGGCGGTTTTGATGATCAGGTCTTTGGAGTAAAATCTTGTAAGGAAAGGTATTCCTGTGAGTGCTAAGCTTCTAATAATTAGTGAGGTAGTGGTGAATGGTAATAATTTGAATAAGCCCCCTATTTTTTGGATGTCTTATTTGTCATTTAGGGTGTGGATGATTGATCCGGATCATATGAATAACATGGCTTTGAAAAATGCATGAGGGCAGATGTGTAGAAATGCTAGATAGGCTTGGTTGATGCCGATAGTTACAATTATGAGTCCTAGTTGGCTTGAGGTAGAGAAAGCAATAATTTTTTTGATATCATTTTGTGTTAGAGTGCATAATGATGTAAATAAGGTTGTTGTTGCTCCTAAGTATAGAGTGATTGTTTGAACTGTTTTGTTTTGTTCTATTAGTGGGTGGAATCGGATTAAGAGGAATACCACTGCTACTACTATTGTGCTTGAGTGGAGTAGGGCTGAGACAGGGGTGGGACCATCTGTAGCTTCTGGTATTTCAGGGATGAAGTACTAGTTGTCCAAAATTGAAGTCAAAAGTCCAAATTTGAAAAACCAAATTGGATTTTCTGGTAGCTGCTAGTAATAGGCGTAGAGTGGGCATGTTTAAATTATTATGATTGTTTATAAAAATCTGCTGGAGGTCTCATGTATTTAAATTTATTAAGAATCAGTCTATGGCTAAAATGAACCCTACATTTCCAATGCAGTTATAAAGGATTGCCTGTAATGCAGCTGTATTTGCATCTGTTCGTCCATATCATCATCCAGTTAGTAGAAATGATATGATGCCTACTCCCTCTCAGCCAATAAATAGTTGGAATATATTGTTGGCAGTAACCAGAATTATTATGGTAATGAAGAATATGAATAGATATTTGAAAAATTGATTAATATAGGGGTCTGAGTGTATATATCATATTGAGAATTCTATAATTGACCATGTAACAAATAAGGCTACAGGTATAAAGATTATTGAGAAATAGTCTAATTTAAAGCATATGATAGTTTTAGAGTTTGAGTAGTGACTCAGTGTCAATTTGAGATAATTATTTCTTGTCCTGAATATAGGAATATTGTTGTGGGAATTAAGCTAATTATAAAAACATATGAGATAGTGGTTTTTACATATTGTGGATATAATTTGCTTTTGTAAGCTTGGGTGTTGGTTATTATGATAGGTAATGTTAATATAAGTAGGGTTGTAATAGTGGAGGAGGCAAATAAGTTAATTTGCTTTTATTTGGAGTTGCACCAATTTTTTGGTTCCTAAGACCAATGGATTACTACCATCTTTTAAAAGCTGAAAAAGGCATGTTTTTAAGCATAGAGGCATAAGTTAGCAGTTCTTGCATACTTTTTTGGTAAATAAAAAGGTTTGAGTTTTTATTGTTAGATTAACCATCTAATGGTTTTGTTAAATTATAGTAAATATAGTTTTATAATAAATAGTAGTAATTTATAGTAAATATAGTGGATTGGCCCTAGGATGATTTTAGGGTTTAATGATAGTAATAATAGAGGTAGTAGGTGGAGGGCTATTAGGGCATTTTCTCGTGTGAAGGATGGTTTGATGTTTTTGATATGGTGAGTAGATTTGCTGCGTTGTGTGGTAATTAGCATGTATAAGGTGTATAAGGCAGTAATGATAATGTTAATTCCCATCAAGATGATTGTAAGGTTGGACAATGAAAATGAGGCTATTACCATGAATAATTCTCTGATTATGTTAATTGTAGGAGGTAGTGTTAGGTTGGTTAATCATCATGTATGCCTAATGTAGGGGTAGGAGTGCATAATCCTCGTGCAAGGATTATAGTTGGGCTGTGGATGAGTTTGTAGTTGGAGTTGGTGAGGCAGAATAGTATTGATGATGTTAGACCATGGGCGATTATTAAGGCTGTTGCTCCTGTACAACTTCATGGGGTTTGCATTAGTACCACTGTGATTACTAGAGCTATGTGGCTTATGGAGGAGTTTGCAATTAGGGATTTTAAGTCTGTTTGACGCAAGCAGATAGAGCTTGTTATAATAATTCCCCATATAGTATTATTAAAGGGTATGCTATGAAATTGGTTATTGGTTTGAGTATTACTGTGATTCTTATTATGCCATAGCCTCCTAATTTTAGGAGTACGGTGACAAGTACTATGGATTTGGTGATAGAAGCTTCTACATGTGCTTTAGGTAGTCACAGATGAAGGTCATATAAGGGTATTTTTACTATGAATGCTATTATACACGCTAGTCATAGGAGGATGTTGGATCAAGAGGTTGATATAGGTTGAATTCCGTATTGGGCTATTAGGAAATTTAGAGTGCCTAGATTGTTTTGGATTCATAGTAGTGTGACTAGGAGGGGAAGTGATACTGCTAGAGTATAAAATATAAGCCTGCATTTAATCGTTGTGTTTGGTTACCTCATTGAGTAATGATAATTAGGGTTGGTGGTAGTGTGGCTTCAAATAGACTATAAAATATGATTAGTTCTGTAGCAGTAAATGTTGTGATCAGGTGTATTTAGTATTGTAATGTATAATTTTTTTCAAGTAGGGGTTTCTTTTGATAAGTGGAAGTGACTGGCCATGAGTACTGGGGGAGAAGGAAGTCATGTTGTGAGGGCTAGCAAGGATGCGGATAGAGTCTGTGAAAAATAATAATGAGAGGTTTAGAGTATTGTCAGTAAGTTGGTTTAAGTAGATCAAGCTAGTAAGGTCAATTAATATGCTGTAAGTAGTTATGTTGATTCATATTTTGTTAGGCTTTGATAGTCATGTGAAGGGAATCAGTATTATAGTAAGAAGAAGGATTTTTAGCATTGTAGGGAGGTTTAGGTTTTGTATAATAGTCCATTCTGTATGTATTGGAGATTATAACCAGAAGGGACAACTCTAGTGCTGCTTCACAGGCCGCAAAGCCTAGGAGAATAATGGGGGTTATACTAGCAAGTGTTAAGTGGTTGTTTAGAATGGTAACTGTTATTATGACAAAAAGGGGTAGTATTATGCCTTCTAAACATAGTCGGGAAGCTATTAGGTGGGATTGATATATAAGTATTCCCATGAGGAACAGAATAAAGGTTAGAAAGATATTAATATATACTATCGACACTTCATAATTGCAGCATGAGCTACAATTTAATGAGTAGAAATCATTTCTTTTGGTTAAACTAATTATCATATTCAGTCCATTCTAGTCCTTTTTCGGTTCATTCACAGGCTAGGCTTATGGCTAGTAGGGAAACTAATATTAGTGCTACGGTGAGTACTGTTTTTAAGTTGACTGTGATGCTCAGGGAAGTGATAGGAGTAATGCGATTTCTAGGTCAAACAACAGGAATGTAATAGCTACTAGGAAGAATTTAATGGAAAAAGGCAGGCGTGCTGATTCTATGGGATCAAACCCGCATTCATAAGGATTTGTTTTTTCTGCATAAATGTTTAGTTGGGATAGTCAGAATGCAATTGGGACAAGCAGGGAGGCTAGAAGTGTGTTGATAATTAAGCTAAGATTATGTTTATTATCCCTCTCTGGGCTGTACCAGAACTGGTTGATTGGAAGTCAACTGTACTTGTTAATACTAGAGAGACAAGACCCTCATCAATAGACAGAGATGTAAAGGAAAAGTCGGACAACGTCTACGAAGTGTCAATACCAGGCAGTGGCTTTGAATCTGAAATGGTGGCTGGATGTGAAGTGATAGCTTAATTGTCATAAGAAACATACAATAAGGAAAGTTGATCCAATAATTACATGTAATCCATGAAATCCTGTGGCTATGAAGAAAGTAGAGCCATAAACTCCATTGGAAACAGTAAATGATGTTTCATAGTATTCTGAGGCTTGTAATAATGTGAAATATACACCTAGGGAGATAGTAATGAATAGTGCTTGAAGCATGTGTTTGTGGTTTCCTTCTATTAGGCTGTGGTGTGCTCAAGTGATGGACACTCCAGAAGCTAGTAGTACAGAGGTATTGAGTAGTGGGACTTCTAGGGGGTTTAGAAGTCTGATGCCTGTTGGTGGCCAATATCCCTCTAATTCAGGGGTGGGTGCTAGGCTTGAGTGGTAGAAAGCTCAGAAAAATCCTGCAAAGAAGACTTCTGATACAATAAATAAGATTATACCATATCATAGGCCTTTCTGGACAATGGGAGTATGGTGGCCTTGAAATGTGCTTTCTTGGACAACATCTTGCCACCATTGGTACATGGTTGGTACATTGGTTGTGAGGCCTAGTGTTAATAGGGATGTTGAGTTAAAGTGAAATCATATAATTAGGCCCGATGTTATAAGAAGGGCAGAAAGTGCTCCTGTTAATGGTCATGGGCTTGGGTTAACTATGTGGTATGCATGAGTTTGGTGGGCCATTAGGTGTTGTCACGTAAGTATAAGTTTACTAGTAGGGTAAATACATAGGCTTGGATTAGGGCTCCGGCGAACTCTAAGATGGTTAGTAAAATGAGAATAATAAAAGTAATTATAGCTGTAGGGATATTAATGTTTATTAGGGCTAGGGTAGCTCCTCTGATTAGGTGAATTAGTAAGTAGCCTGCAGTAATATTGACTGTTAGTCGCATGGTCAGGGCTATAGTTTGGATAAACAGACTGATAGTTTCAATAATTACAAGCATAGGGATTACGTGAAGTGGTGTCCCTTGAGGTGGGAAGTGGGCTAGAGATGATTTTGTCTTATGTCAAAATCCGATAGCTACTGTACCTGCTCATAGAGGGATAGCTATTCCTAAGTTCATGGATTGTTGTGTGGTTGGGGTAAATGAGTGTGGAAGGAGTCCTAGTAGGTTAGTAGAGCTGATGAATAGAATTGGTGATATTAGTATTGGTACTCAGGATTGTCCTTTGTGATTGTGGATGGACAGTATTTGTTTTGATACTAATTGAATTAGCCATTATTGGATTGAGACAAGTCAATTGTTGATTAGTCAGTTTGGTGAAGGGAACAAGATACTTGGGGCTATAATGGTAAGAATAACAAGGGAAAATCTTATTATTGTAAGGGTAGTGAAAGAAGCGAATAAATTTTCGTTCATTTTTTTCCTCAGGGTGTGGTGTTTTTTGATAATAATGCAGGTTTAGGTTCAGGACTCTGGAGGACTGAGTGAGTTTCCACAAAGGTCAGCAGCAGCCAATAGGAAAAGGCAGCACCCAAACAGGCCCCTACTCCAATTCCATGAGGATGAATACTCAGACTGGGAAGGGGGTGGGAAGAAGCTTTGCAGAAGAGAATTCCTGACACACATACACAGAGATAGAATATGAGAGAGAGAAATTGACTAGATTACCACTAACTGCAAATTTAATATTCGTGTTTCTTTTTTCATTGGTAAAATCATAACTTCAGAACAAATAAGTAACCACAGAAAATAAATGTGTAAGCAGAAAGAGTTAGGAGTCCCCAGAAAAAGAAAGATAAGACACAGCTTTCATGACACAAAAGAAATCTTTTTAGGTTACCAGCTATTAAGATTAGACCTTATCAGCTCTATTTTGAAGAGCACACTTGTAGAACTTCCTGGGAGGTGTTAGAACAAAGAAATGAAAAAA
>CM053604.1:136896861-136915008 GCA_028646535.1 Procyon lotor | reverse complement strand
CCAACATACTGTTTATGTCCATGTCTAATAGTTCTGAGGGAGAGGACGCAGTCTCTGGATTTTACCTCTGTTGGGTGTTCCTCCTCCTAGTCATTTTGATGAGAAGTGAATGAGAGGATGTATAGCTGAATATATCACCCATGATCCGGTCAGGGTGCACCCTAGAAGGTTTTGTAGCAATTGGAATTCACCACCAAAAAGAAAGAATAAGGATAAAAAAAGATAGAAAGTGAAAAAAGAAATTCCAGCCAGAATGGGTCCCAAAATAAGATTTATAAAGTATGTAAACCAACATGAACAAACACATAGACTGACAAAATAAATGAGAAGAAATTAAAAAACCCAGTCAGAATGATCCCCACGAATAAGATTTATATAATACCAGAACAAAAGCAAATATGTAGAAGCACTGACAGAAAGATAAGATGGGAGAGTGGTTATAACTCCTCGTGGGCAAGGAAGGTTATTTCAGGTCTTTCTATGTTTATCATTGTATTAAGCCTCCGTTTGTAATGTTAACTAGTTTAAAAAAAATTAAAAAAAAAAACCAAGAAATGTGAAAACGAGTGAATAAAAAAATAGAAAGAGAATAAGAAAGAAAAAAAACGTATCTATGAAATATACAGGTTTGAGCGTACTATCAGGTGCTTAATATATTGATTTCCCCTGATGTTGGGGATTTAAAATTTTGTGGGGACATTGTGGTTATAGTCCTTTGGTTTCTTTCTTTTTTTTTTTTAACTTGTCTTCTTGGGGAGGGACCTGCTGCATTGTTTTCCAGTCAGTCTTGCTTGGGTTTAGTCACCCTGCCCCCCAATCAAGGGGCTGAGCTCTGTGGAAACCAGTTTCTCAGTCTTTAGCTCTCTGAAGGATTTTGGCCTTTTGTAGCTTTTTCACTTTTTTCGAGAGTCCAAGCAAGGAATCTGCCTGTACGTACCCAGACCTCTGCGTCACAGATAAGCCTATCTTCTCCCCTCTGGGTGTTCCAGAACACTCACTCCCCTCCACAAAATTCTCCTCAGAGACAAGTTTGTCTTTTATGCACTAATTCATTCTTCTGCCTCACTTACCCTGCTGTTAGTGTATCTAGATTAGATTGGATCTCATTGATAGCGTTTTTAAGTTCTGCCAGATCAGCTCTCACTTTGACTTTAGAGAATCTATATTGCTATTAATGGTTTTCTTCAACCTAGCTATTTCCTGCATAACTCTTACCCTGATATCTATTTCCAACATCTTGCTTATATCCATACCCTTTATTTCCATGGCAGAGGTCATAGTGTCTTTTTTTTTTTTTTCTGTGTCGGTTTTCCTCCTCCTTGTTATTCTGGTGAGTGATGGTTGAGGGAATGTACAGAATCCAAACTATTGGCCACAGCCTAAACAAGATCTGTTTTATAAGGACCATAGAGTTGTCAGCCTCTGATTCTTTCAGTTTGTCTTCTGGGGGAAGGCCCTGCTGTGCTGTTACTCAGGCAACCCTGTTTGGGCAGAGTTGTCCTAGCCCTTGTTGGGGGGGAGGGGGTAGGCTCAGTGAAAACTGGTTTGGGGGCCTTTTGTTCTGTGGTGGGTTTCCCTGGAGGCTTTCTGTATCTCTTCTGAGAGTCAGGGCAGAAATTACTGTGTCCAAATTCAGTCTCAGAACAGAGAGAAGGCAGTCTGATCTCCAGGGAGCTCTCTAGGCCATACTGGCTCCACTTTTGTCTGTGCTGCTAAAAACTTCTGTATCCTGAGTTGTGTGCCCCATAGCAGCACTCTCAGCCCTTGTTTCCAGGTCCAGGCACATCTCTGTCCTTTGTGCTTCTAAAATCGCAGTTCACATGCATGCCACCACAGCTTCAGGTTTCAGTCTGGAGGCTGCCCTAAAGTCCTTTCCTTATGGCTTCTGGTCTGCAGGTCTGTGCATGGTCCCCAGTGTGTGAGTCCTTTGTGCTATGTTGTTCCACCTTCCTAGCTCCAGCAGTTATGTCAGCTCCCTCCCCTTCCATTTATCTTTCAATATCTACCTGAAGAATCGCATTTCCCCACCTCATACCTTGAAACCAGCCACTGGAGATATTCTGTTGGTATAGATCCGGATATATCTTATTACACCCCAGGCTGATTTCATGGGTGTTCAGAGTGGTCTGGTGGATATCCAGCTCAATTCAGGGGACTGGTTGAAATAGGATTCCCCACTGCTCCACTATCTTGCCCCTTCCCCCAAATAATCTTTTTTAATAGAAATGCTGAAGTGGTAGAAAATATATCTGCATTGTAAGATACCTCAGTTTAGAGAAGGGACATGAAGGCACAAAGAAAAGCTTGCTTAAGTCAACAAGTAAAGGAGAATATTAGCATTTTTGGAAATAAATTAAAGACAGTTAAGCTTTCATACAATTTTTAGAGTGAACTTTGAATATGTGTCTGTGAAAAGAACAAGGATGCAATGCCCATGATAATAAGGGACCTGAGAGTAGACCATGATATTCAACCTGGAAGAGGATGAGAATGAACCTAAAGAAATATGCCCCAGGATGTGTGGGTGGGGGGATTAGCAGTATTGAGACAAGATATATAGAGGAAGCACCAGATAAATTTCAGCAGTTTAGCTAAGGAAGTTTTATGAGAACACATGGAAATTTATGTCAGAATTACACTATCTAATTTTTTTTTATTGTTCATGTACCACACCCAGTGTTGCATGCAATCCATGCCCTCCTCAATACCCACCACCAGGCTTTCTCAACCCCCACCCCCCACTCCTCCAAAACCTTCAGTCTGTTGCTCAGATTCCACAGTCTCTTATGGTTTATCTCCCCCTTCAATTTCGCCCAATTTTTATAATCAATCACATATAGTCATTTATCTTGAAAATAGAGCTACCCTATGACCCAGTCATCGCACTACTGGGTATTTACCCCAAAGAAGCAGATGCATTACAAAGAAGGGCCACATGGACCCCAATGTTCATAGCAGCAATGGCCACAATTGCCAAACTGTGGAAAGAACCAAGATGCCTTTCAACAGATGAATGGATAAAGAAGATGTGGTACATATACACAATGGAATATTATGCCTCCATTAGAAAGGACGAATATCCAACTTTTGTATCAACATGGATGGGACTGGAAGAGATTATGCGGAGTGAAATAAATCAAGCGGAGAGAACCAATTACCTTATGGTCTCACTTACGTGCTGAGCATAAAGAACAACATGGAGGACATTGTGAGAAGGAAGGGAAAGGTGAATGGGGGGAAACCAGAGGGGGAGATGAACCATGAGAGACTGTAGACTCTGAGCAACAAACTGAGGGTTTAGAAGGGGTGGGGGTAGGGGGCTGGGCGAGCCTGGTGGTGGGTATTGAGGAGGGCACGTATTGCATGGAGCACTGGGTGTGGTGCATGAACAATAAATCTTGTAACACTGAAAAAATAAAATAAATATTTTGGGGGAAAAATTAAAAAAAAAACATATAGTCACTTCTCAGTATTCACAGAAGTTATGTTCTGTAAAGTCATCACAAACAATTAGCAAATGCTAAGGCATTACACTTAGTGGAAATACAAGGAACATTCCTCTGAGTTTCTAGTCACATTTTTATCAGCTGATAGCACATGACCTTTTTTTTATTGTGTTATGTTAGTCACCATTCAATACAGCATTAGTTTTTTATATAGTTCCAAGAGTCATTGTTTACATACAACGCTCAGTGCACATGACCTTGTTTTACGTGTGTTTGTGTTTAGAGACCCCTTATTTAATATATATTGTTGATTTGTTAATAAACATGCCAGAATGGAACATACATATATTTTTTCTTCCATAAAGTACTTCTTGCATTTAAGAACACTAAATAATACTTCAGAAATATGCTTGGGGGGAGAGTTGAACCATGAATCAACAACAAAAAGCACAAAAATGCAAAAAAAAATCCAAAACAACAACACAAAACAGACCACAAAAATAACACTTGGTTATAGTATGGGAACTGAAGCAAGAAGGCGGTGTTGCCTTGTTTGACTGGGAACTGGGAACGTGCATGCCAGATGACTCAAACTTTCCTATGCCTTGTGCATATCTACAAAACTGTGAAAGTGGCACATTTATTGATATGGGATTATAAATATGGAACCATAAATAATGAGGTTTTACTGTATAAGCCTTGCTCAGTCAGTATATATATAGTAAATGTATTATTCTTATTCTGGAATGTGGTCTTCATTGAGCCCTTTTAAGATACCAAGTATAGATTCCAGGGCTGGATAGATTCATCCTGACTGTTCATATCAAGCCTTAGGTGCCAAGAGTGGCCAAGATTAGGTAAACAGGATGTGTTCAATGAGGCTTACTTGGTCCTGGGTACACTGACTATTATTCACATGCATTTGTGAGTAAAGCTGCAAGACTGAATAGATGTGAGTCTGTGCAGTCAGACATGTGGCAAATTCATCTACATGTAGATGGATGCAGTCTCAGGTGAAAGGGGTAAAATGGCATCACCCTACATCTCCACCCTCAATCCAGGAGTTGAAATTGTCTGAACTCATTTTTTTAGTATTGCTTCAAAGGCCCCCTTAAGTAAACTTCCAGTACTGATGCAATAGGAGCAGCAGAATTGCCTGCCACTTGGGAAGCAGCATGAGAGGACTCATCGCTGCTTTGGGTTTCCATTACCAAATTGTTCTGGCTAAGGGCTGTTGCCTCTCACTGGTTGCATCCATAGCTCTTCTGCTATATTTCAGTGCTGCAATTCCTAGGACCCTGAAAAGCCAAAATCAACTGGTATCCCGACCAGAAGTAGGAAAATTCTGTGTTCGTTTCCCAAGGTTCCCATAACAAATTATCACAAACAATAGAAATTTATTCTTTCACAGTTCTAGAGTCCAGAATTTTGAAATCCTGCGAGGCCGTTCTTCCAGGGACTCAGGGGAGAATCTTCTTTGTTTCCTCCAGCTTCTGGTAGCTACAAGCATACCTGGGCTTCTGGCCTTATTCCAATATTGCTTCTACTTTCACATCACTGTCTCCTCTGTGTGCCTATTATCTTAGGCATGTATGTCTCTTATAAAGACGCTTGTCATTGGAATGAAAACCCACCCAAACAATTCAGAATGATTTCATCTCAACATTTTTAACTTTACTTTTGCAAAAGACCCTCCCTTTTAAATATTTATTTTTTATTTTTTGTGTTTTAATTGAAATTTGATTTTGTTAACATATAGTGTAGTATTAGTTTCAGAGGTAATTTAGTGATTCATCATTTGCATATAACATCTAGTGCTCATTACATCAAGTGCCCTCCTTCATACCTATCACCCACTTATCCCACCCCCCCAATCTCCTCCCTCTAGCAAACCTCAGTTTGTTTACTATAATTTAGAGTCTCTTATGGTTTATCTCCCTTTCTTTTTCTGTATTATTTTTCCTTCCCTTCCCAAGTTCATTTGTTTTGTTTCTTAATTTCCACATATGAGTGAAATCATATGGGATTTGTCTTTCTCTGACTGGCTTATTTCACTTAACGTAATACCCTCTTGTTTCACCCATGTCATTGCAAATGTCACAATTTCATCCTTTCTGATGGCTGAATAATATTCCATTGTATATATTCATATAGTGCATCTTCTTTATCCATTCATCTGTCAATGGACATTCAGGCTCTTTCCATATTTTGACAACTGTGGACATTGCTGCTATAAACATTGAGGTGCAGTGCCCCTTCAAATCACTATGTTTATATCCTTTGGGTAAATACCTAGTAGTGCAATAGCCATGTCATTGGGTAGCTTTATTTTTAACTTTTTGAGAAACCTCCATACTATACAGAGTAGCTGTACCAGTTTTCATTCCCACCAACATTATAAGATGGTTCTCCTTTCTCCACATCCTTGTCAACTTCTGTTGTTTTCTAAAGTTAATTTTAGCCATTTTGACTGGTGGGAGGTGGGATCTCATTGTGGTTTTGATTTGGATTTAACTGATGCCAAACGATGTTGAGTATTTCTCATGTATCTGTTGGCCATTTGTATGTCTTCTTTAGAGAAATGTGTGTTCATGTCTTCTGCCCATTTCTTGACTGGATTATTTTTTTTGGCCTGGATACTACCCCTTTATCTGATGAGATATTTGCAAATACCTCCTCCCATTCTGTAGGTTGTCTTTTAGTTTTGTTGACTGTTTCCTTTGTTGTGCAAAAACTTTTTATCTTGATAAGGTCCCAATAATTCATTTTTGCTTTTGTTTCCCCTGCCTTTGAAGATGTGTCCAGCAACAAGTTACTGTAGTTGAAGTCAAAGAGGTTGCTGCCTGTGTTCTCTTCTAGAATTTGATGGATTCCTGTCTCACCTGTCTCACAAAGTCTTTCATTCACTTTGAGTTTATTTTAGTATATGGTGTAAGAGAATGGTCCGGTTTCATTCTTCTGCATGTGGCTGGCAAAAGACCCCTTTTGACATTCATAAGTTCTAAGGATTTATATGGACATATATTGTGTTCATGCATGTGTGCATCTGTGTGTGTGTGTGTGTGTGTGTGTGTGTGTGTGTGTGTGTAGAAGACACTATTCAACCCTTTGCACTCTCCTTTCACACATTCTTATAGTTTTGTTTTCATCTGGGCATTAAAGTCCTCCCCTGGCCTTAGAATAAGGTGGAAAAACAAAGAAACAAACAAGCAAAAAACCCACAACTCCTTTTAGTTTTAGTCTAAGACTTTATTTCCCAGGTCCCAGAAAAGTCCCAAGCTGGAATGAAAGATCAGTCCTTGAGATTATATCTTTTTTTAATTTTTATTTTATTTTACATTATTTTTTCTGTTTTTTAAATTTTAAATTCAATTAGCAAATATATAATTAGTTTTTGGTATAATCAATGATTCATTAGTTGTGTACAACACTCACTGCTCACCACATCCCATGCCCTCCTTAATACCCATCACCTGATTCCCTCATTCCCCACCCGTCTCCCTTTCCACAGCCTTTAGTTCAGTTCCCAGAGTCAAGAGTATCTCATGGTTTGGCTCCCTTTCTGATTTCTTCCCTTTCAGTTTTTACTTCCTTCCCCCATAGTCCTCTGCATTATTCTTAATGTTCCACATATGAGTCAAATCATATAAATGTCTTTCTCTGATTGACTTACTTCACTCAACATAATCCCCTCCAATTTCATCTATGTCACTACAATGGTAGGTATTCAGCCTTTCTGATGGCTGAGGAATATTTCCATTAACCTTCTCTAGTGCCCCCTCACACCTCTTCCACCCAAACCCTCATGAAGTTGGTTAAGTCATCAACTCTGGTGTTCCTCCAGTATTAGCCATAGGCCTAAGCATAACAATTTTCTCAGAATGAACACAGTTGAGACAAAGCCAGGACCTCCTCTCCATCCTGTCCCATCCCTAACCATAGATGTATCCCTAAACCAAACTGTATGTGACTGTTCCTTCCTAAAATTAAGGCACATCAAGAGGTTTTGACAAAATTAGTACTCAAGAAATATTTATTGATGAAGAAATGAATAAACTATAAACTGTTTCTTTTATAATCAAATCTTTTTAGCCCCCCCTTACTAAACGACAGCCTTCTGAATTTACTGGGCACATGAAACATTTGTGAATTGAATTAAACCAAATCTGAAAACAACAATGAAATAGACAAATATACAAAATGAAATAAACCTATTGTGATGGTTAAATTTAGGTTTCAACTTGTCCAGGCCATGGTGCTCAGACACTTGGTTAAACATTATTCTGGATATTTCCGCAGGGTGCTTTGGATGAGATTTGCAGCAAATAGATGGGCTTTGAGTAAAACAGATTGGTCTCCATAATATGAGTGAGTCTTTGAAGGCAGGAAGAAAACAAAAGGCTGACCTTTCCCAATAAAAGGAGAATTCTGGCAGCAGATTGCCTTAGGATTTCATCTTCAGTATCAGTTTTTCCTGGTTTGCCAGTAGACTGCCTTTTTACTAAAATTGCAACTCTTTTCTGAGACTCCAGCCTGTTTGTTTCCTTAATCAGATTTGGGACTTGCCAAGACTCCACAATTGCAAGAGTGAATTCCTTAAAATAAATCACACACACACACACACAAACACACACACACACACATATCCTATTGGTTCTGTTTCTCTGGAGAGCTTTGACTAATGCACCCATACTGTACCAAAGGCCAAACACAAAATCAGTGGCAAAAACACTGATTTTTTTTTTAACGACACAGTGGCAAGGAAAAAAGTTTTAGCATTCTTTAAAGTCATGTTTTGAAGTTTATTTTTTATGTCCCACAATCTCATACAAGATCAGTTCATTCAACTGGATACCTTATTTTTATATTTAGTTTTTTGGTATGAATTTTTTCCCATGTCTGTGGTTGGCATCATTCTGCAGTTTTATAAGCAGGAATAGAAGATCTCACTTAGCTTTGCTCTCCATCAGTAGAGGTGGTCTCAAAACAACAACATAAGCATCACCAGGAACATGTTAGAAATGCAATATTCTCAAGCCAAACCAAAACCTAGTAAGTCAGAAACTGTCAAGAAGTTTCTTTTAACAAACTCCCCAGGTGATTTTGATGGAAGTTAAACTTTGAGAATCAGTTTCCCACAATGCAGATCAAAGTCCTTCCCCAATTACCTCTTTTGACAAGTAGGGTCTTTTTTTTTTTTTAAGTGTTTATTTATTTGACGGAGAGAAACACAGCTAGAGAGGGAACACAAGCGGAGGGAATGGTAGTGGGAGAAGCAGGCTCCCTGCTGAGCAAAGAGCCCAACGCGGGGCTCCATCCCAGGACCCTGAGGTCATGACCTGAGCCAAAGGCAGACGCTTAATGACTGAGCCACCCAGACACCCCCACAAGTAGGGTCTTTTTTTTTTTTTAAGATTTTATTTATTTATTTATTTATTTGACAGAGAGGAGAGAGATCACAAGTAGGCAGAGAGGCAGGCAGAGAAGGGGGGGGAAGTAGACTCCCCACTGAGCAGGGAGCCCATGCGGGGCTTGATCCCAGGACCCTGAGATCATGACCTGAGCCAAAGGGGGAGGGTTTAACCCACTGAGCCACCCAGGTGCCCCCACAAGTAGGGTCTTGAATAAAATCCTTTTAGATTAGCCATTAAAAATAACAATAATTTTGTACAATCAAAATTGCAGGCAGATTTAGAAAACAGTTCCAACCTGACTTTTGTGGCACTTAAGAAATTAGCAAACATGGTAAAAACAAATTTTTATTCAGGACTTAAATAACACTTACCCCTCACTTTATTTTTTTCCCCAAATATGTTTATTTTATTTTTTCAGTGTTACAAGATTTATTGTTCATGCACCACACCCAGTGCTCCATGCAATATGTGCCCTCCTCAAAACCCACACCAGGCTCGCCCAACACCCTACCCCTCACTTTAGACACAATTCCTTTTCATTTCTCTTTCTGTGACTTCCCTCATGCCACCTAAACTACCTTACCCTCTCTCCAATTCATTAATTAATCATTCAGGGTCCAGCTGAGGTCTTATCTTTTTCGTGATGTATTTTCAGCTACACTGCTTTCTCTTCACCAAATACTTTGCTGGATTATTGCATTTTCTCACATGTAACTCATTTCTCATTTCTCAGTGTAACTTAGCATTGGATTACATATTTATAAAGATTTGATTTATTTGTTTGATATAGAGAGATCATAAGTAGGCAGAGGCAAGCAGGGAGAGAGGGGGTAGCAGGCTCCCCGCTGAGCAGAGAGCTTGATTTGGGGCTCAATCTCAGGACTTGAGATCATGAATTGGGCCAAAGGCAGAGGCTTTAACCCACTGAGCCACCCAGTCGCCCCTGGATTGCATTTTTATTTACCTTTTTGCCCCTCTTTGGGCCCTGCAAACTATTAAAAACCTCTGAAGGGAAGGGTATATGACTTTAGGTAGTTGTACATGCCTGTGTTGGTCAGCTCAAGTTGTTAAAATTAGACACTACAAAGTGGTTGTCTTAGCAACAACAGAAATTTATTTCTCACAGTTCCTTTAGATCTGGTTTATAAAACATTCAACTAATCTCTGGTTTACTCTGCTTCAACTGTTGTGTTTTGAATCAATCCTATTTATCCAGACTATAAGATCAAGTCTATAAACCATAAACAAAGAAATTTTCATAATTAGTACTATCTTTTCATGGCTGAACTTACATGAGTTTGGAGAAGTGGGAACTATTGAAGCCAAAGTTACTCAGACCTTGAGGTGTCCAAGGTCACCTGGCCCAGAATAGTTGGTATTTTTAGAAACTGGTATAGAGTTTCTATTGAGAAATGTGGGTGTGATACAATTACTTCCAGCAGTATTTCTTGGCTGAACTGGATAATCTTGAAGCTTGTTTTGTGTTGTGATAACAAGGTGAACAAAATGTATAAGTATGGGTTCTAATGAATTTAGAGATTTTTTCTCCATAAGCTACTAAATGAAGCTGATCTCAAATACTAAAAGAATGCACCAGTTAAAATGGCCAAAATCAACCAGACAGTAAACAACAAATGTTGGAAACGGTGTGGAGAAAGGGGAACCCTCTTACACTGTTGGTGGGATTGCAAGCTGGTGCAGCCAATTTGGAATACAGTGTGGAGATTCCTCAAGAAATTAAAAATAGCGTTACCCTATGACCTTACAATTGCACTACTGGGTATTTACCCCAAAGATGCAGATGCAGTACAAAGAAGGGCCACATGTACCCCAATGTTCACAGCAGCAGTGGCCACAATCGCCAAACTGGGGAAAGAACCAAAATGCCCTTCAACAGATGAGTGGATAAAGAAGATATGGTCCATATATACAATGGAATATTATGCCTCCATCAGAAAGGATGAATATCCAACTTTTGTATCAACATGGACAGGACTGGAAGAGATTATGCGGAGTGAAATAAGTCAAGCAGAGAGAGTCAATTATCTTATGGTCTCATGTATGTGTGGAGCATAAGGAAAAACATGGAGGGCATTGTGAGAAGGAAGGGAAGAGTGAATGGGGGGGAAAATCAGAGGGAGCTATGAACCATGAGAGACTGTGGACTCTGAGCATCAAACTGAGGGTTATGGAGGGGTGGGGTGGGGGGTTGGGCAAGCCTGGTGGTGGGTATTGAGGAGGGCACATATTGCATGGAACACTGGGTGTGGTGCATGAACACTTAATCTTGTAACACTGAAAAAATAAACATATTTTGGGGGAAAAAAGAATTCACACTCCTTCATAGGGACTTTTAGAATGTAGTTGGTAACTTTAGGGTTGTAGTATCAGAGGTACAGGATTCTTAATATAGGATTTCAGGAGGACTCTTCCTTACTAACATAATGGTAGCAGAGGTGGCCATGTCAATAATGAAAAGGAAAGAAAGTCCTGCTGTTCTCAGAACTAGAGAAGGGACTTAGAGATGTCAGGCCATGGGAATCTAGAAGGCAATATTTAGATGTTCTTGAGTTAATATGCCATAAGTTCTAAAGAAAATATCAGAAAACTTTAATGAGAATTCTCACCAGTTTGTTGGAGCTATTTTTGTTGTTAGGCCATTTTTCAGAAAATCCAAACTTCCCATTAATAATCATATCAATGACTATAATTTATTGAAGACCTATCATAGTCTAAAGCTGTGATTTCTAAAATGGTATCAGCATGGGACTTTTTAAATTTAAATTTAATTAAATTCAAAATGCAAAATTCAGTTCCTCAGTCACACTAGCCACGTTGAAAATATTCAGTAGCCACATATGACTAATAGCTACTATATAAGACAGGGTAGCATAAGAAATCTCCATTACTGTAGAAAATTCTATTAGATTGTGGTACAAGCACTCTCTAAATTCCTTATGGGCATTATTCTTAATCCTCACACATCTCTACAGTAAATATTATTACCACATTTTTGCTGCTAGGGAAACCAAATCTCAGAAGGATTCAGTGGTTCAGCCAAGTTCAGGTACAAAGGGGCAGAGGTGCACAATTTTAATTTGATCTGGTTCGTAAGCCCCTTTTTCTCTTTTTGTCCCATGTTTCTTGATTATATTTTCTCATCATAGAACTTTTTCTTCAAAAAGTCTTCCAAAAGGAGATTCAACAGAAGGTAGAATTATTGTTGAGCTACTGAGAATTTAAGTAGACACTGATAAACTACCAAGGTGAAGATTTCTTTAAGTTGTTAGAAAAATGGCATAGGAGCTTCCATGTGGTTATGTGTAAGTACACCCTATCACATTTAGGCATAAGTAATGTAAACCAGATTTAGAAGCTGTTAAATTGTATCCAGTAGTTTATCACTTAAGAAATGGATATAGACATCCTTGAAGAAATCTTTCCAAAATATGCCTAAGGTTAAGAAGCATCAACCTAGGTGGATACCACCTACAAGCAGTGAAAAATAAGCAGAAAATGTGAATTCATCTTATAGAAATTTATATTCTATAAGTGAAATTTATAATTCTATAAATTCTATAAATTTCTATATAAGAAATTTATATTCTAAAATGTGAATTCACCTTATAGAAATTTATATTCTTCCTGCCTAAGCAGGAAGACTATGTATATAGTTCTAGAATGTACCTCAAGAAAGTCTTAAGATAACTGTATAAAAAGATCCTAGACCTGGGGGATTAAATTTATTCAAGAAATAGATAACCTTTAAGTAAAAGGAGAAAAAAAATGCATGTTTTTGCCAATGGGATAATGAAGGTAGTATTATGACTAGAGTAACTGGTCACTGTGTTTCTCAAACACAAGACCAGGTTTTGTTTTTGTTTTGTTTGTTTGTTTTGTTTTGTTTTTTAATCTCCTACAGCACACTGCATGTTACTGCCAAATAGTTGGTGCTCATGAGTTATTTCTTGAAATGAACCAAATGTAAGAATTTTCTGACTCGACAAATCCTAATGAAATAATTAGAAAAATAGAATAGGTAATACAATGTGACATTTTAGTCAATTTTTGGATTACAGCACAACACATTTACTGGTCTAGTTTATGTGGCTAACAACTATTATGGTTTACCCTCACAAAATCCCTGTGAGAAGACAAGTTTTTATCTTTCAGATTTGCAGATCCTTCAAAGTCAGCAGAGCTCTGTTCCAAAGGAACATGTATGTCCCATCTCAGATGCTTATATGGTCTGAATACAGACTGTGAGTCCTTGAAGCTTGGATGTCTGCCCTGGAAAGCAAGCTGGACAGAGATGACACTAGCTGATCTCAAACATGAGAGGACAATGTGTTGATGATACAGGGAATGGGAATCAAGTCAGAGGGCAGTGGATGGAATGGAATGGCCAGAGGGAAACACTTTGTCTTGCCAACATTTTTCTATTTCTAGATAAGCAATCATTCAAAGCTACTTCTTATCAAGGTTACAATGATAGGAGGCAGATCCTGCCTTACCTCTTTTTGCAATGTATACTGATTCTCTATGTTAATAGAATATAATCAGCCCAAGTGTCAGCCTCTGCTATTCAGAAGAGAACAAAACAGTGGCATATGTTGGGTAATAGTTAACTTCCCAACAGTACAAAGCCCAGAGCTGGAAGTTCCTTCTCTGAGTAGGCAGGAAAGTTTTACTATGCTCTCTTTTTCAAGAAGGCCTGCTGTGAGTCATTTAAAAAACAAACAAACAGACAAACAAACTACACATTTCTCCAAGCCAGGGAATGAGGCCTGGAGATTTGTCAAAGAGTGATTTAATGGTTCACTTTACCTTAGGTAAGACAGGCATTGATAAAAAAAAAAAAAAAGGTTCAGTAGTAGCACAGAGAATGTTATAGGGATGAGAAAGAAAGAAAGCACTCCTTAGCAACTCTTAATTTTTAAACTTCTCCATAGAACACTTCGGTGCCAGATCAGTGCATTTAGAAAGCTGTCTAGTCATATCATACTGGGAATGGGGCTTCAATTCATCCATTTAACAAATATTGAGCCCTCATTCAATAGTGTCTGGTCATGAAAGACCTCTGTGATCACATAGAAGGGTACCTAAACTAAAATGGGGGTGAGGTGTAGAGAAGATCTCCTTCCCAAAGGAAAGATTTCTGAGATATGATATTCACAATGGCAGTAATTAAAGCAAACAAACAAAAAAACTAGGGAAAAGTTGTTCTATGCCATGGGTGTAGTATATACAAAGGCCTACAGGGGAATAAGAGAGTGAATATTCAGGGAAAAGAGGTTCACATTGACTAGAGCAGAAAACATAAAGTGGGAGCAGTATGGATGATGATGGAGAGTAAAAGGGCCAGATCAAGCTCTGTAAGCCACATAAGTCCAGTAGCACAATCAGCAGAATATAGGTATGAATCCAAAACTTTATGTGTATTGTTTTATTTACTACTCACGAAAGCCCTAAGAAGTAGTTACAATTATTTCCCCCAATTTTAAGATAAAGAAAATGGGACCTAGTGAATTTATATATCTTGTCTGTGATCATTGTTCTCTAGTTAGTGAGAGAGACAGAATTTGAACCCAGGCAGTCTGTTGTTAGAACAATTTTCAGGATTAAATGACATAATCAAGTCAGAGTTCTAGAATTGCAGACCAAAACCAGAGGTTATCCACACATAGTGAACCACAGTGCTTTATAATTTATTTAAAGGATTACTAAACAGGTGGCTGGGTTGTGGACATTGGCGGGGGTATGTGTTATGGTAAGTCCTGTGAAATATGTAAGCCTGATGATTCACAGACATGTACCCTGGGGCAAATAATAGATCATATGTTAATTTTTTTAAATAAATAAATAAATAAAAATACAACAAAAAAAAAGGATTACTAAACAATATTAGAATTTAATTATAAAACTCACTAACATATTCCCTCAGTAATTAATGACCATATATTTATGGAGTTTCCACTATGTGCTAACACTTTTGAAGGAACTAGAAATAAAGCAGTGAAAAAAAATACAAAAATTGTTGCATTCACAAAATCTACATTTCTAATGAGGAGACTTGGGCAGCCAACCAAAGTTAACAAAAATATAATAAATAGAAATAAGGTTTTAATTTCTAATGTTAATATAGTTAAATATATATTTTCTTATATGATCAATTTTTATATGTATCATTTAAAAATGTTTTTAACCTTAAAATTTAAAAGATATCCATGTGTATTTTCTACTATATTTTTCCTCAACATTTTACTCTTATTTTTTCCCCAAATACTTTTGTTTTTTCAGTGTTACAAAATTAATTGTTCATGCACCACACCCAGTGCTCCATGCACTATGTTCCCTCCTCAACACCAGACTCAACCAACACCCTAACCCCTTCCCTGAAAAAACCGCAGTCTGTTGCTCAGAGTCCACAGTCTCTCACGGCTGATTGCCACTCTGATTTCCGACAATTCACCCCTCACTTCCCACCCACAATGTCTTCCATGTTTTACCTTATTTTCCACACGTGAGACCATATGATAATTGACTCTCTCTGCATGACTTATTTCACTCCACATAATCTCTTCCAGTTCTGTCCATGTTAATACAAAAGGTGGGTATTCATCCTGTCTGATGGAGGCATAATATTCCATTGTATATATAAACCATATCTTTATCCCTCTATTAAAGGGCATCATGGCTCTGTCCACAGTTTGGTGATTGTGCCCATTGCTGCTATGAACATTGGGTTACATGTGGCCCTTTGATGTGCTGCATCTGCTTCTTTGGGTAAATACCCAGTAGTGCAATTGCAGGATCATAGGGTAGCTCTATTTTTAATTTCTTGAGGAATCTCAACACTGTTTCCCAAAGTGGTTGCACCAACTTGCATTCCCACCAAAAGTGTAAGAGTGTTTTGCTTTCTCCACACCCTCTCCAACATTTGTTGTTTACTGTATTGTTGATTATGGCCATTTTAACTGGTGTCAAGGTAGTATCTCAGTGTGGTTTTGATTTGAATCTCCCTGATGGCTAAAGATGATGAACATTTTTTCATGTGTCTGTTAGTCATTTGTACGTCTTCTTTGGAGAAATGTCTGCTCATGTCTTCTGCCGATTATTTGACATCTTTATCTGTTTTTTGAGTATTGAGTTTGAGGAGTTCCTTACAGATCTGATATCAGCCCTTTGTCTGTAGTGTCATTTGTGAATATCTTCTCCCATTCTGTGGGTTGCCTGTTTGTTTTGTTGACTGTTTCCTTCGCTGTGCAGGAGCTTTTTATCTTGATGAAGTCCCAAAAGTTCACTTTTGCTTTTGTTTCCATTGCTTTAGAAGGCATGTCCTGAAAGAAGTTGCTGATGTCAGAGAGGTTACTGCCTATGTTCTTCTCTAGGGTTTTGATAGAGTTCTGCCTCACTTTGAGGTCTTTTTTTTTTTAAGATTTTATTTATTTGACAGAGAGAAAGAGATCACAAGTAGGCAGAGAGGCAGGCAGAGAGAGAGAAGGAAGCAGGTTCCCTGCTGAGCAGAGAGCCAGATGCAGGGCTCGATCCCAGGACTCTGAGATCATGACCTGAGCAGAGGTTTTAACCCACTGAGCCACCCAGATGCCCCATGTTGAGGTCTTTTACCCACTTCAAGTTTATCTTTGTGTGTGGTGTAACAGAATGGTCAACTTTCATTCTTTTATATATAGCTGTCCAATTTTCCCAGCACCATTTATTGAAGAGATTGTCTTTTTTCCACTGGATATTTTTTCCTGCTTTGTCAAAGATTATTTGACCATAGAGTTGCAGGTCCATATCTGGGCTCTCTATTCTTTTCCACTGGTCTATGTGTCTGTTTTTGTGCCAGTAACATGCTGTCTCCGTGATCACCGCTTTGCAGTAAAGCTTGAGATCAGGCAATGTGATGCCCCCAGCTTTGTTTTTCTTTTCAACATTCCTTAGCTATTCGGGGTCTTTTCTGGTTTCATACAAATTTTAGGATTCTTTTTTCCAACCCTTTAAAAAAAGGCAGTGGAATTTTGATCAGGATGGCATTGAAAATACAGATTGCTCTGGGAAGTATAGACACTTTAACAATGTTTATTCTTCTGATATATGAGCATGGAATGCTTTTCCACCTTTTTGTGTCTTCAGTTTCTTTCATGTGTATTCTGTAGTTCCTTGAGTACAGATCATTTACCTCGTTGGTTAGATTTATTCCCAGGTATTTTATGGTTCTTGGTAAATGGAATCGTTTCTCTAATTTCCCTTTCCATATTTTCATTGTTAGAGTATAAGAAAGCAACTGATTTCTGTGCATTGATTTTTATCCTACCATATTCTTGAATTGCTGTATGATTTCTATTAGTTCAGGGTGGAGGCTTTTGGGTATTCCATATAAAATATCATGTATTCTGTGAAGAGAAAGAGTTTGACTTCTTCATTGTCAATTTGAATACCTTTTATTTTCTTTTGAGTGCTGTCGCTAGGACTTTTAGCACTATGTTGAACAAGAGCAGTGAGAGTAAGCATCCTTGTCATGTTCCTGATCGCAAAGGGAAGGAAGGCTGTCAGCTTTTCCCCATTGAGAATGATATTTGCTGTGGGCTTCTCATAGATAGATTTTATGAAGTTGAGGAATGTTCCTTCTATCCTTATATTTTAAAGCTTTTTAATCAGGTCTGGAAGCTGAATTTTGTCAAACACTTTTCTGCATCAGTTGAGAGGACCATGTTTTTCTTCTCCTTATCTTATTGATTTTTTGTTCTATCACATTCATTGATTTGTGAATGTTGAACTGCACTTGCTTCCCAGGGATAAATCCCACCTGGTCATGGTGAATAATCTTTTTAATATGATCTTGGATCCTATTATCAAGGATCTTGTGAGAATCGTGGCATCCATATTCATCAGGGATATTGGTCTGAAATTCTCCTTTTTGATGGAGTCTTTGCCTGGTTTGGGGATCAGGGTAATGCTGGCTTATGTCATAGAAAGAATCTGGAAGTTTTCATTCTATTTCTATTTTTTGAAAAAATTTCAGGAGAATAGGTATTTTTCTTCCTTGAATGCTTGGTAGAATTCCCCAGGAAATCCGTCAGGCCCTGGACTCTTGTTTTTTGGGAGGTTTTTGATCACTGCTTCAATCTCCTTACTAGATATTGGTTTATTCAGGTTATCAATTTCTTCCTGTTTCAGTCTTGGAAGATTATGGATTTTCAGGAATGCATCCATTTCTTTTAGGTTGTTTGACTTATTGGCATATAGCTGTTGATAATAATTTTTGATGATTGTTTCTATTT
>CM053604.1:136885182-136896361 GCA_028646535.1 Procyon lotor | reverse complement strand
AAATAGAAACAATCATCAAAAATTATTATCAACAGCTATATGCCAATAAGTCAAACAACCTAAAAGAAATGGATGCATTCCTGAAAATCCATAATCTTCCAAGACTGAAACAGGAAGAAATTGATAACCTGAATAAACCAATATCTAGTAAGGAGATTGAAGCAGTGATCAAAAACCTCCCAAAAAACAAGAGTCCAGGTCCTGACGGATTCCCTGGGGAATTCTACCAAACAGTCTTCTGCTCAGCAAAGGAAACAGTCAACAAAACAAACAGGGAACTCACAGAATGGGAGAAATTTGCAAATGACACTACAGAAAAAGGGCTGATATCTAAGATCTATAAAGAACTTCTCAAACTCAACACTCAAAAAACAGGTAATCACCTCAAAAAATGAGCAGAAGACATGCACAAACACTCTCCAAAGAAGACATACAAATGGCTAGCAGATATATAAAAAACATTCGTCATTATTAACCATCACGAAAATTCAAATCAAAACCACATTAAGATGCCTCCTTACACTGGTTAGAAGGGCCAAAATTAACAAGAAACAGTAAGTGCTGGAGAAGATGTGGAGAAAGGGGAACCCTCTTCCACTGTTGGTGGGAATGAAAGCTGGTACAGCCATTTTGGAAAACAGTGTGGAATTTCCTCAAAAAATTAACAATAGAGCTATCCTATGACCCAGCAATTGCTTTACTGGGTATTTACCCCAAGGATACATATGTAGTAAAAATGTTCATAGCAGCAATGTCCACAATAGCTAAACAGTGGAAAGAGCAGTGATGACCTTCAACAGATGAATGGATAAGGAAGATATGGTCTATATATATAATGGACTATTACTCAGCCATCAGAAAGGATGAATACCTAGCTTTTGCATCAACACAGATGGGACTGGAGATTATGCTAAGTGAAATAAGTAAAGCAAAGAAAGTCAAATATCATACGGTTTCACTTACTTGTGGAACATAAGGAATAACATGGAGGACATTAGGAGAAGGAAGGGAAAAATGAAGGGGGGGAATCAAGGGGAAGATGAACCATGAGAGATTCTGGACTCTGAGAAACAAACTGAGGGTTTTAGAGGGGACGGGTGGGCAATGGTTGAGCCTGGTGATAGGTATTAAGGAGGGCACATATTGTATGGAGCTCTGGGTGTTATACACCAAAAATGAATCTTGGAACACTGCATCAAAAACTAATGATGTACTCTATGGTGACGAACATAACATAATAAACAAGCAAACAAACAAATAAGTAAGATTATTTTTCATGTGGCTTTGGAGCTAGAAGCACATATTTCATTGTGAATCACTATGACACTCCTTGTGTAATATTAAACTTCCCCCTGCATCCTTCTTTTTCTCAATCATCAGCATAAAGATAGAGAGATGGTAGATTGATGATAGATAAGAGATATAAAATATATGTACACATATTATTTATGGATACATTGATACTTAATAGTGACACTATTATTAATACAAAGTGTTAATTGTTAATACTCTGATATCATACTTAATAGTACTTCATGTCCTAACAATACATGAACCACTTGTAGCTTTTAATAATCTTTTAACAATAGAATAAGAGCTTCAACACAGGGGCTTACTTTGAGTAATTTAGATCACACACATTCTATCCTTGGAAGTAGAAAGTAGCTGTTGCACATCATTTCAGAAATTCTGTCTTGTGCCAATATCACAAGAGTCAGCTTGGCCTGCTTTGTGAATGTTTTCTTGTAGATTATTTTCAAATATTGATTTGAGGCTCATCTCAAAGGAAGAAAATAACACTTATGAATTACAATAAAGATATTTCACCCATGCTTAATTCACTGGAAAAATTGGAGAAAATAGTTCCTTGGGAGAAATCAGAGAATGCATGGAGAGCAAACAGAATTTGGACTGCCCTATTCTGGGAGTTTCCTGTGATGACTCATACTTGTGCTGTTGTGTACATTCTAATATCTTTGTTTTATATGTTAAGAGATAAAGGATTTCTCTGTTTTCTCCCATGGAGTCTTTTTGGCTCTAGATTAAGAGAACAGTATGATCAAAGGGGACCTAGGATTGTAGGATTAAAGGAAGGAAAAAGAGGTTTAATTGAGAAAGAACAGGGAATCCTCAGGGGAGAAATAAGATGCAATGTCAGAAACCAGCTCTTATGGTGACTGAGACATAGAAACAGTCTGTTGCCAGAGGTCTCAGTTCTGTAGCTTCAAGGATTCTCACATCATTTATGAACCCAGAAGTCAGGAGGTGGAGCATGGGAAAGTACATGGCTATGGGCACTCTAAATTGCAGCAGTGACTAGGGACCCAAAGTTCCTTGAGAAAGCAGCTGCTTTCCTTGCACAGCTCAATACCGTGAGAAATTTTTTTTTTAAAGATTTTATTTATTTGACAGAGAGAATCACAGCGAGAGAGGGAACACAAGCAGAGGGGATGGTAGCGGGAGAAGCAGGCTTCCTGCCGAGCAGGGAGCCCGATGCGGGGCTCGATACCAGGACACTGGGATCATGACCTTAGCCGAAGGCAGATGCTTAATGACTGAGCCACCCAGGCGCCCTGAGAAATTTCTTAAAAGGAAATTTCCTTAGCTTGTAAACAAAGTTTATTAGCATAACAGATCTGTTTGTTTAATGAATGTACATTTCTGAAGGCTCCACTCATCAAATTGGCTCAAACGTAGTAATCTGTGAATAAATGTCAAAGACCCTGCAAAGACAGCATAAGAAAAAAAAAAAACCTGACAGCCCAGGGCTTGGAGAGGTTTTCAATAAATATAAGAATCAAAGATAAATCCCAACATTCTAAGATTATGAGTTGATTTTCTCAAGCCTGGATAAATGGATGTAGAACAGAACTACCCCATATTTTGTTAGGTATAGGATTGAGGGCAGGATGGAAAAGGAACTGCTAATACGCCTACCAGGCAAATAATTCCAGATGAGGTTCAAAACTTGGCTGGATTTGCCAAAATGCCAATGCAAACCATATTTTGTCTAGGGGATAGTTTGTCAAAACTGGGAACAGAGAATTCTGCTATTGAATTCAAGGCAAGTGTGGAACTAGAAATAAAAAAGTCAAAATAAGGAAAACAGACAGATAATGGCAGACCCAGCACTTGACTCAACTCCAGGAGCACTATTCATACTGTATTATAATATATGGTACCCAGTAGGGTTGGGCAGTGTGTAACCTGCATTTCTTTGCAGCTGTGGTTAGTAAAATGGACCATGGCACAAGAGTGAGACTGCATCAAAGCTAAAAATGACCTAGAGTTGGGGTATTTTGGTTGTGCAGTTAAATGGCTGACATGGTTTTGGCTCAGGTTATGATTTCAGGGTCGTGAGTTTGAGCCCTGAGTTGGCTCTGGGTTTCTCTCTTTCTCTCCCTCTGTCTTTTAAATTTATTAAATAAATAACCTAGACTTTTTTTTACATTTTTATTTGCTCCCGTTTTATTTTTTAATTTTTATTTTTCCCCCAAATACTTTTATTCTTTCAGTTACAAGATTCATTGTTCATGTACCGCACCCAGTGCTCCATGCAATACGTACCCTCCTCAATACCCACCACCAGACTCACCTAACCCCCCATTCCCTTCCCTGAAAAACCCGTAGTCTATTGCTCAGAGTCCACAATCTCTCATGGTTGATCGCCACTCTGATTTCCTACAATTCACCCCTCCCTTCCCACTCAAATGTCTTCCATGTTTTACCTTATGTTCCACACGTAAGTGAGACCATATGATAATTGACTTTCTCTGCTTGACTTATTTCACTCTTCCAGACCTGTCCATGTTGATACAAAAGTTGGGTATTTATCCTTTCTGAAGGAGGCATAATATTGCATTGTATAGGACCATATCTTCTTTATCCATTCATCTGTTGAAGGGCATCTTGGTTCTTTCCACAGTTTGGTGATTGTGGCCATTGCTGCTATGAACATTGGGGTCCATGTGGCCCTTCTTTGTAATGCATCTGCTTCTTTGGGGTAAATACCCAGTAGTGCGATGGCAGGGTCATAGGGTAGCTCTACTTTTAGTTTCTTGAGGAATCCCCACGTTGTTTTCCAAAGTGGCTGCACCAGCTTGCAATCCCACCAACAGTGTAAGAGGGTGCCCATTTCTCCACACACTCTCCAACATTTGTTGTTTACTGCCCTGTTGATTTTGTCCATTCTAACTGGTGTAAGGTGGTATCTCAATGTGGCTTTGATTTGAGTCTCCCTGATGGCTAATGATGACGAACATTTTTTCATGTCTCTGTTAGCCATTTGTATGTCTTCTTTGGAGAAGTGTCTGTTCATGTCTTCTGCCCATCTTTTGGTGTAATTATCGGTTTTGTGAGTGTTGAGTTTGAGGAGTTCTTTATAGATCTTAGATATCAGACCTTTGTCTGTAGTGTTATTTATGAATATCTTCTCCCATTCTGTGGGTTGCTTGTTTGTTTTGTTGACTGTTTCCTTCGCTGTGCAGAAGCTTTTTATCTTGATGAAGTCCCAAAAGTTCAATTTCGCTTTTGTTTCCTTTGTCTTTGGAGACAATGCAAAGAAAATAGAAACAATCATCAGAAATTATTATCAACACCTATATGCCAGTAAGTTAAACAACCTAGAAGAAATGGATGCATTCCTGGAAACCCATAATCTTCCAAGACTGAAACAGGAAGGAATTGACAACCGGAATAGACCAATATCTAGTAAGGAGTTTGAAGCAGTGATCAAAATCTTCCCAAAAAACGAGTGCAGAACCTGACAGATTTCCTGGGGAATTCTACCAAACATTCAAGGAAGAAATAATACCTATTCCCCTGAAACTGCTTCAAAAAATCGAAACAGAAGGAAAACTGCCAGACTTTCTATGAAGCCAGCATTACCCTGATCCCCAAACCAGGCAAAGACTCCATTGAAAAGGGGAATTTCAGACCAATATCCCTGATGAATATGGATGCCAAGATTCTCAACAAGATCCTAGCTAATAGGATCCAACAGCACATTAAAAAATGTATTCATCATGTCCAAGTGGGATTTATCCTTGGGATGCAAGCGTGGTTCAAAATTCGCAAATGAATCCACGTGATAGAACAAATCAATAAGAGAAGAGAGAAGAACCACATGGTCCTCCTAATGGATGCAGAAAAAGCGTATGTGTCTGTTTTTGTGCCAGAACCATGCTGTCTTGGTGATCACCACTTTATAGTAAAGCAATGTGATGCCCCCAGCTTTGTTTTTCTTTTCCAGCATTTCCTCAGCAATTTGAAGTCTTTTCTGGTTCCATACAAATTTTAGGATTGTTTGTTCCAGCCCTTTGAAAACTGCCAGTGGAATTTTGATCTGGGTGACATTGAAAGTATAGATTGCTCTGGGCAGTATAGACATTTTAACAATGTTTATTCTTCCAATCCATGAGCATGGAATGCTTTTCCACCTTTTTGTGTTTTCAATTTCTTTCATGAGTGTTCTGTAGTTCCTTGAGTATAGATCCTTTACCTCTTTGGTTAGGTTTATTCCCAGGTATCTTACTGTTCTTCATGCTATTGTAAATGGAATCGATTCTGTAATTTCCCTTTCCATATTTTTATTGTTAGTGTATAGGAAAGCAACTGATTTCTGTGCATTGATTTTGTATCCTGACACATTCCTGAATTGCTGTGTGAGTTCTAGTAGTTCGGGGTGGAGTCTTTTGGGTTTTCCATATAAAGTATCAAGTCATCTGCAAAGAGAGAAAGTTTGACTTCTTCATTGCCAATTTGAATACCTTTTATTTCTTTTTGTTGTCTGATTGATGTTGCTAGGACCTCTAGTACCCTGTTGAACAAGAGTGGCGAGATTGGGCATCCCTTGTCATGTTTCTGATCTCAAAGGGAAGGCTGTCAGCTTTTCCCTATTGAGAACGATATTTGTTGTGGGCTTTCATAGATAGATTTTATGATGTTGAGGAATGTTCCTTCTGTCCCTATACTTTGAAGAGTTTTAATCAGGAATGGAGGCTGGATTTTGTCCAATGCTTTTTCTGCATCAGTTGAGGGGATCATGTGGTTCTTCTCTCTTCTCTTATTGATTTGTTCTATCACATGGATTGATTTGCGAATGCTGAACCACTCTTGCATCCCAGGGATAAATCCCACTGTGGTCAGCCACTGGCTAGCTGCTAAAGGGACCTGTTGAGCCCGGACTCGTGATCCCTGCCCAAAAGGGCGGAAAGCGGGCCCTGGAGAATGGGCTCGACAAGGGGCCTTGAGGCATGCTGGTCTGTGATTGGTCATACCTCCTTGAAGGACAAGCTGCGCAGGTTGTGATTGTTTGGATCATTAAACTGCGGCAATGCCTCTGAGGCATGTGCATGTGCTACTCGTCGTCTTAACCAGACTTCTTGGAGCCTGTGATGAGGGGAGCTTGTTTTGATGTGTTAAGAACAAATTCCTAGAACGTGTGCCATGTGACTCCCAGGTGTAATCATTTTTTGGACTTGTTTTTCACACACTATATAAGAAGGTGCACTCTTGAATAAAGCTGAGCACAGTCTGGACATCATCCTTTGTGTTCCTCCTGCTCCCATGCTTTGTCCCTTTGTCTTTTTTCCTCATTCCCTTACCCTCAGTCCCGGTTGGAGATTGTCTTGCAGGCCACGGCATCCCACCTGTCATGATGAATAATCTTTTTAATGTGCTCTTGGATCCTATTAGTAAGGATCTTGTGAGAATCTTGGCATCCATATTCATCAGGGATATTGGGCTGAAATTCTCCTTTTGGATTCGATCTTTGCCTGTTTTGGAGATCAGGGTAATGCTGGCTTCGTAGAAAGACTCTGGAAGTTTTCCTTTTGTTTCTATTTTTTGAAACAGTTTCAGGAGAATAGGTATTATTTCTTCCTTGAATGTGTGGTAAAATTCCCCAGGGAATCTGTCAGGTCCTGGAGTCTTGTTTTTTGGGAGTTTTTTTTTTCCCCCAAATATGTTTATTTTTTCAGTGTTACAAGATTAATTGTTCATGCACCACACCCAGTGCTCCATGCAATACGTGACCTCCTCAATACACTGTTTCAATCTCCTTACTAGATATTGGTCTATTCATGTTGTCAATTTCTTCCTGTTTCAGTCTTGGAAGTTTATAGATTTCAAGGAATGTATTCATTTCTTCTAGGTTGCTTAACCTATTGGCCTATAGCTTTTGATAATAATTTCTGACAATTGTTGCTATTTCCTTTGGATTAGTTGTGATCTCTCCCCTTTCATTCATAATTTTGTTAATTTGTATTCTTTCTCTTTTCTTTTGGATTAGTTTGACCAGTGGCTTATTGATCTTATTGATTCTTTCAAAATTCCAACTTCTGGATTCATTGATGCATTCTACTGTGTCTCTAGTTTCTAACTCGTTGATCTCTGCTCTAATCTTGATTGTTTCCCTTCTTGTGTGTGGGGTTGGCTTCATTTGTTGCTGACTTTCCAGTTCTTTAAGGTGTAAAGAGACTTGGTGCATTCGGGATTTTTCATTTTTTTTATCAGCTTGTGTTGTGTATTTTCCATTTTTATTTTCATTTATTTATTTATTCCCCCCCAAATATTTTATTTTATTTTTCTCCCAAATATGTTTATTTTATTTTTTCAGTGTTACAAGATTAATTGTTCCTGCATTATACCTCTCTTCAATAAATGGTGCTGGGAACATTGGACAGCTATATGTAGAGGGATTTTTCAATATTTTTGAGTGAGGCTTGGATGACTATGTATTTCTCCTTTAGGAATGCCTTTGCCGTATCCAGTAGGTTTTGGACCAATGTGTCTTCATTCTCATTGGTCTCCATGAATTGTTTAAATTCTTTGATTTCCTGGTTGATCCAAACATTCTTGAGTAGGTTGCTTTTTAGCCTCCAAGTGTTTGAATTCCTTGCAAACTTTTTCTTGTGGTTGAATTCCAGTTTCAAAGCATTGTGGTCTGCGAAAATGCAGGGAATCATCTCAATCTTTTGGTATTAGTTGAGTCTTATTTTGTGACCCAGTATGTGGTCTATTCTGGAGAAGTTTTATGTGCACTTGAGAAGAATGAGTATTCTGTTGTTCTAGGGTGGAATGTTCTGTATATATCTATGAGGTCTATCTGGTCCAATGTGTCATTCAAAGCTCTTGTTTCTTTATGGATTTTCTGTTTGATGATCTATCTGTTACTGTGAGTGGTGTGTTAAGATCTCCTACAATTAATGTATTCATATCACTATGACTATTTTGATGAACAGTTGGCTTATGTAGTTGGCTGCTCCTATATTGGGGGCATAAATGTATACAACTGTTTGACCTTCTTGGAAGACAGACACTTTAAGAATGAGGTAGTGTCCGCTGTAACTCTGACTATTGTCTTTAGCTTAAAATCTAATTTATCTTATATGAGAATCGCTACCCCAGCTTTCTTTAGAGGCCCATTGGCATGAAAGATGGTTCTCCATCCCTTCACTTTCAGTCTGGATGTTTCTTTTAAGTTCCAAATGTGTCTTTTGTAGACAGCATATGGACAGATCCTGTCATTTTACCCAGTCTGGAACACTGATTTTTCAACTTTTCGGAGAGTCCAAGCAAGGAATCTGCCCATACCCAGACCTCAGTGTCTCAGAGAAGCTTCAGTCTCTTCCCCTCTGGGTGATCCAGAATTCACTGTCTCCCTCTGCAAAATTCTGCTCTCATTGCAGCCTGCCACAGATGGTGCGCACCCCAGACACCATCCCTGTAGCCCCGTGAGGTCCTCACTATCCTCTGCACTCTTTGAGACAAAAGCCATGAATGTTATTGGCCTAGGAAACACGCTTCTGGTGTTTGCCATTGCTGATACTGCTCTCTGGGCTCCAGGCCCGCGCAGGGTGTGCTCATATTCCTGCTTGAGATTGGGCTGCCTTCTCTTTAACACTGGTTGGGAGCACCCAGACCCTGTGGAAGGTGGTGGGCATTCTTTGGTCCTAGAGACCGCTGGCCAGGGATCCCACCCAGTCTTTTAGGAGATTGCAGGAGTGCATTCAGTCCACACAGCACTGCACACAGAGAAAAGATAGACTCGTAGACCACACCAGGCTCTCTAAGGAGCTTGCAGGAGTGCATCCTGCCCATGAAATGGTGCAAGGAGCAGAAGGCTGCATGTTCATGAACCATGGACTGGACCCCCACCAGTCTCTCTTTGGCATGGGTGGTGTTCTTCCTGGGAATGTGGGCTTAGGCCCATCCCATGACCACCTACTTCCACTGTTGTTCCTTAAGATCTTTTGCTCTCTTTAAGTGTTTTCAACTGGATTATAAGTTAATGCTGGCCCCAACCACAGGGCACTTTCCTTTGGGGTATTACTGTCCTTGGGTCAGTTCTGGTGGCTCCCTCCCCCTTCTGTTTATCCTCTGATATAAATTCGAGTGTTCCCACTCTGCTTTACCTCTCCACTGCTGTCTTCTGCTCCTTAGAGATTCAGAGGTGAAAAATCTTACTTCTCAGGCTGATTTCATGGGTGTCCAGTGTGTTCTGGTAGATATCAAGCTCACTTTAGGGGACCAGTTGTAACAGAGTCTCCTACTTCTCCACCATTTTGCTGTCCTTCCTAATACTACTCTCTTAATCTTATACACTCATATCTTGTCTTCCCCCAGTCTTCTTCATCTCAGTAAGTGACACTGCTGTATATTCAGGTCCTCTTCGATGTCTCATGGCAGTAACAGATGTCAAGGTAACAAATGGAAGTGGCAGGGTTATCTGGTTTAGTGAGGGTCACCTCAGTGATCTCCCTTTGCTGATTCAGCAGATTTGTAGTCTTCAAATATCTCCTTTCCAAATGTACTTGATGGAAATAGATGAGCTTTGCTGAGCCAGTATCTTTCCAGAGCCACTTCCTAGGTGGTTAAATACAGCCATGCAGTCCTCTGGGCCAGAGCCTGAGCTAATTAGGGAGTCCATATTTCATCTTCAGTGAGACGTGGTTCTTGTGTCATCAACCCTATAATTTCCCAGTTCTTCTGAAGCTTTGTATTATTTGTGTGCATCTGGCTTAAAAGAGATCAAGCCAGACCAAAAAGTCAAGGAAAGCTGAGGGTTGAGTATGGAGACCCCCCCCCCCACAGGCCACTTGTGAAAGGAGAAAACTATTTGCTCCCTTTTTTAAAAGCATAGATATCCTGGGACAAAGTCAAGATATGGTGAAAAGAGGAAAGATCAAGAAATGAGGAGACATAGGATCAAATCCAGGTCAAACAACTTTCTGAGAAGTTGATAATTTAGTCAATATTTTCTGAGTTTCGTTATTCATTTGTAGCTCAGTGATATCTGCTACACTTCTCTACTTCACCAATGTAGGCTCAAATTTGATTAGGAACATAAACAAGCAAAAATTCCGTTGCTAATGATAGGGATTACAAATGAGGCTATAGTTGGTGTAAGCACAATGTTTTGATGGCCTACAACGCCCCACACAATACCTATCTCCCAAAACCTCATCTCACCTCCTTCCACCCTCATGTTCTTCTCTCTATTCTAGCCATCTTTTCATCAATATATGCTTCCCATGCCACTCCAGGGTCTTACCAGTTACCCTTTCTTCTGCTTTGAAGGCTCTCCCCCAAAATATCAGCTTGCCTTTCTACTTCAACCTCCCTTAGGTTTTGTTCAAATGTTAACTCTCAATGAAATCTTCCCTGATGGCACTCTATTTAAAATTCCTTACCAGCTAGCACATCTTTTTTCCCCAAAATGTATCACTCTCCAATGACAATTTAATTTACTTGCTATTATGTATAAATTGTGTCTTCCCCCAAAAGAATGTAAGCTTCTGGAGGGCAGGATTTTTATTTGTTTTGGATCACAAGCCAAGAATAAAGTCTAGAAAACTATTAGGCAAATACACGGAAAGGGAAAAGCCATTCAAAAATACAAATTCTCCCCCTTAACAGGATGCCTTTTGCACTAAAATTGAAATGGTTCAGCCCAAAGTAAAGTATGAATCAGCACTTTGCTATTTGTATACTTGACTTTTGCTCTGGTTCCTTTTGGTGCTACAGGAATTTTTTTCCCCCAAATATGTTTATTTTATTTTTTCAGTGTTACAAGATTAATTGTTCATGCACTACACCCAGTGCTCCATGCAATACGTGAACTACAGAATGCTCATGAAAGAAATAGAAGAAGACACAAAAAGGTGGAAAAGCATTC
>CM053604.1:136861995-136879420 GCA_028646535.1 Procyon lotor | reverse complement strand
TGACATCATGTTGCCTGTGTAGCCCTTGTTTCTATTGATTGTAAATTTCTGTTCTAAGTCCCTCATGGGTTCTCTCTACTTTTATAGAACCCCGTTTAACATTTCTTGGAGTGCCGGTTTCTTGGTCACATACTCTTTTAATCCTTGCCGATCTTGGAAGCTCTTTATCTCTCCATCCATTTTGAATGCCAGCCTTGCTGGATAAAGTATTCTTGGCTGCATGTTCTTCTCATTTAGTGCCTTGAATATGCCTTGCCAGCCCTTTCTGGCTTGTCAGGTTTCTGTGGACAGGTCTGATGTTATTCTAATGGGTCTTCCTCCATATGTAAGGAATCTCTTCCCCCTGGCTGCTCTCAGGACCTCTTGTCTAAAATTATAATTTGCAAATTTTACAATGTGTCTCGCTGTATTTCTAGACTCATTGATCTTGGGCAGGTGTCCTTTCTGCCTCTAGGACATGTACCCTTGTTCCATTCCCCCGACTGGGGAAATTTTCATTCAGAATTTGGTCAGCTCTATCTTCTAGTCTTTTGTCTTTCTTTACCCCCTCTGGGATTCCAATAATTCTCACGTTGAAACGTTTCATGGTGTCATGTATTTCCCTAAGTCTCTTCTCATGACTCCTGAGCAGTTTGCTCCAGCTCTCCCCCTGACCTTTCTTCTCTACCATTTTATCCTCTAGGTCCCTAATTCTAACCTCTGTCCCTGTAACTCTAGCTGTTGAACTATTAAATTGGATTGGATCTCACTGATAGCACTTCTTACATCAGCTATACTGGTTTTCATTTCTGCCCTTGGAGATTCTATATTGTCATTGATCCTAGCCATTACCTGGATAACTGTCAGCCTGAATTCCCTTTCTGACATATTGTTAATGTCCATGTCTAATAGTTCTGAGGGGGGATGGCGCAGTCTCTGGATTTTTCCTCTGTTGGGTGTTCCTCCTCCTAGTCATTTTGATGGGAGGAGGAGGAGAGGATGTATTGTTGGGTATTTCACCCACGATCCAGGCAGGGTGCACTCTGGAAGGTTTAGGAGCAATTGGGATTCACCACCAAAAAGAAAGAATAAGGATGATAAAGATAGAGAGAAACAGAAAAAAGAGGGGCTCTCAGCCAGAATGGGCCCCAACAATAAGATTTATGAAGTATGTAGACCAACACGAACAAACATATAGACCAACAAGAGTAGATGACAAGAAATAAAAGAACCTAGTCAGAATGAACCCCAGGAATGAAATTTTCTATAATCCCAGAAAAAAAAATCCCAGAAAATCCCAGAAATTTTCTATAATCCCAGAAAAAAAGCAAATAGGTAGAAACTCTGACAGAAGGATAAGGTGGGAGGGTGGTTATACCTCCTCGTGTGAGAGGAAGATTATTTCAGGTCTTCCTGGGTTTATCGTTGTGTTAAGCCTCTAGTTATAATGTTAGTTTGAAAAAATAAAAACAAAAAAACAAAATCAAACCAAAAAATGTGAAAACAAGTGAATAAAAATTTAAAAAAAAGAAAGTAAATAGAAAAAAAAACTTGTATCTATGAAATATACAGGTTTGAGGGTATTATCAAGCACTTAGTATATTGATTTCCCCTAATGTTGGGGATTTAAAAGTCTTATGGTGACTCTGTGGTTATAGTCTTTTTGTTTGTTTTCTTACTTGTCTTCTGGAGGAGGGGCCTGGCCAGTTGTTTTCCAGTCAATCTTGCTTGTGTTGAGTCACCCTGCCCCCCAATCAAGGGGCAGAGCTCTGTGGAACCCGGTTTCCTAGTTTTTAGCTCTCTGAAGGCTTTTGGCCTTTTGTAGCTTTTTCTCCTTTTCAGAGAGTCTAAGCGAGGGATATGTCTGTCTGTACCCAGAACTCCCTGTTACAGAAAAGCCACAATCTGCTCCCCTCTGGGTGGACCAGAAGGGACACTCCCCTCTGCAAATCTCCTAGCACAGCCACCTTTTCCCAGGCAGCGCGCACTCAGCAGTTTGGCGGCTTCGCGCGACTCCGCGCTCCCCTGCACTAGGAGCTCCAGGATCTGGCGGGGTGTGGCCAGTTGTTTGCCAATATTACTGCACTGGCCGCGCAGTTCTTGCCTTCTGTGGTGAACCATCTAGAGAGCGCTGTACACGGAGAAAAGCTGTGGGCTCCGGGACCACAGCAGACTCTCTCAGGTGCTTTCAAGAACACGTGCACCCCGCCCACAAAATGGTGTGGGGAGTAGGACCCTGCCCCCCACTGGTCTCTCTTTGAGGCTAGTGGTGTACTTCCTGGGAGCGTGGGCCCAGGCTTGTGCCCACGACCACCCCCTTCCACTCGCTGTTCCTCAGAACCTTATGCTCTTTTTAAGTGTTTTTAACTGGGCCCTAAGTTATTGCTGCTCCGCAACCACCTGGCACTTTCCTTTAGGGTATTACTATCCTTGCACCACTTCTGGTGGCTCCCTCCCCCTTTTGCTTATCCTCCGATACCGTTTTGAGTGTTCCCGCTTTGCTTTACCTCTCTTCTGCTGTCTTTTGCTCCTGTAGAGATCCAGAAGTGAAAAGTCTTGCTCCTCCGGCTGATTTCATGGGTGTTCAGCGTGGTCTGGCAGATATCCAGCTCACTTTTGGGGACAGGTTGCAACAGGGTCTCCTACCTCTCCACCATCTTGCCCCCCTGCTTTTTTATAGGACAAATTTCTAAAAGTGTAATCTCTGGGTAGAGAAGTATGAGCATTTATAACTTTAACATTTGTTGAAAAACTAGTCTTTGTAAGGATTCTACTAGCTTATTCTCTCAGCAGAAATCTGGAGTACCCATTTCCCCATAACATTCTTGCCAAAAAATCTCTAAGGTTTTGCCAACAAGTTTGCTCCTAAATGGACTATATATAAGGATCATTTATTATTTTATTTTTTTCTTAATTGCTTCTTATTTTTCTGTTAGGTTTTCTTTGTTTCTTTTCATCTTTTTAAAGGAAGATTAACCTTCTATCTGTGAAATTATTTGAAAACTATTTTTTCTCAGGGAAGGGCAAGATGGTGGAGAAGTAGGAGACTCTGTTACAACTGGTCCCCTAAAGTGAGCTGGATATCTACCAGAACACACTGGACACCCATGAAATCAGTCTGAGAAGTAGGATTTTTCACCTCTGAATCTCTAAGGAGCAGAAGACAGCAGTGGAGAGGTAAAGCAGAGTGGGAACACTCGAATTTACATCAGAGGATAAACAGAAGGGGGAGGGAGCCACCAGAACTGACCCAAGGACAGTAATACCCCAAAGGAAAGTGCCCTGTGGTTGGGGGCCAGCAGTAACTTAGAATCCGGTTGAAAACACTTAAAGAGAGCAAAAGAACTTAAGGAACAACTAGTGGAAGTAGGTGGTCATGGGAATGGGCCTAAGCCTACATTCCTAGGAAGAACACCACCCATGTCAAAGAGAGACTGGTGGGGGTCCAGTCCATGGTTCATGAACATGCACCCTTCTGCTCCTTGCACCATTTCATGGGCAGGGTGCACTCCTGCAAGCACCTTAGAGAGCCTGGTGTGGTCCATGAGTCTGTAGCTTTTCTCTGTGTGCAGTGCTGTGTGGACTGGATGCACTCCTGCAATCTCCTAAGAGACCAGGTGGGAGCCCTGGTTGGTAGTCTCTAGAACCGCATGACACCTGCCTCCTGCCCCAGGGTATGGGCACTCCCAGCCAGTGCTGAAGAGAAGGCAGCCCGATCTCAGGCAGGAATATGAGCACACCCTGTGTGGCCTTGGAGCCCAGAGAGCCGTGCGGCTTTGGTTGCACAAGGGTGCAGAGGCTAGTGAGGATGGTGGCTGGGGCTACGCACTGCCTGTGTCAGGCTGCAGTGTGAGTGGAGTCTGCAGAGGGAAGTCTGTGTTCTGGACTACTCAGAGGGGAGCAGACTGAGACTTCTCTGTGATGCAGAATGTGGATACAGGCAGATTCCGTGCTTGGACTCTCTGAAAAAAGAAAAAGCTACAAAAGAGCAAAAACTTCCAGAGAGTGAAAGTCTGAGAAACTGGTTCCCAGAGAGCCCAGCTCTTTGATTGGGTGGCAGGGCTACTCAACCAAAGCAAGATTGACTGGAAAAAACACGGCAGGCCCCGCCCCCAGAAGACAAACCAAAATCAAAGGACAATAACCACAAGGTTCCCATAAAATTATAAAACCCCAAAATCAGGGGAAATCAATATATTAAGCTGTAGATTATACCCTAAAACCTAAATATTTCATAGATACAAGTTTTCTTTCTTTCTCTTTTCTTTCTTTCTTTCTTTCTTTCTTTCTTTCTTTCTTTCTTTCTTTCTTTCTCTTTCTTAATCACTCAGTCTAACATTTCTTGGTTTATTAAATTTTTACAAAAATACTTAACATTAAACCTAGAGGCTTAATATGATAAATCCAGGAACACTTGAAATAACTTTCCTCGCCCACATCAAAGAGTTATAACCACCCTCCCATCTTACCCTTCTGTCAGTATTTCTCTGTATTTGCTTTTGTTCTGGTATTGAATAAATCTTAATCTAGAGGTTCATTATGACGAGGTTTTTCTAAATTTGTTTTTGTTTACCTTTGTCAGTCTTTATGTTTGTGTTTATGTACCTTATATACCTTATTTTTGAGGTCCATTCTTGCTGGGATTTGTTCTTTTCTCTTTTTCTCTCTCTCTTTTAATCTTTATTCTTTCTTTATGGTGGTGAATTCCAATTGCTCCAAAACCTTCTAGGGTGCACCCTGCCTGGATCATGGGTGATATATTGAGCTATACATCCTCTCATCCACTTCTCATCAAAATGACTAGGAGGAGGAACACCCATCAGAGGAAAAACCCAGAGACTGCGCCCTCTCCCTCAGAACTATTGGACATGGACATGGATGTAAACAGTATCAGAAAGGGAATTCCGGGCTACAATTATCCAGGCAATGGCTAGGATAGAGAAAAACATTAATGACAACATAGAATCTCTGAGGGCAGAACTGAGAACCAGTATGGCAGATGTTAAAAATGCTATCCATGATATCCAATCTAATTTAAATAGTCTAACAGCTAGAGTTATGGAGATAGAGGATAGAATTAGTGATCTAGAGGACAAGATGATTGAGGAGAAAGGTCATTAGGAGGGCTGGAATAAACTGCTTAGGAATCATGAGAAGAGACTTAGGGAAATAAATGACACCATGAAACATTCCAACATCAGAATTATTGGAATCCCTAAGAGGATAAAGACAGAAGACTAGAAAATATAGCTGACCAAATTCAAGGAAAATTTCCCCAATCTAAGGAATGGATCAAGTTCTTGTTTCCTACAGGCAGAAAGGACATCCCCCACCCCCCCAAGATCAACGAGTCTAGAAAAACACCCAGACACATAATTGTAAAAATTGCAAATTATAATTTCAGAAAAAAGGTCCAGAGGGCAGTGAGGGGGAAGAGATCCCTTACATACAGAGGAAGACCCATCAGAATAACATCAGACCTGTCCACAGAAACCTGGCAAGCCAGAAAGGGCTGGCATGATATACTCAGGGCGCTAAACGAGAAGAACATGCAGCCAAGAATACTTTATCCAGCAAGGCTGACATTCAAAATGGATGGAGAGATAAAAAGCTTCCAAGAGCGGCAAGGACTAAAAGAGTATGTGACCACCAAGCTGGCACTACAAGAAATACTAAAGGGGGTTCTATAAAAGTAGAAAGAACTCATGAGTGACATAGAACAGGAACTTATGATCTATAGAAACAAGGACTTCACAGGCAACATGATGCCAATAAACATTTATCTTTCAATAATCATTTTCAGTGTGAATGGCCTAAACGCTCCCATAAAATGGCACAGGGTTGCAGACTGGATAAAATGACCGGACCAGTCCATATGCTGCCTACAAGAGACGCATTTGGAACTGAAAGATACATCCAGACTGAAAGTGAAAGGATGGAGAACCATCTTTCATGCCAATGGGCCTCAAAAGAAAGCTAGGGTAGTGATTCTCACATCATATAAGTTAGATTTTCAGAGTCCACAATGAGCAACAAACTGAGGGTTTTGGAGGGTTGGGTTGGGCGAGCCTGGTAATGGGTCGGACGTATTGCATGGAGCACTGGGTGTGGTGCATGAACAATTAATCTTGTAACACTAAAAAAAGAAAACATATTTGGGAGAAAAAAATTAGATTTTCAGCTAAAGACTAGTCAGAGATACAGATGGACACTATATCATTCCTAAAGGGTCTATCCTCCAAGATGATCTAACAATTATAAGCATTTATGCCCTCAATATAGGAGCAGCCAATTACATAAGCCAACTGTTCATCAAAATAAAGAGTCATAGTGATACAAATACATTAATAGTAGGAGATCTTAATACACCACTTGCAGTAACAGACAGATCATCTTAACAGAAAATCAATAAAGAAACAAGAACTTTGAATGACAGTTGGACCAAATGGACCTCATAGATATATACAGAACATTCCACCCTAAAGCAACAGAATACTCATTCTTCTCAAGTGCACACGAAACTTTCTCCAGAATAGACCATATACTGGGTCACAAATCAGGACTCAACCAGTACTAAAAGATTGAGATGATTCCCTGCATAGTCTCAGACCACAGTGCTTTGAAACTGGAAGTCAATCACAAGAAGAAGTTTAGAAGGAATTCAAACATTTAGAGGCTAAAGACCAACCTGCTCAAGAATGCTCGTATCAGGGGTGCCTGGGTGGCTTGGTCGTTGAGCGTCTGCCTTAGGCTCAGGTCATGCTCCCAAGGTCCTGGGATGGAGCCCTACATCAGGCTCCCTGCTCAGCAGGAAGCCTGCTTCTCCCGCTACTGTTCCCTCTGCTTGTGTTCCCTCTCTCACTGTGTTTTTCTCTGTCAAATAAATAAAATCTTAAATAAAAAAAAGAATGCTCGGTTCAACCAGGAAATCAAAGACGAACTTAAACAATTCATGGAAACCAATGAGAATGAAGATACATTGGTCCAAAACCTGTGGGATGGTCCTAAGGGAGAAATACATAGCCATCCAAGCCTCCTGGCTTGGAGCATGTGTTCCTGATTAAAACTCATCAGAGCATAGAAATGGAAGGAACATTCTTCAACTTCATAAAATCCATCTATGAAAAGCCCACATCGAATATCATTCTCAATGGGGAAAAGCTGACAGCCTTCCCTTTGAGATCAGGAACATGACAAGGATGCCCATTCTCACCACTCTTGTTCAACGCAGTACTAGATGTCCAGTGACAGCAATCAGACAACAAAAAGAAATAAAAAGTATTCAAATTGGCAAAGAAGTCAAACTCTCTCTCTTTGCAGATGACATGATATAGGATATGATATGATGTGATATGATATGATATGATATGGAAAATCCAAAAAAATCCACCCCGAACTACTAGAACTCACACAGCAATTCAGGAATGTGTCAGGATACAAAATCAATGCACAGAAATCCATTCCTTTCCTATACAATAGCAATGGAAATATGGAAAGGGAAATTGGAGAAATGATTCCATTTACAATTGCACAAAGAACCATAAGATACCGGGAATAAACCTAACCAAAGAGGTAAAGGATCTATACTCAAGGAACTACAGAACACTCATGAAAGAAATTGAAAACACAAAAAGGTGGAAAAGCATTCCATGCTCATGGATTGGAAGAATAAACATTGTTAAAATGTCTATACTGCCCAGACCAATCTATACTTTCAATGTCAATCAGATCAAAATTCCACTGGCAGTTTTCAAAGGGCTGGAACAAACAATCCTAAAATTTGTGTGGAACCAGAAAAGACCTCGAATTGCTAAGCAAATGCTGAAAAAGAAAAACAAAGCTGGGGCATCACATTGCCTGATTTCAAGCTTTACCACAAAGCAGTGATCACCAAGACAGCATGGTACTGGCACAAAAACAGACACATAGACCAGTGGAAAGAATAGAGAGCCCAGATATGGACCTACAACTCTATGGTTAAATAATCTTTGACAAAGCAGGAAAAAATATCCAGTGGAAAAAAGAAAGTCTCTTCAATAAATGGTGCTGGGAAAATTGGACAGCTACATGTATGTAACTGTCCCTCAGAACAATGTACTGCTTAAAATATAACCTATGAGAAATTATATTAGCTACCTAGCATGCTTAGATATAGACTTAAAAAAACATGTACTGGCAATGAGCCTTTGGGGGAGAGGACGATATACGTCCTTGAAGCCAAGCAGCTGGGGATGCTTGGCCCGCTCAGGGAGGATCGCAACCTGCTTCATTTTTCCATTATCTCCCCTTCCCCGGAGAGCACCTGCAGTTAGTTAGATGACCCACTTGTTTGGGTTTGCTCATTACAGGTCATGCACTCCATGACCAGACATATTTTGCCTTTCTTCTTACTTATCTACAAGACTCATGGTCAATGTGTGACCTAACCTGGCTTCTTTGTTGGTTGTTAACTACTTTCTAATAAATATGAGATGGAGGAGTCATTCGGGGTGGCAATCTTTTCTATTATCATCCCCTGCTCCCTTTCTCTTGCAGCTGACTTATTTGTGCCTCATTCTTCTCCCGTGCGCTATCGGGAGGTGGCACATGTAGAAGAATGAAACTTGACCATTCTCTTACACCATACACAAAGATAAACTCAAAATGGATAAAAGACCTCAACATGAGGCAGGAATCTATCAAAACCCTAGAGTAGAATATAGGCAGTAACCTCTTCAACATCAGCCACAGCAACTTCTTTCAGGACATGTCTCCAAAGACAAAGGAAACAAAAGTGAAAATGAACTTTTGGGACTTCATCAAGATAAAAAGCTTCTGCACAGCAAAGGAAACAGTCAACAAAACAAACAGGCAACCCACAGAATGAGAGAAGATATTCCCAAATGACACTACTGACAAAGGGCTGATATCTAAGATCTATAAAGAACTCCTCAAACTCAACACTCAAAAAAACCGATAATCACACCAAAAAAAAAAAAAATGGGCAGAAGACATGAGCAGACACTTCTCCAAAGAAGACATACAAATGGCTAACAGACACATGAAAAAATGTTCATCATCATTAGCCATCAGGGAGACTCAAAACCACACTGAGATACCACCTTACACCAGTTAGAATGGCCAAAATCAACAGGACAGTAAACAACAAATGTTGGAGAGGAAAGAAGGGCCACCTGTACCCCAATGTTCGTAGCAGCAATGACCACAATCGCCAAACTGTAGAAAGAGCCAAGATGCCCTTCAACAGATGAATGGCTAAAGAAGGTATGATCCATATATACAATGGAATATTATGCCACCTTCAGAAAGGATGAATATCCAACTTTTGTATCAACATGGGTAGGACTGAGGAAATAAGTCAAGAAGAGAGAGTCAATTATTGTATGATTTCACTTAGTTGTGGAGCATAAGGAATAACACAGAGGACATTAGGAGAAGGAAAGGAAAAATGAATTGGGGTAAATCAGAGGGAGAGATGAAGCATGAGAAACTGTGGACTTTGAGAAACAAACTGAGCATTTGAAAGGGAGGGGTGGGGGGCGGGTGAACCTGGTGGTGGGTATTAAGAAGGGCTCATATTGGGCGCCTGGGTGGCTCAGTTGGTTAAGCAACTGCCTTCAGCTCAGGTCATGATCCTGGAGTCCGGGAATCGAGTCCCACATCGGGCTCCTTGCTCCAGGGGGAGCCTGCTTCTCCCTCTGACCTCTCCCCTCTCATGCTCTCTCTCTTTCTGTCTCAAATAAATAAAAATAAATCTTTTTTTTAAAAAAAAGAAGGGCTCATATTGCATGGAGCACTGAGTGCAGTGCATAAACAATGAATCTTGGAACACTGAAAACAATAAAATTAAATTAAGATGTTAAAAAATAAATCAATAAAGGTGTGCCTGGGTGGCTCAGTGGGTTAAAGCTTCTGCCTTTGCCTCAGGTCATGATCTCAGGGTCCTGGGATCAAGCCCTGCATAGGGCTCTCTGCTCAGCAAAGAGCCTGCTTCCCCCTCTGTCTCTCTGCCTGCCTCTGCCTGGTTGTGATCATTCTCTGTCAAATAAATAATACATAAAATATTTAAAATAAAAGAAAAAATAATTTGCTATACTCGCAGATCCCAAGAAAAGAGGGCCCATCATCATGCTACACAAGGTCACACAGGGAAGTACCAGGGTGGTCAAAAGATACAGATTGGAGGGAAATAGTAGCAAGAGCCTTTATTGTGGTTTCCATGGGAAGGAACAAGCAACGCAGGATGAACAGGCTTTAGATTGGCTGGTTTGAATAATTTCAGCAGGCAATGGTGCATAGGGCTGTCCCCAGGTGTCTGGTACCTGGACCTGGGGGTAATTAGGAAATGTGGATTATGGCTCAGAGTGTGAGAGCCTGATTAAAAAGGTGATTATGGCTGTGGCCTCTGGATTGGCTAGTTTGCTTTTGAAAGGCCCTTTCAGAGGGAGTTGTTTACTATCTTTGATAGAGCAGGGAGGGGCAGTATGCTAATTGGCTATTAGATTACTTAGCAATTAAAATATTTGTGTATGAAGTTGGAACTCCAGCATTATTTTGTAGGCAGGCTTTCCAATTTGGCCAATAGGTGTGGGCCCTTTTCCTCAGTGGTTGGCTTCATCAGTGACAGTCTTTGGATTGTATGGCTTGTCCTACCCAAATTAGAAAGCACATAGGCCTCTGCATTTGCCAAGTCTGGTTAAAATAAAGGCTTACTTGGAAGGTTTGGACCTCCAGATTGCAGACCAATGAAAGCATCCAGACCAATAATAATGAGACCAATAGTCACCAGAAGGGTGTTCAGCTGCACTTGGCAGTTTTTATTTTGCCTTGATTTTGTGAGGTGGGAGTGTATGCTCAAATGAGTTCCATATTTGATGAGCAGCTACCTGGGTCATGGAGCAATTTGTGGTCAATAAGTCCCAGGTTAATATGCATTTTCCATCTAGTCTTGAGCCTTTATGGAACAGAAGTAAGATCAAACATGTATAAAGAGAGAGGAAGACAAGGAATCTCATATATCCTGAGTCTTTATAAACACTGATGTGAGACATATCCTCCTTTACATATAGGGAATGATGAGGTGAAATTTTTTAAAGTTGATACTCAGTGCAAGTCATTTAAGGAATCTTGGATTAAGAGAGATTAAAGTCTGGGGCAAAGTGGAGATCTTTTTAGGGGCATCCAATGCTAAAATGACTGAATGTCTAAAGTTTGGGTAATTGTGTTGATCTTTGGATCCTATTCTTTATCAGGGACATCTGGCTAAGGAACGGAAAGCAGCAACATTTCACTAAGCTCTATTATTTTTGATGGTTGGCAAAGCAATCTGTGTAGTCTATCAACTCCCATTGCTGTTTGCTAAGTTAATCCCAAGTAGCCAAGGTGTCTAGGGCAAGAGTGACCTCCTCTAGCACTATGGCATCAGGCAAAGGATTGAAGGCAAAGGAGGCCACCCCCTCCTATAGATGAAACATACCAGAGACCTCAGATTTGACTCCATTATGTATTAAAGAGATCTTGATAGCCATGCTGAGCTTATGGGTACTATTTTCATGACCCGAACCAAAATGGATGATTAGATATGGAAAGAATAGAAGTTTAGGGTCTATGAGAGTCTCTATAAATTTTGAATTTCCAGCTGGATCATATTGTAGACTTTATTCCTTACATTTATTTATTGATTTGTTTGCTTATTCATTTATTATAAAATTTATTTATTTACCTTTATTTTCTCCCTGTATTCAGGTATTTGCTTTTTATTGTTTTGTTTTCCTTTTTGCTCTTTTTGTTTCTTGCTTTTAGTTCTTGTTTTAGGCTTTTAGTCATCTGAACCATGTTTTTCAGTTTTTGTCTTCTACTAGTAAATCAATGTGGACCTTGTAGATAGTTATAGGGAGAAGAGGAGGGCAAAGGGGCCTAGAGGCCCTCCTCTTAGTTAGCTTTGTTAGCAACCTTTCACTTTAAGGCTTACTAACCCAGTGACATGGATTTATACTTATACTTAAAGACCTATAGCAGCCTCTAATCCCTCACCAATCCAAACCACCAGCCCCTTCCCCCCCCCTTTTTTTTTTTGGTCTCCTATCTGTCCCCAGTTGTTGTTTATCCTTTAGGTGTTTACTAAACTCCTAGTATTCCCTAGGGGCCTTATTCATGAGTGGAGGCCTCCCTCTCTAGGTTGTCCCCATTACCTTATGATGGATCTACATCCACTTCAAGGAGAGTGATAGTGGCCTTCTTAGTATTTTTGAGGCTCTGTGTTTTGAGCATAATGCCCTTGGTGTGCTGGTAAGGGAGTAGTCCATGCACATGATCCCAGCATTTTATATCCCTGAATCTATTACATAACCTCCTCAGTGATCTTAGGTAGGGCAAGGATAAAATGTTCCCATATATATATTAAGCGTTGTGCCATCTGTCTCCAAGATCAAATGTGTGATCCTTTATATCCCCCTGGCAGGGGGACAAACTGCAACAAAAACTGCAAGGTAAGCAACCATACAAAATTTAAGTCCAAAATAATACCTTTTACAAGATTCCATGGTTTCTGAGATAGATACCCTCACACTGGTCCTATTTGTGGTTCACAACTCACAGGTACCTCTGAAAAGCACTCTCTACTTGACCCAGCAGGCTGAAGTGCATGGGAAAATAGCAACACATTTTCTACCATTTATTACTGCTGACCTCTTGACTGATCAGGCCCTTTTTCTGGCACTTGGAGGGAAGCCGCACCTTGCTCCCTTTGGAAGAGCCTTTGGTAAGTCCAGTTAGTCAATATAAAAATGGGTGCCCCTGGGGCATCATCCCAGAATCTAGGTGAGTAGCTCAGCTCAGTTTAGAATTCAAGAAAGACTCAGCTTTTGAGTTCTGAATTTAGGCAACACCCCTCAATGCAAAAAATAACATGTTCAGCCACAACACAAAAGCACACCAGCAGGCAAGGGTACCTGCTCAGACTGCCGATACCATCTAGTGAAACCTGTTAGCAAGGCAAGAACAGTCTAGTGCTGTCATTGCAGTTTGAGGCCAAGCTTCCTTGCTCATTACACCAATTGTTTTAAATACATGTTTTATTATTACTTAGATATGATAAGACCAACAGATCAGGAAATTAAAGAGATAGTTTGTTTACCCACAACTCCCAAGGGATGGGGCACACCATACATTACAGGGCCCAGTGAGTAAGGACAGGGTAAATCAGAAGGCACTGGGGAGAGGGAAAGTGTGAGCAAGAACTTTTACTGTGTGCCAAATTTTTATATATCTTTTATTAGGATATCTGTCCTTGGATTTAGGACCCACTCAGATAATCCAGGATTATCTCATTTCAAGATAGTTAAATCAATTACATCTGTGAGGCACCTGGGTGGTTCAGTCAGTTGAGTAACCTACTCTTGATTTTGGCTCAGGTCATGATATCAGGGTCCTGGATCAAGCATGAGGCTCTGTGCTCAGCAAGGAGTCTGTGAGGATTCTCTAACTCTCCCTTTGTCCCTCCCCCTGTTCATGTGTGCTCTATTTTTTCTCTATCTCAAATAAATAAACAAATCTTAAAAAATTAATTACATATGTAAAAAAGTCTTTTTCTAAATAGGGTGACACAGGTTTAAGGGATTTTTTTTTTTAAGATTTTATTTATTTATTTGACACAGAGAGAGAGATCACAAGTGGGCAGAGTGGCAAGCAGAGAGAGACAGGGAAGCAAGCTCCCCGCTGAGCAGAGAGCCTGATGCAGGGATTGATCCCAGGACCCTGAGATCATGACCCGAGCTGAAGGCAGAGTCTTTAACCCACTGAGCCACCCAGGCACCCCAGGTTTAAGGGATTTAACATGGATTTTTTTTTCTTTTGCAGGGGGATTCCATTCAACTCACTACAACTGCCTTTTAATTATATCACAAATCTGACCAAATCTCACCATCTCTACTGCTACCTCCTTGGTCCCAAATACCATCATCTCTCCCCTAGACAAGAGCAAAGCCTCTATACTTGTCTCTCTGCTTCCAGTCTTGCCCCTGAAAGAGTTCAAAATAACCTCCCACCCCCCAAAATATGCCACTTTGGCAGGAGGCTTTTAAGAGCTAAAGAAAATAAAAACCCATCAGACCCAGGAAAAGCTCTTTACCATCTTTTGAAATGCCTAAAAAACACACAAATTTCCCCACATGTGGGGAAATCTGCCATTATAAAGGGAATGTACACTGGAAAGGAAGAAATATACATGTTACCAGGAAGAAATCTATTACCAGAGATAAGCCTTCTTCTTCTTTTTTTTTTTTTTTCAAACATAAGAAACTAATCTGCAGTGCAAGGCAACCTTTGTGGAATATGTCCTCCTCTCATCTTCTTATCAATTGCTTTCTTCCTCTTTAGCCCCAGACCTCTACTCTTTTCTTTAACTCAAAATGATATAGAAGCTTCAATTGTTGGCTGCCTTTTGAGTCTTATATCTTTATGGGGCTCCCCTAAATGTACATAATTTTGTTTTTCTCCTGTTATTCTGTCTTATGTCATTTTAATTGTTAGACCAGCCACAAAACCTAGAAGGGAAAAAGAAAAGGTGTTCTTCCCCTACGTATTTTCTGAAATGCAGCCAAGATTATTCTTTTAAAACTTAAGTCAAATCATTTCACTACTCAGCTGAGAAACTGCCTGGGCTTCCCTCAGATGTAAAATAAAATGAAAAGCCCTTGTTCTTGCCTATGTAATTTGGCTTCTGGATTCCTCTTCAACTTCTATCTTCTACAACTTTTCCCCTAACTCTAGCTTGTTTGCTATTCTCTCAAGCAAGCCAAGAAGCTCCAAGGCTTTCACATTTGCCCACCCCAGCTGGACCCCTCTTCTCCAGTATGTATCCCTGACTTGTTCTTTCACCTCATTCTGGTTTCTACTCACTTGGGTCATGTCTCTTCATAGAAGCCTCTACTGAATACCTTATCTCAATCTAATTCTACATCTTATAACTTTCTCTTAGCACTGTGGTAAATGATGTTCACATATGTGTTCACTCTCTATGTTCCCAAAGGCAAGAACTTGTCTATTTCATGATAGTACCTAAAACAGTGCCTGGCTCACAGTAGACACTCAATGAATACTTTTTGTTGGAAGGGATGAATGGATGAATGAATGAATGAATGAATGAATGAATGAATCTGTTGAGGGTTTTCTTAATTAGGGTCATCTTACCAATTGCCAAATTATACACAGTGGCTGCCCCATTTCTCAATGAAAGGCCACATAAAAGCACTGTCTGTATTTAAGGGAACAATGAACAAATTTTAAAAAATAATATTATTATAATTTTTATTGAAGTATAAATTTATTGTAGAAACTGGGATTATATTGAAGGAATTGTAGCATGAGAATTACATAGTTTATTGCAATGTATTGCATGGAGCAAGTGGTGCATGAACAATTAATCTTGTAACACTGAAAAAATAAAATAAACATATTTGGGGGAAAAAAGGAAAATGTTCAACTGATACTATCATTATTCCCACAAAGACAAGGAAGAAACAAGCAAAAGGATAATAAAAATCTTGCTTTTCAGAGATATGGGAAATGTCCATTTCTGACAATTGGTTTGAGTTCTCTATAGTGGCCATTCCTGTTGAAATTAATTATTATTAACTTGTTGAGCATTTACTGAGTTTTCAGGTACTAGGTTGAAAAAGAGAAAAGTATGTATCCTATATAAACAGTTATGTAAACAATATATAAATTAAATAAAGAGGGGTGCCTGGGTGGCTCAGTGGGTTAAAGGCTCTCTGACCTCATGTGCTAGGACTGGCCTCTGCAGTCACATGAGTTTCTCTGGCTGCTCTTTTCCCCTACCTGGCTCTGTCCTTCTCCTCCCTGGCTTCTCCACCTCTCTCACTCATCACGTTATTGGCCCTGACCAGAGCCAAACTCTCCCTCTTGATCTTGTGCCCAGCCAGTATAATGTGTTCCCCAAGAGGCAGCCAAGGACTGGAAGTCCCTTTTTTCTGTGTATCTCAGGCAGACCTGCAGGCAGACTGTAGGCAAGTTAGTGCCCCAGGGCATCCATCTGCCTTGGAAGCTCCTATTCGAAGCATAGTTTAGTGGTGAAGGTAGACAGCTGGGTGAATTGGGGCAGGTGTAGACACAGGATTTCCACTTTTTTTACTTCCCTTTCATTTCTCAAGACTCTCCTCTGCAATGCCCTTGCCTCTATCATGTGCCCAAACCTATCTACCTAACTTTCAGCCCTGATTTTTCTTTCCTTGCTCAGTTTCCTGTGGCTGCATAAACTGAGTGGCTTAAAACAATATAATTTTTTTCTACCATTTTTAGAAAGTCTTTTATTCATATGATTGTGTATATAGTGATCCATGAACCACACTGTGGTTAGCACATTGTTTGCATAAAATTACACTGAATTTTCTAAAAACTGCAAAGAGCATTCTTAGAAATATATTTTTTAAAGATTTATTTATTTATTTGACAGAGAAGAGGGAGATCACAAGTAGGCAGAGAAGCAGGTAGAGAGAGGGGGGAAGCAGTATCCCCGCTGAGCAGAGAGCCTGATGTGGGGCTCGATCCCAGGACCCTGAGATCATGACCTGAGCCAAAGGCAGAGGCTTAACCCACTGAGCCACCCAGGTGCCCCAGAAATATTTTTTAATATATATAAAAGTGCCATTACAGAATATTTTAAATGCAGTATCTTTTGGTAAAAACATTCATTCATTGAAATAGCATTATTCTTTTTTTCCCAAGTTTTTATTTAAATTCCAGTAGGTTAACATAAAATGTAACATTAGTTTCAGGTGTAGGATCTAGTGATTCATCACTTACTTACAACACCAGATGCTCATCACATCCCTTACCTTCCTTAAACCATTACCCATTTGAACATATCCCCGCCCACCTCCCCTCCAGTAACCCTCAGCTTGTTCGCTATAGCTAAGAGTCTGTTTCCTGATTTGCCTGTGTTTTTTCCCATATGTTCATCTGTTTTATTTCTTAAATTCCACATATGAATGAAATCATATAGTTTTTTTTCTCAAATATGTTTATTTTATTTTTTCAGTGTTACAAGATTAATTGTTCATGCACAACACCCAGTGCTCCATGCAATATGTGCCCTCCTCAATACCCACCACCAGGCTCAACCAACCCCCCACCCCCTCCCCTCCAAAACCCTCAGTTCGTTGCTTAGAGTCCACAATCTCTCATGGTTCATCTCCCCCTCTGATTTCCCCCCATTCCCCCTTCCCTTCTTTCTCACAATGCCCTCCATGTTTTTCTTTATGCTCAGCATGTAAGTGAGACCATAAGGTAATTGGTTTTCTCTGCTTGACTTATTTCACTCCACATAATCTCTTCCAGTCCCATCCATGTTGGAGATTCAAATCAAAACCACACTGAGATGCCACCTTACACCAGTTAGAATGGCCAAAAACAGCAGGACTGTAAACAA
>CM053604.1:136845497-136861895 GCA_028646535.1 Procyon lotor | reverse complement strand
ATTCCTCAAGAAATTCCTCATGAAATTCCTCAAGAAATTAAAAATAGGGCTACCCTATGACCCTGCCATAGCACTACTGGGTATTTACCCCAAAGAAGCAGATGCATTACAAAGAAGGGCCACATGGACCCCAATGTTCATAGCAGCAATGGCCACAATCGCCAAACTGTGGAAAAAACAAAATGCCCTTCAACAGATGAATGGATAAAGAAGATATGGTACATATATACAATGGAATATTATGCTTCCATTAGAAAGGAAATCATATAGTATTTGTCTTTCTCTGACTATTTTGCTTAACATAATACACTTCAGCCCAACATCCTTGCAAATGGAAAATTTCATTCTTTTTTGATGGCTGAGCAATATTTCTGTGTGTATGTGTGTGTATTCTTTATCCAGTCATCAGTCAATGGACATTTGTGCTCTTTCCATAATTTGGCTATTGTTGATAATGCTGCTATAAACATCAAGTTTCATGTACTCCCTTTGAACAGTATTTTTGGATCCTTTGGGTAAATACTCGTAGGTCTATTGTTTGAATGTAGGATAGTTCTATTTTTAACTTTTTGAGGAACTGTCATACTGTAAAACAATAGAAATTTGTTTGCTCACAATTGATGAGGCCCAAAGTCTAAAATCAAGGTATTGGTGGCTTGCTTCCTACCAGGGACTCTGAAAGAGAATCTATCTCATGCTGCTCTCCTAGCTTCTAGTGGTTGTCAGCAATTCTTGACTCTCCTTGTCTTGTGGAGGCATCTCTCAAATATCTGCCCCTGAGTCTTTTTGGTTCTTCTCCTTTCCTCACGGGGATACCAGTCATTGGATGTAGGATTTACTTTAATTCAATGTGATCTCATTTCAATTCTTAATTAATCATATCTGCAAAGACCCCATTTCCAAATAAGAACACATTCTGAAGTTTTGGGTGGATGTGAATTTGTGGGGGCACACAGTTCAACCACTACACTGACTTAGTAGCAGTTAGCAAACTTTTCTCACTCCTTCCTCTCATCTTTCTGGCCAATCCTCTCAGTATATTTTCTTTCTTTCTTTCTTTCTTTCTTTCTTTCTTTCTTTCTTTCTTTCTTTCTTTCTTTCTTTCTTTCTTTCTCTTTCTTTCTTTCTTTCTTTCTTTCTTTCTTTCTTTCTTTCTTTCTTTCTTTCTTTCTTTCTTTCCTCCTTCCTTCCTTCCTTCCTTCCTTCCTTCCTTCCTTCCTTCCTTCCTTCCTTCCTTCCTTCCTTCTCTCTCTCTCTTTCTCTCTTTCTTTCTTTCTTTTGATTTTGTTTATTTATTTGACAGAGAGAGAGAGAGAGATACAGCAAGAGAAGGAACACAAGCAAGGGGAAGTGGGAGAGGGAGAAGCAGTCTTCCTGCTGAGCAGGGAACCTGATGCAGGGCTCAATCCCAGGACCCTGGGATCTTGACTTGAGCTGAAGGCAGACACTTAATGACTGAGCCACCCAGGAGCCCCTCTCTCAGTATATTTTCAATCTATAAGAAACATTTTTAAAAAATCACACATACAGTTTCTCTTGAAAAATCTCAGAACAAATATTTCTCAGAGCTGTTCCCTTTAGATGATGGGCACTTGCCTAATGTTATGAGCATCGGAATTTGTAATTCCATCACATCTAAAAGACTCTCTGTAGTTACTATAAGATGAACTGAAATAGCAGTAACAACACAATAAAATTTCTATCATACTAAGGAAATCTAGTTATTGATTACATTAATTTATCAGATAATGCCCAAAAAAATAAATGTCCTCTATAGGGTAGGAACTATACTTGGCACCAGAAATACCATTTTCAGCAAATATAGATATATCTGATTTTATGGAGTTTATTGTCTAGTGAAGAGGAAAGATATTAATTACATAAATAAGTGAAAAACATACTTATGATAAATTTTATAAATGAGAGGTCCATGGTACTGAGCAGATAGACTAGGAGAGATTTTAATTAACTTGAAAAGTTAGAAAAGGCCAAGGTATGAAGGATGTGGGATTTAACTAGAAAAGGTTAAGAAAAATTCCATGTAAATGAAACTATGTGCAAAGGTCCTGTGGCTTATTAGGGAATATTATATGCAGCAAGACTAAATGAAGAACAATACAGTTGAAGTGGGAAGAAAATGTGAAAGAAATCGAGAGAGAAAGGCAGCAGCCAGAGCATGCAGAACACTGTCAATCATAGTAAGGTGTTTATATTTATCCTAAGAGCAATGGGAAGCTGTTAACATGTTTTAAGAAATAAAATATTTTTAGATTTGTCTTATTAAAAAGATTACCCTGTATGTAACTTGTGGAGTAGATTTAAGAAGTGTGAAGGTAGGCAAATTAGAAGGGTTCTACTAAAATCTAAGTGAAAAATAATAGTATTTTGGAATAGAATAGTCTGCTAAAGATGGACAAATACGAATAGATTTGAGAGAAGCTTAGGAGATAAAATCCACAGAAATTGGTGATGGATTAGAAATAGGGATCCAAAGAAAGGAAGGCATGGGTAACTCCTCAGTCTAGGAAGTATGTAATAGGTGCTAATCACTGAGGTGAGGAGCAAACAGTGGTCTGAAATGGTGGGGGTAGGGGGGAGGGAGCAAGTGAGCATGTGTTTGCTTTAGGACTTGTTGAACTTAAGGTGCCACTGAAACTCTGAAGAGGAGATACTGAAGTAAGAGATGGTGATTTGAGTCTTGAGCTCAGAGAAGTTTGGGCTAAATTAGATAATGTGTAAAATGCTTAGGTCAGAATCTGTTCATAAGTTCTGGCCATCACTATGATTTTCCAATATATCTTTAATGTAGTCAAAACTTAGATGATAAAAATTTATATGATTAAATATGTTAACACATTTAAAGTACTTAAAACATTGCCCAGCATATTTTAAGGGCTTAATAAAAATTAGGGAGAAAATAAGAGTTTATATCTCTGAAAACCCTTTTTATTTGTGTCAGTACAAGAAATTATTATGTATTCACAGTCTGATCCAGCTTTGGAAACTTCACAGAAAAGGAATAGTATCTGAACCATTATTAGAAAATCTTACTTTGCTTTTTAGATGGTACTTTAATATTTCTAAAAATAGCCCTTCATTCTGTTATCAGTAAAAGCACTAAACAAGAGACAAGAAACCTAGTTCTAATTTTTAGTCCAAACTTCCCTAATTGTGTGACCTCCTTTAAGTTTCATGAACGAATTTTATGAGATGATCCCTTTCAATTTTAAAATTCCTTATCAGATTTCTAAACACCACAGTAAAAGACAGTCTTTTACCACTCAGATGGGGAAGCCCACAAGAAAGCCACAGAAAAACTGGATTCCAACAAAGAAACTGGCCCACATGCTCTATTATTATATCTCCAGTTGTGATGATGAAGCAGAGATGGCATGATCATCTGATTAACAGGCATTTTAGACCTTGTAGGTCAAACGTCAGTGATTTCCTCACTTCCTTCCCCTGAGACTGACAGAGGAAGATAAGAAACACAAATACAGCAGGGTACAGAACTCTGGTGCCTGGAGACACATCAGTTTAGGGAGCAAGGATGTGGGTGTACTGAGGTACCATTTTGGACTCCCAAACCCTTGGGACATTTGAGCCCTGGGAAATGGGTGAGGCAGTAACAAACAGCTGAAAGCAGATCTAACTGCAGATCATCTTTACCAGATGACCCTTTCCAAGAGGAAGCAAACACTTAGGAGGATACTTGGGGACATTGACTGCTCACAGTGACTTACTGACTACTGTATTTCAGAGTAAGATCACATAATTTAGGGGAAAGGGAAGGCCTGTTGATGGAGGAGGTAAGTTGAAATCCCATCCCTGTCACCAACTCTGTGGCCCTTGTCAAGTCACTTTCTGAGTCTTACCTCCTTCATCTATAAAATTTTCATTACTCCCCCAATTTACTCACAAGATTGTTATAAAAACAATCTATCACAAGGTGATAGAGCAAAGCACAGTAAGGACCAATTTCTCAGTGAACATCTTAGAGTATTTCCAAAGCAGACCTAAAATTTGCCTTATGGTATTCCATAAAAAATTTTACTGTTTGAGATGTTCATCAGGATACATTCTTTTCTTGGTCTTTATTCCTATGGAGTGATCCTGTCACAGAATTCTGTTGGGGTCAAGGAAATAAAGGAAGAGAAAAAAAGGAAAAAGAGAGAAGCAAAGAAAGACAGGCTCTGAACCAGTAAACCCCAAACTCTGGAGAGTCTGAAAGAGTTCAGCGGAACAATTTTTGGTGTTCTGCCTGTGTTGTCAACCATGCCGAACCCCAGAAATATTTTCTGGATCATGGGTCTTTTGGAATGTATTTGTAGAAAATGTTTTGGTATAAACAAGAGTGTGCCAAATCATGGACTCTTCCCAGGGTCCCAAGAGATCCAGGAAAATAGATCTAATGGGTAAAAAGGTGGTTTTGTCAATTGCATTTAAACTTTGAAAACATAGCAACTTCTTACACTGATACATAGGAAAAAATGTGTTTTCAAATTTCAAATTCATCATCTTTTTATTTTCCATTTAACCTTTATTAAATTCTTACTATGTGCTAAGCACTGTTTTAAGCACCAAAAATGTGTGACTATATATCATGTAAGTTTAATTATATTAGTTTCTAATTATGTTAGTTGCCATTACCACAGCTCTCCCATTTTTATTAGAGGTAAAGGGAAAGATATTCCTACTTTCCTCATATCCTCTGGTGGTTGATTTGAGAGATAACATCCATCAAACTCCCTGTGCCTCCCTTGCTAACCACACAGCCATTACAGTAGCTTAGGGGAAGATCCATAGAGCTCTGCCTGCTTCTCTCAAGAACCCTGCCACTTCCCCAACACCCACAGCCTTAGTGCTACAATCTGCAAAAAAAAAAAAAAAAAAGCATCAAGGCTAATCTGATGACTGGTCCCAGTAGGTTGCAAAACAAATGCCACTGGATCACTTCTCACTGCCTCGTGCCCAGACAACCCTCACAATCCCTAGTCTGGCCCAATGCCCTCTGCAGTTTGTTGTCACTCATCAGAAAAATAACATCTAATCTTAAAATCTTTCTGAACCTTACCTTCATTTTCTTGATATAACTCAGTGGTTTTCATCCCTGGATGCACATTAGAATTGCCTGAATGTGTAGAAAAAATTTTTAATTTAAAAATCCATCTACTCTCTCCCAGTAGTTAAGTCAGAATCTGGGTGGATGTGGTAGAGTATGGGCACTTTTTTTTTTAAGTTCAAACAGGAAAGAATTTATAAGAGAATATTAGGTAGTGTACAGGATCTCCAAAAGAGTCAGAGTACCAGGTAGATCAGCTGGACAACTAAGAATAAAGCTCAACCCTCCTCCCTGGGAGCTGCCCTGGAGATGGAGATATCTCCATTACCATCTTCACCAGAAAATTGAGTCTGCTCACCACTGGCTCTCTCATAGCCCACACTAACCAAGAAAGTTTTTTTGGGGGGGGTAATTAACATACAGTAAAGTTGACATTTTTAATTGGTGTCTGGCTGTATGAGTTTTAACACACGTACATAAAACTGTTCCACCACCCCTAATAATTCAGGGACTCCTCTATCATCATACTTTCCTCTCACTGTCACTGTCACTTACCTTGTCTCCGTGACTATAATTTTGCCTTTTGGGCAATTTGATATAAATGAAATCATACAGACTGCCTTTTTTCACTCAACATAATGCCCTTGAGATCAATCCAAGTGGTTGTATATCAACAGCTTGCTCCTTTTTATTACTGAATAGTGTTCCATTGTATGAATATACCAATTTACTTATCCAATTGTCTATTGAAAGACTGTTGGATTATTTCTGGTCTTTGATTATTAGCAATGGAACTTCTATAAGCACTCATGTCTAGGTTTTAGTATGAAAAAAAATTTATTTTTCTTGGGTCAATACCTGGGAGTGGGATTGCTGGAGCCTATGGTACGAAACTGCCAAAATGTTTTCCAAAGTGGCTATACAATCTCACCAGCTATGTATGGTAGTTTCAGTTGTTCTTCCTCCTTGCCAGAAGTTGGTATTGTCAGTATGCTTGTTTGTTTTTCTTGTGATGAGAACTTCTTATTTTCACTGAGGTATACTTGACATTTAATTATATTAGTTTCAGGTGTATAATGTAATAATTCTGTATTTGTGTATATTGCAAAATGAACACCACAATAAGTTTAGTTAACACCTGTTGCCATATATAGTTACAATTTTTTTCTTCTGATGACAACTTGTAGGGTTGACTCTCTTAGCAACTTTCAAATATGCAATACAGTATTATTAACTGTGTAACCATGTTGTACATTATATCTCCATGACTTACTTATTTCATATAGGGAAATTTGTAACTTTTGACCCATTTCACCCATCCGTATCCCTCACCTTAGGCAACCACCAGTCTATTTTGTATCTATGAGCTCATCTTGTTTTTGTTCTTTTGGTCAGTATGCTTCATCTTAGCCACTATCATAGGGGTGTAGTACTATATTTTATGGTTTCAATTTGCATTTCTTATCAGTATTTTTTAATGTTCCCATGCAACTCTAATAGGTAGCTAGGGTTGCTAACCACTGAAAAAACTAAAGCTTATTTGCTTAACAAAACCAAGTCTCTATCACAAAATCTATTAATGTACCTGCACATATATGCTGTGTTTCTACCTGTTAAAATTAGTGAATTGTCCATGTTCCCACCAACTGCTCCATCTATACTCCATCCACACACTGGATTTTTCCCCTTCTTCCTTGTCTAATAGCACTACTTGTGTAGCTGTTTCCTCTAATTCTTAACATTATCAATTCTTTCTTATAGCTGGATCACATTATTAATTACATTTTTTTTAACCTTATATCCCTCTCTACTACCACTCCACTTCTCTGCTCCCCTTCAGTGGAAGTCTGTTTAAATAGCTGTCCATATTTACTATCTCTAAAACCTTCCCCATTCCCTTTTTTTTGGCCATCTTTATATCTACTGCAATTGGACTGTCATCTCCCTCTTCCAGTCCACGAAAACTACGCTTGTCAAACTCACCAGCTGCCTTCATGAGCCAAACTCAAAGTTCATATACTCTCAGTCCTTAATGAATTCAACTGTAATCTTCAGAGTTGATCACTATTTCTCTTTCTTCATTTTTTTTCCTACCCGGCATGTTGGCTACTCTCCCATCTCAGTACCTAGTCTGTCTCTGCTTCTTTTTCTGGTTCCTTCTCATCTTTCTGACTTCTACAATTTGGAGCAGTTCCGGGACCAGTTTTCAGATGGCTTCCCTTGACATTCACTTCTCAGATGATCTTATTCTATCTTATAGCTTCAAATACCATGTACAGATTGGTGACTTCCAGCCATATATCTCTTGGCTTATGCATTTGGATGTTTAATGTTTAGGCATTTAAAACAATATGTGCATGACTGAATTCTTAATCTCCCAATTATCTTTCTTCTATCTTGTCTTCCTTATTTCAAGAAAATAGCAATTTCATTCTTCCACCTACTCAGGCTAATAACATTGGAATCATACTTGATTTCTTCCTCTCATTCCTTACATCCGTTCAACAAGTAAATCTTGTAGCTCTATATTTGAGTAGATCTAGAAGGCAAATAACTCTATTTCTCTTGCTACATCTTAGTATGAACCATCATCAACTTCCATGAAATTATTGCAATACCCTTACAAATAGTCCCCTTGTTTCCACTTACCTCCTTCAGTTTATTCACACAGCTCAAGAATAAACATTAAAAACATTTAAACTTTAAGAACATTTGTCAGGGGGCTCCTGGGTGGCTCAGTGGGTTAGAGCCTCTACCTTCAGCTCATGCCATTATATCAGAGTCCTAGGATTGAGCCTTGCATCAGGCTTTCTGCTCAGCAGGAAGCCTGCTTCCCCCTCTCTCTCTGCCTGCCTCTCTGCCTACTTGTGATCTCTCTCTCTCTTTGGCGAATAAATGAATAAAGTCTTTAAAAAAATTAAAAAATAAAAACATTAGGCAGACACTATTGCTTCTTTACTTAAGAAGCTCCAGTGGCTCCCCACCTCATTGTGAATAAAATGCAAAACCCACTGACTTTCCTGTGACCTTTCTTTAGTTAAAACCTTGTTAACCAAAGTTTTGTTAACCTCATTTCTACCTCTCCTCCACCTTCTCATCCCATTCTACTCATAAGCATTCACTATGGCTGGTAGCTTACAACAGATACAATTGCAGTTGTGTTCTTAGTGAGTCAGATTCAGGGGAACAGGGAAGAAACTGTATTAGTGTAATCAGCGACCATTCTGAGCAACCTTCCACTTTGAAGGGCCTGTACTTGCTTTTCCTCTGCTCAGATGCTCTTCCTAAAGATATATGCTTGGCTCTTCCCTCCCTTTTTTCAGGTCTCTGGTTAAATGCCTTCTATCAAAGAGGCTTCCTTGACCATCCTTTCTAAAATAGCTTCTCTCCTTTGTCACTCCCACCCAGTTTAGTTTTTCTTCAAGGTATTTAACACCACCTCATATAGAATTAACTCCCTTTGAAGTCCCTTCTACCTTCCACTTGAATATAAGCCTCAGCCAGACAATGATCTTTCTAGGGATTCCAGGTTTTGTTTCTTGATTTATGCCATGTGCCCAGTATTAGTGTGTAGTACTTTGAAAGGGTTTAATATGAGTTGAATGAATAAGTGAATGCTCTCCCTTCACAAAACCATTTAGTGATAATTTTTCTTTCTAAAGATTCCTTAAAGGGTGCCTGGGTGGCTCAGTGGGTTAAAGTCTCAGCCTTTGGCTCAGGTCATGATCTTAGGGTCCTGGGATTGAGCTCCACATCAGGCTCTCTGCTCAGCAGGGAGCCTGCTTCCCCCCCTCTCTGCCTACCTCTCTGCCTACTTGTGATCTCTCTCTCTGTGTCAAATAAATAAATAAAATCTTAAAAAAATTTTAAAAATAGCTTCCTTAAATTTCATTGGAGCTGGGTTATAATATGTTTTTCTTAACCACGTTTCCTAGAAATGACTCTCAGAACCTTAGTCACACTAGGGATACCCTAGGTCTACATCAGTTTATAATGGCATCACTTCAAAGGAGACTCCTTGCTACCCTATGACCCAGCAATTGCACTTGGATATTTACCTCAAAGAATACAAATGTAGGGATCCAAAGGGGCATCTTCACCCCAATGTTTATAGCAGCAATTTCCACAATAGCCAAACTATGGAAAGAGCCCAGATGTCCACTGACAGATGAATGCATAAAGAAGTGGTATACACACACACACATGTATATATATATATACACACACACACACAAACAATGGAATACTACTAAAACATCAAAAAAAAAAAAGAAATTTTGCCATTTGCAGTGATGTAATGGAACTAGAGGGTTTTATGCTAAGCAAAATAAGTCAATCAGAGAAAGAAAATCATCATATGATCTCAACGATATGTGGAATTTAAGAAACAAAACAGAGGATCATAGGGGAAGAGAGGAAAAAATAAAACAAAATGAAACCAGAGAGGGAGACAAACCTTAAGAGACTCTTAATCATAAGAAATAAATCGAGGGTTGCTGGAGGGGAGGAATGTGGAGAAATGGGGTATGATGGGCATTAAGGAGAGCACATGATGTAATGAGTGCTTGGTATTATAAGACTGATGAATCACCTCTGAAACCAATAATACATTATATGTTAGTTAATTGAATTTAAATTAAAAAATGGAAAAAATTATCAACTTCAAGATAAAAATACAATGTCTTTGAATAATTATAATCTATCTTATATTCTAAAGAATAAGAATTGAATGCAAATTTACTTTATAGGTGTGTGAATAATTTTCAAGGAATAATATCACTATGTAAGTTTATTTTATAGCAAAATAGTTTACAAAATACTTGATATAAAGTCTTGCATAAACAAACAAACAAATAAATAAATAAAATCTTTTAAAAAATCCGAAAAAACAAAGGAGACTCCTATTCGGAAAATTTATGTGAGTGGAAATTAACTGTAAATGGAGTGCCCTGGGACAAGGGTTCACATACAAAAATGTATGCATAAATATTCACATTCACCTACACACATATATAATCTCACACACTTAAACATAGCAGTTTGGTGTCTTTGGTAAATAATATGTTTTGTCACCATGTAATATATATGTTGTATTTATCCTCTGGAACATGTTTTTTAGCTTTTAAAATGTTTAAAATAGAGATTTTCTTTAAAGATGGTAGAGTAGTAAGAGGCTGAGATAGCGTCAGATCCCAGAAGTTTAGCTAGATAGTTTTAAACCATTTTAAAAGTCTGCAAACTCAACAGGAGATAGAATAGAGGAAGAACAACAAATCTAGGAGCAGAAAATCGACCATTTTCCAAAGGTAGGACCTGTGGAAAAAGTGAATCCAAAGTGATGGGAAGAGAGACCACAAGGGGAGGGGCCAGCTCCCAGTAGCTGCAGAGCCCTGGAGCACAAAATTGCAACTTTTATAAGTGTGTTCCACTGAAAGACATTGCTCCAGAGGCTAAGCGGGGGGTTTAGCCTTAGCAGGAACAGTGTGGTTTCAGGACCGTGGGGTTATAGAGGGACTGGGGGTCTGTGTGAGTGTGGCAGAGCTCCCAGGTATCAGGGTAGGGAAGCCGGCAGTAGAGATGGAGCCGTGCAGTGGGCTCTCAGTTTGGGCTTACCTTATACCATGATTTGAGGCACAGTTGGGCCACTGCTTTTTGAGCAGGGACCCCACAAGAGGCAACTCAGGAGAGACTTCCTTTCTCCTCCAGGAGGAGCAATGCGGGAGCACACAGCAGGAATCTGCTCTGATTGGAGACTTCAAACAGGGCCATGTGCCAGAGATAAAAATGCTCAGTCATGGGACTGCTAAGCTCGGATCATGGGCCAGAGACCAGGGAGATGGAAGTGATTGACTGCTTTTCTCTGATGGTGCACGGAGAAGCGGGGCCCCAGTGCTCGGCTCCTCCAGGCTGGATAATGGGAGGCCACCATTTTCATTCCTGGCCTCCAGGGTGGTACAGAAAGAGCTCAGGGAACAAAGACTCCTGAGAGTGAACAGAAGCAAATTGATTGGCCCATCCCCTGGCAAGGGCAGTGCAATTTTGCCTTGGGCAAAGACATTTGAAAATCATGGAAATGGGCCCCTCCCCCAGAAGATCATTGAGAATAACCAGCCAAGACCAAGTTCATCAACCAGTGAAAACTATGGAACTCCTGAGATAGGAAAAAAAAAAAAAGGCAACACATAGAATTCATGGCTTTTTTCACCATGATCCTTAAGTCTTTCAGAGTTGAATTTTTAAAATTTTTTTCTTGTTTTATTTCTTTATTTTATTATTCCTTTTTCCTATTTGTTTTTTTTTAACTAGTATCTTATTTTAAAAAATAGTATATTTTAATATACTATTTAATAAATTAATTAATAATTTTTAATTTAATTTTAATTTTTTAAAATTTTAATTTTAATTTAATTAATAATAATTAATAAACAAAAAATAATATACTATTTAATAAATATTTAATATTTTAAAAAATAGTATCTTATTTTAAAAAATCTTTTCTAATTTTCACTTTTACATTCATATTTTATCCCCTCGTTGTATTTAACCTTATTTTTTGTATACATATAGGGTTTTTTTTTTAATTTTGAGATACAATTTCTTCTAATAGATCAAAATATACCCTAAATCTAGCACATGGCTTGGATCTAGTCTCAAGCCTGATCACATTCTTTTCTCTTTTATTTCTTTATTTTTCTCTTTTTTCAACCAACCTCTTATCAATCCCTTTTTGAGAATCTCTCTCTCTTTTTTTTTAAGAATTTATTTATTTATTTGAGAGAGAGAGAGATATCACAAGTAGCCAGAGAGTGAAGGGGAAGCAGGCTCCATGATGAGCAGGAAGCCCGATGCAGGGCTCGATCCCAGGACCCTAGGATCATGACCTGAGCCAAAGGCAGAGGCTTTAACCCATTGAGACACCCAGGCACCCTTTTAGAATCTTTTTTAATTTTCATCTTTATACTCATATTCCATCCCTTCATAGTGTTAAGCCTTATTTTTGTATAAGATTTTTCTTTCTTTAAAATTTTAAGAGGCAGTTTCTTCTAACAGACAAAACACCTAAAACAGGTGTGGGGATCTGTTCTAATCACAAGTTTTATATATATATATTTCTCTTTTTTATTTTAATTTTTTTCCTTTTTTTCTTCCCATACCCCTTTTTTCTTCAATACCTGGTATTGGTTCTCTTATGATTTTTCTGGGGTCCTTGCTACACTTCTAGTATTTTTCTCTCTCACTCATTTATTCTTATCTTGATAAAATAACAAGGCAGAAAAACTTATCACAAAAAAAAAAAAAAGAACAAGAGGCAGTACCAATGGCTAGAGACCTAGTCAATACGGATATAACTAATATGTCAGAAATAGAGTTAAAAATGACAATTATCAAGGTGCTAGCTGGGCTTGAAAAAAGCATGGAAGATATTAGAGAATCCCTTTCTGGAAAAATAAAAGAACTAAATTTAACCAAGTTGAAATAAAAAAAGATATTAATGAGGTACAATAAAAAATGGAGACTCTTACTGCTAGGATAAATGAGGCAGAAGAGAGAATTAGTGATAAGAAGACCAAGTGATGGAGAATAAAGAGGCTGAGATAAAGAGAGACAAACAACTACTGGACCACGAGGGGAGAATTCGGAGAGATAAGTGATACCATAAGATGCAACAATATTAGAATAATTGGGATCCCCGAAGAAGAAGAAAGAGAGAGGGGAAGAAGATATATGGGAGTAAATTATGGTAGAGAATTTCCCTAATCTGGAAAAGGGAACAAGCATAAAAATCCAGGAGGCACAGAGAACCCCCCTCAAAAATCAATAAAAATAGATCTACACCCCGTCATCTAATAGTAAAACTTACACGTCTTAGTGACAAAGAGAAAATCCTGAAAGCAGCTCAGGACAAGAAGTCTGTAACATACAAAGGCAGAATTATTAGATTGGCAGCAGATCTATCCACAGAGACCTGGCAGGCCAGAAAGGACAGGAATGATATATTCAGAGCAGTAAATGAGGAAAATATGCAGCCAAGAATACTATATCCAGCTAGGCTGTCACTAAAAATAGATGGAGAGATAAAAAGCTTCAAGGACAAGCAAAAACTGAAAGAATTAGCAAACAAACCAACCCCATAGGAAATATTGAAAGGGATCCTCTAAGCAAAGAGAGAGCCTAGAAGGAACATAGACGATAAAGGAACAGAGACAATATACAGTTAACAGTCACCTAACAGGCAATAAAATGGCACTAAATTCATATCTGTCAATAGTTACCCTGAATGTAAATGGGCTAAATGCCTCAACCAAAAGACACAGAGTATCAGAGTGGATAAAAGACAAGATACATCAATATAATGCCTATAAGAAACTCATCTTAGACCCAAAGACACCTCCAGATTCAAAGTGAGGGGGTGGAAAACATTTACCATGTTAATGGACATCAAAAGAAAGCTGGGGTGGCAATCCTTACATCAGATAAATTAGATTATAAGCCAAAGACTATAAGAGATCAGACACACTATATCATACTTAAAGGGACTGTCCAACAAGAAGATCTAACAATTGTAAATATCTACGCCCCTAACATGGGAGCAGCCAATTATACAAAATATAATTTTATATAATTTATATATAAAAATATAAAAAAATTACATAAATTAATAAGAAAGTCAAAGAAACACATCAACAATAATACAATAATAGTAGAGGACCTTAATACCTCCATACCGAAATGGACAGATCATCTAACCAAAAGATCAACAAGGAAATAAAGGCTCTAAATGACACACTGGACCAGATGGACATTGCAGATATATTCAGAACATTCCATCCCAAAGCAAGAGAATACACATTCTTCTCAAGTGCACATGGAACATTCTCCAGAATAGATCACATCCTGGGACAAAAATCAGGTCTCAATTGGTACCAAAAGATTGGGATCATTCCCTGCATATTTTCATAACACAATGCCATGAAACTAGAACTCAATCACAAGAAGAAAGTTGGAAAGAACTCAAATACATGGAGACTAAAGAGCATTCTACTAAAGAACCAATAGGCTAACCAGGAAATTAAAGAAGAATTTAAAAGATTCATGGAAAGAAATGAAAATGAAAACACAACTGTTCAAAATCTTTGGGACACAGCAAAGGCAGTCCTGAGAGGAAAGTATATAGCAATACAAGCCTTTCTTGAGAAACAAGAAATATCTCAAATACATAACCTAACACTACACCTAAAGGAGCTGGAGAAAGAACAGCAAAGAAAGCCTAAACCCAGCAGAAGAAGAGAAATAATAAAGATCAGAGCAGAAATCAATGAAATAGAAACCAAAAGAACAGTAGAACAAACCAATGAAACCAGGATCTGGTTCATCGAAAGAATTAATAAAATTGATAAACCCTTGGCCAGACTTATCAAAAAGAAAAGAGAAAGGACCCAAATTAATAAAATCATGAATGAAAGAGGAAAAATCACAACCAACTCCAAAGAAATACAAACAATTATAAGAACTATAGGCCAGCAAATTAGACAATCTGGAAGAAATGGATGAATTACTAGACACACAAACTACCAAAATTGAACCAGGAGGAAATAGAAAACCTGAACAGACCCATAACCAGTAAGGAGATTGAAGCAGTTATCAAAATCTCCCAATAATCAGGAGCCCAGGGCCAGATGGCTTCCCAGGGGAATTCTATCAAACATTTAAAGAAGAATTAATACCTATTCTCCTGAAATTGTTCCAAAAAATAGAAATGGAAGGGAAACTTCCAAACTCATTTTATGAGGCCAGCATTACCATGATCCCCAAACCAGACAAAGAACCCATCCAAAAGGAGAATTACAGACCAATATCCTTGATGAACACGGACGTAAAAATTCTCACCAAAATACAAGCCAATAGGATCCAACAGTACATTAAAAGGATTTTTCACCATGACTAAGTGGTATTTATTTCTGGGCATCAAGTTTGGTTCAACATCTGCAAATCAATCAGTGTGATACAATATATTAGTAAAAGAAAGAACAAGAACCATATGATACTCTCAACTGATGCTGTAAAAGCATTTGACAAAGTACAACATCCTTTCTTGATCAAAATTCTTCACAGTGTAGGCATAGAGGGTATATTGGTCAACATCATCAAGGCCATCTATGAAAAACCCACAGCGAATATCATTCCCAATGGGGAAAAGCTGAGAGCTTTCCCCCTGAGATCAGGAACATGGCAGGGATGCCCACTATCTCCACTGCTATTCAACATAGTACTAGAAGTCCAAGCCTCAGCAATCAGACCAAAAAAAAAAAAAAACAAAAAAAAAAAAACAAAAAAAAACCCCAAAAACAAACAAACAAACAAAAAAACCCAAAACAAAACAAAACAAAACACTCTTCGCAGATTATATGATACTTTATGTGGAAAACCCAAAACTCCGAGACTGCTAGAACTGATACAGGATATTGGTTGGTAATTCATACAGGAATTCAGTCAAGTGTCAAATTAATGCACAGAAATCAGTTGTATTGCTATATACCAAGAGCAAAACAGAAGAAAGAGAAATTAAGGAGTTGATCCCATTTACAACTGCACCCAAAACCATAAGATACCTTGGAATAAACCTAACCAAAGAGGCAAAGAATCTGTACTCAGAAAACTACAAAGTGCTCATTAAAGAAATTGAGGAAGACACCAAAAAATGGAAAAACATCCCATGCTCATGGATTGGAAGAACAAATATTGTGAAAATGTCTATCTACCTAAAGCAATCTACACATTTAATGCAATCCCTATCAAAATGCCATCGATTTATTTCAAAGAAATGGATCAAATAATCCTAAAATTTATATGGAACCAGAAAAGACCACGAATAGCCAGAGGAACTTTGAAAAAGAAAACCAAAGTTGGCAGCATCACAATTCCTGACTTTAAGCTCTATTACAAAGCTGTAATCATCAAGACAGTGTGGTACTGGCACAAAAACAAACACATATATCAATGGAACAGAAAAGAGAGCCCAGAAATGGACCCCCAACTCTATGGTCAACTAATCTTCAACAAGGCAGGAAAGAATATGCAGTGGAAAAAAGACAGTCTCTTCAACAAATGGTGTTGGGAAAACTGGACAGCCACATGCAGAAGAATGAAACTGGACCATTTCCTTACACCACACACACAAAAAGAGACTCAAAATGGATGGAAGACCTCAGTGTGAGACAGGACTCCATCAACATCCTGGAGGAGAACACAGGCAGCAACCTCTTCGATCTCAGCCGCAGCAAAACTTCTTCCTAGAAACATCTCCAAAGGCAAGAGAAGCAAGGGCAAAAATGAAC
>CM053604.1:136814541-136844997 GCA_028646535.1 Procyon lotor | reverse complement strand
AATCAAAACCACAGTGAGATACCACCTCACACCAGTCAGAATGGCTAAAATGAGCAAGTCAGGAAACGACAGATGTTGGCGAGGATGTGGAGAAAGGGGAACCCTCCTACACTGTTGGTGGGAATGCAAGCTGGTACAGCCACTCTGGAAAACAGTGTGGAGGTCCCTCAAAAAGTTGAAAATAGAGCTGCCTTATGACCCAGCAATCACACTACTGGGTATTTACCCTAAAGAGACAAATGTCGTGATTCGAAGGGGCATGTGCACCCGAATGTTTATAGCAGCAATGCCCACAATAGCAAACTATGGAAAGAACCTAGATGTCCATCAACAGATGAATGGATAAAGAAGATGTGGTATATATATACAATGTACAAAATTTCTTTTAAAATTTATTTTACATTTGTCCTTTGTCAGTCTGCTCAGAGTAAAGAGTGTTTTCTATTGTTATTGTTGTTACTTTTGTTGCTTAAGACCTAGGTTCTTGTCTCAACCCTGTTACTAACTAGTTGGGTAATTTGGGTGATTTATTTCATTTCTCCAGGTCTCACTTTCTTATCTACATATTGACTAGGTGTATCCATGTCTGATGTCCTATTTTCCCTTGATAATCTTCTTTCTAACTCCTAGATGCTAAGTGCTTAGTATTGTGAAATGTTTGATTATTCCAGAGTTAACGTACTGTCATTATTAAGAAGTTGTCATAATCTTTCAGACATGTACACACTTCTCCAAAGAAGAGTTCCAGATGAATAACTAGCACATAGGAAAATGCTCAATATTACTCATTATGAGGGAAATACAAATCAAAACCATTATAAGATACCACTCGTAGCTGTCAGTATGGCTAAAATTAACAACACAAGAAACAACAGGTATTTGTGAGGATGTGGAGAAATGAGGACCCGCTTACACTGGCAGTGAGAGTGCAAACTGGTGCAGTCACTCTAGAGAACAGTATTGAGATTCCTCAAAAAGTAAAAAATAGAACTGCCCTACAATCCAGCAATTGCACTAAGTATTTACCCAAAGGATACAAAAACAAAGATTCAAAGGTTTCCAAGTGCCCATCAACTAACAGATGGATCAAGCTGATTTGTGTGTGTGTGTGTGTATTTGTGTGTATACACACACCTATCTGTGTGTGTATATATGTGTGTGTATAATTGTATATTACTCAGCCATCAAAAAGAATGAAATCTTGCCATTTGCGACAACATGGCTGGAGTTAGAGTATATTATGTCAAATGAAATAAGTCAGAGAAAAACAACCAAATGATTTTACTAGTATGTGAAACTTAAGAAAACAGATGAACATATGGTGGGGTGGATAGAGAGGGAATAAACCATAAGAGACTCTTAACAATGGAGAACAAAATGAGAGTTGATGGAGGGAGGTGGGTTGGGGAATAGGATGGATGGGTCAAAGGGGTCAAAGGAAGGCATGTTTTGTGATGAGCACTGGGTGTTGAATGTAAGTGATGAATTTGATGAATTATTCAATTTTCCTCCAGAAACAAATATTGCACTGTATGTTAGCTAAGTAAAATGAAGAAGGAGAAGAAGAAGAAGGAGAAGGAGAAGGAGAAGGAGAAGGAGAAGGAGAAGGAGAAGGAGAAGGAGAAGGAGAAGGAGAAGGAGAAGAAGAAGAAGAAGAAGAAGAAGAAGAAGAAGAAGAAGAAGAAGAAGAAGAAGAAGAAGAAGAAGAAGAAGGAGAAGAGGAAGGAGAAGAGGAGGAGGAGGAGGAAGAAGAAGAAGAGGAGGAGGAAGGAGAAGAAGGAGGGGGATGAGGAGGAGAAGGAGGAGGAGGAGGGAGGAGAAAAGGAAGGAGGGAGGGAAGGAAGGAAGGAAGGAAGGAAGGAAGGAAGGAAGGAAGAAAGAAAGAAAGAAAGAAAGAAAGAAAGAAAGAAAGAAAGAAAGAAAGAAAGAAAGAAAGAAAGAAAGAAAGAAGGAAATAGCAAGCAAAGAAAAAGAAGGGAAGGAAGGGAGGAAGGAAGGAAGGAAGAGAAAAAGAGTGAGAGGAAGGAATAAAGAAGTGAGGTAGGGATTGGGGCTTGTGGGTTCCTTAGTTGGTTAAGCCTCTGACTCTTGATTTTTAACTCAGTTCATGATTTTAGGGTCATGGATTGAGCCCCACATCTGGCTCAGTGTTAAGTGTGGAGACTGCTTGGGATTCTTTCTCTCCCTCACTGTCCCTCCTCCCACTCATTTGGCTCTCTAAATAAATCAAATGAATGAATGAATGAATGAATGAATGAATGAAATCTTTAAAAAAAAAAACAAAAAAAGAAGGGATTTATTTTTTCCAGATGGTGGGCTAGCTTGTTGTCCCTAAACTATTTATTGAATAAACCATCATTCCTCCAAAGACTTGAAATACTTTTTAAAATTATATATTAAATTCATACAAACATTAAATCATATTTAAGAGGCGAATGGAGACACAGTGGGCTCTGACTGTCTCTTAATGTAGTTCCTGTTGGCATTTCCCCTTTCAGCATCTACTATTCAAAAGCAGAACTGTACCAGTGAGGCCTATTTAGTCCTACTGGACCCCACCCTGCGAAGGAATTGTTATTTAGTGGTTTGCATACTTCATTTTATTATATTGATTGATCTGTATTTATACATCACACTATAATTGTTTTCATTACTGTAACTTTATATTTTAATAACTGGTAAGATTTACCTTGATACTCTTCTATTAAAAATTGTTCTAAGTATTCTCACTAGTTTATTTTTCTATGTTAAAATTTAAAAGAAGCTAGTCTAGAAGCTAAAAAACATTTTTGTTGGTATTTTTACCAGGATCATGCTAATTAAAAATAATTTTGAGGAGACCTGACCTCTTTACAATATTGAGGGTTTCTTTTAACCCAAAAAAAGTTATATCTTTCCACTTATTAAAATCTTCTTGGGTAGTAGGAGCAGAAAGAAATGGAAATGCAAGGAAAGGACAGTAAGATTGAAGAACTGTAAAAGAAGCAGGGGACCTGAGCAGATCCATTGTTTGGAGTCAAAAACAGAGTAATAAGACTGGGTGGCATAGGAGTCAGGTTGTTGAAGAGCCTTGGGTGCCAAGTTAAAGAATGTGATCTTCATTAGGGCTGTTAAAAGACTTGCTCCAGGAAGATTCTTTTTAAAAAAGATTTTATTTATTTATTTGACAGAGAGAGAGAGACCACAAGTAGGCAGACAGGCAGGCAGAGTGGTGGTGGTGGGGAAGCAGGCTCCCTGTTGAGCAGAGAGCCTGATGCAGGGCTTGATCCCAGGACCCTGAGATCATGACCTGAGCTGAAAGCAGAGGCTTTAACCCACTGAGCCACCCAGGTGCCCCTCCAGGAAGATTCTTAAGAGCTGTCAGTAGTTCTCAACTGGGGTGATCTTACACCCAGGGCACATTGGACAACTTCTGGTAACTTTTGTGTGTCAGGGTGACACAGAAGGTGCTACTGGTACCTAGAAATATTGGCCAGGCATGCTACTAAGCACCCTATAATGCAACAAACAGCCTATTACAACAAAGAATGACCCAATGCAAAATGTCAGTAGTGCCGAGATTGAAAATCTCTTTACTAGAAGGATTAAAAAGCAAACAGACTCCAATCAGGGAAACAATTTAAGAGGCGAATGGAGACACAGTGGGCTCTGACTGTCTCTTAATGTAGTTCCTGTTGGCATTTCCCCTTTCAGCATCTACTATTCAAAAGCAGAATTGTACCAGTGAAGCCTATTCAGTCCTACTGGACCCCACCCTGCGAAGGAATTGTTATTTAGTGGTTTGCATACTTCATACTTAGCTATATTAATTAAGACATAGAGAAACTTCAATCCAGAAAATGTTTTGAAAAATTCTTGCTGTAAAACTCTTTCAAAATAAAAGCTTGTTTAGAGTTTAAATGCTCAGAATTACAGAATTTTGAAACCATACTAGGCTAATTTTAGAAATTTGGTAATTATGGATGGCTTTTCTAGTCTTGAGAAAAATGAACATTTCCTGCTAAGGAACCACATCCCTAAAAATATTATACCTCCCACTGTTCAAAGTGGGCTCAGTTCCTGAGCCTCTAGAGCAACACTTAACATAATACATGCAAATAGTAGGCACCAATAAATAAAAGTGAGTGAATACATAGTAAGGGAAAAGTAAACATATAACTGTATTATTTGAAATAACTGAATATTATAATTGAATAACAATAACTAAGTTTATTTTGCATTTAATATGTGCAAACATTCTGAATAGATTATCTTATTTCTCACAACAATGAAATGATGAGGTAAGTGTCATCATTACGCATAAGAAAATAAGGCCCAGATGGGAAGTGGATGGCCCATGGTCACCCAGCTAGTATGTAAGGAACAGGGATATAGGTAATCTGTCACTAAAATCCATTATGTTAACACCAGGGTGCTGGGGAGAGCTGCTTACAAGGAGGTACCATGGTACCTTGGACCCTGCTACTCCTCTTACTTCTGATATATAACTCCCACCCTCTGATTTAACCCTAATAATGTCCTTAAGTGATAAGCATATAGGATTTCATTTTGCAGTCATGGAATTTGAGGCTCAGAGTTGAACCTGCCTGAGGCCCTATATTTAGTGAGTCACCGTACTAGGTCTAGAGCAGCCTGATGTTTCTTGTAATATGTCACAGTTTGTATCAGTTATCAATTTATTGCCTCTCAGCTCAAAATTCACCTTTCATCACTTTGTGTAAATGGAGCTGTATCCTCCATTGTATCCTCCATGCAAAAACATCTCCTTTGCCAGTGGGCACAAAGTTAATTTTTGTTAGTAGAACATGCTGGAGAGACACTGCCAGAAGAGAGGTTTTTTCCTCTTCTTGGTTCCAGAGTGCTCTTTTCTTGAAGCTCTGGCAGTGCATGGTCTGTCAAACATCCAACTCCTGCAGTGAAAGACCTTTTTAGCACCCAGCTTCTGCAGAGTCCAATGACTGGTCCCACTCCTTGGCGACTCTTTGGGAAGCTTTGCAATGAGTTCTGAGGCATAGCACTTCCTTATACACAGCTCTCCCCAGCACCCTAAGGGGCAGGTTTCTAGCAAGTTCAACCTGTATGTTACCTAAGCAATGTCATGGCCATCCAATGAGTCATGGCTGTGCCCTCCAGCAAGTCTCAATCTCAGCCTTAGGGAGAGTAACTGCTCTTTATGTCTGCAATCGTATATTCTTCAGGCCTCTTTTTCCTTCTCCTTACTAACCAATTCCCCATAAGTTCAATGTCCTGTTATAGTCACTCTTTATTTTAAACTTTATCTATTCAAATGACTGTGTGCTCTATCTCTTGATTGGTTGCTTCCCTTCAGGACATCTTATTAAGAGTAAGACCAGAAAATTACCTGGTACTGCATAATATTAGCAATAGAATTAAAAAGCCAGGAGCCAAGAGAAATTCGTTTTTATGTTCTTTTCTTGGTCTGTTACTTAAGTTTCAGAGAGTGTAGTTCTCATATTGCACTTTTTATGACAGATATCTATGAAATATACAAATATTAATTTTTCAATATTCAAGAATAATTAAAAATCCTGTTTATTTCTAAACTTATGTTTCAAATATATCTCTAAGTACAATAGCCAGCATCCAATTCTCCAGTCATGGGCTATCAATGTTTTCCATCATTTGTAATCTCAGTATGTCCCTTATCCCAGGAACAAGTGCTTTTGGTCACCAACTTTCATGAGAACAATGCCAGCTCACATGCACACAGCAACTTCACATATGTTAGGTCATTAAGCTATCAAAGAAGCTCCTGGGACATCCACAGCAAGTTCCACTGCCCCTTCTTTAGACAAGAAAAACCTGTAACTCTCAAGAAGCAAGTGATAAACATCAAAGCTAAAAGCTAGGACTAAAATCCAAGCCTTCCAAGTTTATTGTTCTTTTTCTATTCTCTCCCTGTTTCTTAGACAGAAGTTTTATCCTCTGTTAAGGAATTTCAAAGATAAGCATATGGCAGTGTGTGGAAGATGATTGGAGGGGCTGCATTGTTATTCTAGCACCCCTTATATCACTGTTAAGCAGAGGGTATCTCATGTACTGGACCAGAGACACCACCCAGTCCAAAACAGAAGCAGGCACTGGGCTGGGTGTGAGCAGGGACATGAAAATGGTATTGCATTATCTGAATGGAAATTTAAGGTCCTTTCCCAGCAGAGCACCAAGGCTACACAGAGAAGAGAGTGTGTGTGTAAGAAGGAAAGGAGGGGGTGGATCAACGGCCATTTTATCTGTCCTGTTTGAATACTAGCAAGGTCTTGTGGAAGAAGTTTCCTGCCATCAGAAGAGGCATGCAGGCTGCCTTCATATTGTGACTTAGGATTTGTACACTAGCAGAGAACTAGTATCAATTTTTAGAAAAAGTTTGGGTATATCATATTCACACCAGACCATCTTGGTTTACACCTACTCTAGAGCAATTAATTTCTGCTAATTATTTTTGTACCCATTTCACTGTCAAAATTACACAGTTACCTGTTAGTTCTACCACAGACAGTGGTCTACCAGAGATAGTGGACACTAGGATCCTGGACTAAGGGTTGTGTAACGATGCCACCACTTTGAATGTGAATGTTCATTCTCTGGAGAAGCACTTTGGGTAGAATTAATGTTCTTTGAGGTTCCCTCATTTTGTGGAAGAATGCTCTCCTCTTTTCACTACTGATTCATCTGTTTCTCTACACCTCCCTCCAAGGTTTAGTAAACTCAAATTCATTCTCTAATTCTGTATCTTGCAAAGTAGCTAAAGACACATTTATAAATCAATCAATCAATTAATCATATTTTTAGTTTTTTAACAAATTATGGTGGAGTTGAGTAAGAGTCAAACTAAGAGAAATCTAAACGGGAAAGAAGATATATGCAGATGTGAAAATTTCCAAGTGAAATGTGTGTGTGTAACAAGAACACCTCTAGGTGTCACCAGCTTGTAACAATAATGATGGCAGCAATTAAGATGACACTAGCAGTGATTAGCATTTATTAAACACTTACCATGGGCCATTGCTGTTCTACGTATTTTATATGCATTATCCCACTTACACCCCAAATAGCCATATAAACTATATATAAATTTGAAATGTTACATTTAATATGATATCCAAATGGTAATAGATACTGCTACCCTAGGATATCTTCACTCTCCCACACCCTACCGAAGACCTCCTAACCACACCCCTATGCCCCACCTTCAGTCATTTCTAGAACCATGGAAAGTTTCAGAAGTACTTGTGTTTTCTTTTCCTTTCTTTTTTACTTTTTCAAACTTCTCCTTTTTTTAAAATTTTATTTTCATTTATTTATTTATTTTCTTCTTTTTTTTTTTTTCTTAGTCAAAGATTGGGTAGATTTTATTTTCTTTTTTCTTTTTTTTTTAAATTTATTTATTTATTTTCAGTGTTACAAGATTTATTGTTCCTGCACCACACCCAGTGCTCCATGCAATATGTGCCCTCCTCAATACCCACCACCAAGCTTGACCAACACCCACCCTCCTCCCTTCCAAAACCCTCAGTTTGTTACTCATAGTCCACAGTCTCTCATGGTTCATCTCCCCCTCTGGTTTCCCCCCATACACTCCTCCCTTCCTTCTCACAATGCCTTCCATGTTTTTCTTTACGCTCAGCGTGAAAGTGAGACCATAAGGTAATTGGTACTCTCTGCTTGATTTATTTCACTCCGCATAATCTCTTCCAGTCCCATCCATGTTGATGCAAAAGTTGGATATTCGTTCTGTCTAATGGAGGCATAATATTCCACTGTGTATATGTACCATATCTTCTTTATCTATTCATTTGTTGAAGGGCATCTTGGTTCTTTCCAGTTTGGCAATTGTGGCCATTGGTGCTATGAACATTGGGATACATGTGGCCCTTCTTTGTAATGCATTTGCTTCTTTGGGGTAAATACCCAGTAGTGCGATGGCAGGGTCAAAGGGTAGCTCTATTTTCAACTTCTTGAGGAATCTCCACACTGTTTTCCAAAGTGGCTACACCAGCTTGCAATCCCACCAACAGTGTAAGAGGGTGCCCCTTCCTCCACACCCTCTCCAACATTTGTTGTTTACTGTCCTATTGATTTTGGCCATTCTAACTGGTGATAGGTGGTATCTCAGTGTGGTTTTGATTTGAATCTCCTTGATGGCTACAGATGATGAACACTTTTTCATGTGTCTGTTAGCCATTTGGATGTCTTCTTTGGACAAGTGTCTATTCATGTCTTCTGCCCATCTTTTGATGTGATTATTGGTTTTTGTGAGTGTTGAGTTTGAGGAGTTCTTTATAGATCTTAGATATCAGACCTTTGTCTGTAGTGTCATTTGCGAATATCTTCTCCCATTCTGTGGGTTGCCTGTTTGTTTTGTTGATTGTTTCCTTCACTGTGCAGAAGGATTTTATCTTGATGAAGTCCCAAAACTTCCATTTCGCTTTTGTTTCCTTTGTCTTTGGAGACATGTCCTGAAAGAAGTTGCTGTGGCTGATGTCAAAGAGGTTCCTGCCTATGTTCTCTAGGATTTTGATAGATTCCTCCCTCACGTTGACGTCTTTTATCCATTTCGAGTTTATCTTCGTGTATGGTGTAAGAGAATGGTCAAGTTTCATTCTTCTACATATAGCTGTCCAATTTTCCTAGCACCATTTATTGAAGAGACTGTCTTTTTTCCACTGGATATTTTTTCCTGTTTTTTCAAAGATTATTTGATCATAGAGTTGCAGGTCCATATCTGGGCTCTCTACTCTGTTCCACTGGTCTATGTGTCTGTTTTTGTGCCAGTACCATGCTGTCTCGGTGATCACCGCTTTGTAGTAAAGCTTGAAATCGGGCAATGTGATGCCCCAGCTTTGTTTTTCTTTTCAGCATTTCCTTAGCAATTTGGGGTCTTTCCTGGTTCCATACAACTTCTCCTTTTGAAATAATTTCAGACTTATGTAGAAGTTGCAAAAATAGTACAAATAATTCTAGTATATTTTAACTCATATTCCCCAAATTCTAACATTTTATACAACCATAGTCCAAGGATCACAGTGAATAAATTAACATTGCATAAATAACACTATTATCTAGTCTATTACTGACTCACTAATGTAACTTTTTTTGCTCCATTATCCAATCCAGAGTCACATATTGTATTTTTATTTTGACTTCTCCTTAGTAGCCTTGAATTTGACACAGTTCTCCAGTCTTTTTGTGACTTTCTCGACACTGATACTTTTGCAGAGCACTGATTGTATACAGGGTTCTTAAGTTTTGGGTTGTTTGATGAATCCTCATGATTAAGTTCAAGCTATGCATTGGGGCAAGATTATCACAGAATTTATATGTATCCTTTTCAGTGCATATTAGGACATAAATGATATCATTTGCCCTTTTAAACGTGATGTTGATTTTGACTGCTTATTCTTGTGCTATCTGCTAAGTTTCTCCATGGTAAAGTTACTATTTATTTCCCTCTTGTGATTAATATCTTTTTAAAAAGATTTTATTTATTTATTTATTTGGCAGAGAGAGAGATCACAAGTAGGCAGAGAGAGAGGGGGAAGCAGGCTCCCTGCTGAGAAGAGAGGGCTCGATCCCAGGACCCTGAAATCATGACCTGAGCCAAAGGCAGAGGCTTTAACCCATGGAGCCACCCAGATGCCCGATTAATAAGTATCTTGTAGGGAGATATTTTGAGAACATATAAACACCGTATTTTCATAACACTTTGTCAATTAAGTTTAGTGTATATTGATTCTTGCCTGTAACTGTAATCACTGTTATGTTTGCCAAATGGTGATGTTTTGTTTCTATCAATCCCTTTGCATTTATTAGTTGGAATCCTACACTAAGAGCTTTCTTTTCTGCATTTATTTAATGATTCTTTATTTATATCAGTATGGACATAAAGATCCATATTTTATTCCATGCATTCTATAATCATTTCAGATTTGGCCACTGGGGGTTCTTTCACATTGGTGCCAATAGGACTCATGCTCTCTAGAGTCTCTTTCCTTATGGAGGTCTGTGTGAGAAGCCACTTTTTGCAAAGGGTGCTGTATCAACATCACTACCTGAAAATACTGCTTCCCTAACTCTGTATCCTTCTGGGTGCTCCTGCCACTGCCACTGCTACTGCTTTGCTTCTCTTCTGAGAGCACTGGCTGCACTGGGTTCCAGGGCAGGAAGGAGACATTCCTCAGCTCTATGTGCAGCTGTGTCACTGGGCTTCAAGCAGCACTGCCCATATCTCTCAGTCACATAACAAGTGTGTGTGTTTTCAGGAAGTGACTTCAGCTGCTAAATTTTTTATCTCATGCAGAGACTTTCAGGAGTCCTAACTGGAAAAAAAATTGTGGTGAGTCTAGATACTTTGGAACAACTGACTTCCACAGAAAAGACTTGGAGAGGGCCTTGGAAAGTTGATCAATAAACTGTGGGGTGGAAGGAGAATCTCCAGAAACAAATGTATTAGGAACCCCCCTACTGAATCAATAATCAATAATCAATAATCAATCTCTTTCTATTAGAAAGGTGAGCATCCCTCATACCAAATGCAAATAGTTTTTGTTTTCCCCCTCAAATGGCCTTTATTTCCATTATCTGTCTTGATCTTGATGCAAAACAAGAGTGTTGCTATTGTTTAAATCCATTTGGGGATCAGAAAACTGAGGTACTTATAAGATCATATGGGCTAAAGTAAGTATCTGTACCTGATAGAAGTGTCTGATTCTCCAGTTTCAGGTCTCCCTTAAGTCACACGGCTGACCAAGTCACTTTCCTTTTCTTGGCTAGATTCCTCTATTATACAAAGCTGTGGTTGGATTCAGGTTATTTTTATACTGAGAGTCATATCAAAAATTCTTGGGGAGGGGCGCCTGAGTGGCTCAGTGGGTTAAAGCCTCTGCCTTCGGCTCAGGTCATGATCTCAGGGTCCTGGGATCAAGCCCCGGATTGGGCTTTCTGCTCAGCAGGGAGCCTGCTTCCCTCTCTCTCTGCCTGTCTTGTAATCTCTCTCTCTCTGTCAAATAAATAAATAAAAATCTTTCAAAAAAATTGTTGGGGAGATGATACAAGATTTAAAAACAAAGCAGATTTTTGGTGAAAATGTAAATTGGTACAGCCACTCTGGAGAACAGTATGAAGTCTCCTCAAAAAGTTAAAAATAGAACTGCCCCATGATCCAGTAATTGCACTACTAGGTATTTACCAAAAGAGTAAAAAAAATACTAATTCAAAGGGATGCATGCATACCAATGTTTGTTTACAGCAGCATTATCAACGACACCTAAATTATAGAAACAGCCAAATGTCCATCAACTGATGACTGAATAAAGAAGGTGTGGTGTATGTTGGTGGCAATGCAAACTGGTACAGCCACTCTGGATAGCAGTATGGAGATTTCTCAAAAAGTTAAAAATGGAACTACCCTATGACCCAACAATTGCACTACTGGGTATTAATCAAAAGAATACAACCATAGTGATTTGAAATGTCATGTGAGCCCCAATGTTTCTAGTAGCAAATGTTCACAATAGTCAAACTATGGAAAGAGCCCAGATATCCATCATCAGATGAATGGAAGGAACAGAAAGTCAGGTGTTTTGTTACTTTAATCATAAATGATGATTATCAGCTGGTTAAAAATCAGGTCAAACATGTATTATAAATGACTATTTTAACCATCATTTTTATAGCTCAATTACTCAGAGAAGGAAATAGGTTCACATTTTATAGAATCTTCCTGTTAGTTTTCAGAAAGTACTGTAGACTGAAGTAAGGAGATCTGGATTTGTGTTCTGACTCTGCCATCTACTAGTTAAGTGACCTGGGCATGACACCAAGCTTCATGGGATGTCTGTGTTTCCATTTACATACTGGAGCAAATAATGCCTGCCCTTTTAAAACCGAATCAAGTGAGAGGATTTCTATACGTTTAAAGGGCCATCAGAATTTAAGATGATATTATTTACCATCACGGGCTTTCATTTGAATATTCTATATTAAATTTCCATCTCTTCAAGACCAAAAGAGATGTCTGTGTTTTTGTTTGTCTCAGACCCACAAGGAGATAGTTGCCAGAAGTGCTGTTGTTCCCCTCCTCAGAAGTGAATGTGCTGTGTGGCTCAAGACCCTTCAGCAGAGACTGCCAGAAACAGAACCCTCTGTCCTGATCTGAACACAACTTGACATATGATAAGACATGATACAATGTTAGTGCTTCAACAGACCCAGTTTCAGGCCAGGCAGTTTTTCAGCCAACTTCCTGTCCTGGAGCTCTGCAGAGCAAGGGTGATTTGACCATGGACCATACTCCAGAAACCATTGGCTTTAATGTCAGAAATGACTACATCTTTTTTTTTTTAAGATTTTATTTATTTGACAGAGGGAAACAGAGCGAGAAAGGGAACACAAGCAGAGGGGATGGTAGCGGGAGAAGCAGGCTTCCTGCCGAGCAGGTTGCCCCATGCGGGGCTCGATCCCAGGACCCTGGGATCACGACCTGAGCCGAAGGCAGACGCCTAATGACTGTGCCACCCAGGCGCCCCAGAAATGACTACATCTTTACCACATCTAGGGCACTGAAGTAGCAGATTTGTAGGAAAAATCAAGGCAGATACTGCTTGCCATTGGTTTGTATTCTTTCTTGATTTGGGCTTACGGAACTGCCTAGAGAATTTAATCAGGTCCTCTTTCACCTAAAAAGATGTGTTTCTAGCTTTCCTTGCCAAACATAATGAAATGTCTTTACCACAGCTCTCAGGGGAAAAATGGTCATATATTTTAGGAACATTTGGCTCAGCACTGTGAATTATGAAATGATTTTGAGAGAACTATCCAGCAATATCCTGTTTGGATAAGAAAGAGAATGTGGAAAAAAAAAAAAGAAAGAGAATGTGGTTTTTTTGTTGTTGTTTTGTTTTGTTTTTTAGTGGAAAAGTGAATCATAAAAAAAAATTAAGCAATTTCCTCTGTTTTCTCTAGTTCCCATCTCCTGTATATAGGAGAGACAACATAGAAGTTGTCTTCTGTCAGTGTCTTTATGCTTTCTACTAGGCAGAGAAAACAGATTCCACCAGTGAGCACTTTAATTCCATAGTGATCTCTCAAATGCAGTATATCTCCTCAAAATTGTATGTCTCTTAACACTTTGAGATATCTGCTTATGGTCTCTCTGGGTTGTTAGATGCTTCTTGGCTCTCCTCACGCTGTTCTCTCATTTCCTTGGTCCAAACAAGATAAAGATTTGGAAGAGCTCTTGGACTTCTGTACCCTAAACCGGATTGTACCATCTCCTCAATTCTGAGAGAAAACAAAGTCAGTAATTAACAGCTATCATATAGCAACTGCAATGCAAGATGTGAAACCCTGGTTCAGGCTCTACTTCTCTGGAAGGAGCACTGCTGCAGCCTCCTCCCTAGTCAGCCTGTCTCCTACTGCCCCCTCTTTGTCTTGCATAGCCCTGTCAACATCATCTCCCTGGACCATGGTTGCCATGGAGCTCCTTTCCTACCATCAGTAAGATAAGGCTTCTCCAACCTGGATTTTGAGGTTTCTTATGACCCATAGTCAGCACACCACTCCTTCTTTGGCCCCTGTTTTGCTCAACACAAGACTTATTTCCTATCCCATTGCCTCCCTCTTCCCATCGTCACTGGTGTTTTGCTCAAAGTATCTGTTTGCTTTCCTAAGATATATTTACAAGATTTCTTTGCCCAGCTGAAAATCAACTTCTTTTTTTCTTTTTTGGTGTCAAGTTTTTATTTAAATTCAAGTTAGTTATATACAGAGTAATATTGGTTTCAGCAGTAGAACTCAGTGATTCATCAGTTAAAATGGAACATCTAATGCTCATCATAACACATGCCCACACATCCCCACCCACTTAGCCCACCCCCGACTCACCTCCCTCCATCAACCCTCTGTTTGTTCTCTATTGTTAAGAGTTAAGAGTTTCTTATGGTTTGCTTCCCTCTCTTTTTTCCCCCTTCCCTTATTTTCATCTGTTTTGTTTCTTAAATTCCATATGAGTGAAATCATATGGTATTTGTTTTTCTCTAATTTATTCTGCATAGCATAAAATCAGCTTGAGAGTGCAGTTCAAATCTTATAGTTTCAATAGTAACTTCCTTCACATGATCTCTCCATCCTTTGAACTGTCTCAGAAATTTTCTGTATTTTTCACTTCAGTCAACCAACCTCCCACAATTGTACTCTTCAATAATGCTATGGACTGAATGTCTGCTTTTCTCTAAAATTCATTTGTTGAAGCCCTACCCTTTAATGTGATGGTATTTGGAGAGGGCACTAGGGGAAAATAATTAGAGTTAGAAGAGGTCATGCAGGCAAGTGTCCTGGTCTAATGAAATTAGTGCTCTTATAAGATTATAAGATATGAATTCTCTCTATTCCCTCTTTCTTTCTCTCTCTCTCCCCTTCACTCACTCCCTCCCTTTCTTCCCTGTAGGCAGGCACTAAAGAAAGGGCATGTGAGAACAAGACAAGATGGTGGTCTTCAGTAAGTCAGAGAGAAGGCCATTACTAGAGCCTAACCATGCTGGCCCCTAATCTCCAGGAGGACTTCCAACCACCCAGACTGGAAGAAAACAAATTTCTGTTGTTTAAGCTAGCTAGTTTATGGTATTTTGTTATGGCAGCTATGGAGCTGACTCTGACAAATATTTTAAGTCTTTTGCTGGGTAACATTTTCTTTTAATTTACCTCCTACCTTCCCAATAGGATGACTTACTCTCTTGGAGAGCAAGGCCTTAAACACCTTGTCATCCCCCCACAGGACCTGATATTCAAGATATTAATTGATCTCATTTGAATTCAACTTAGACTTTTAGGACAATTGAAGAAAGATATGTCTGTATTTATGGAAGTATGTTTTTTGAAAATAATTCAAGAGGTCCAGCTCTATATCCTCAAGATCATATCCTAAGTAGAATAATGTCTCCTAAAAAGTTTGTTCAAAAAAACTCTTTTTGAGTCTTTAATGTATAAATAGAAATTATTTGCCAGTTCCCTTAGTAATAGGATAATCATATGTAGTCCTTGTTCTTGACAAAATTTAAATTAGTTTTTCACTCTTCTGACACGGTTTGAAACTCCAACCTTCCATCTTGTTTACATGAGTTCTTCACAAAAGCCCTTTCTTCATTATCACAAAGGTTAATGTGAGTTTATCCTTCATCCTGAACCACTGTGACTTTTCAGGAAGCTGAGTCAGAATTGGGAGGTTCAGCAATAGAAGCATTTTACAAACTAAGTTTTCTTTCTTAATCAGTTCACATTTTGCAAAAGCTTTATTTTTTTCTTAGCATGTCCTCTATTGCAAGGGAAAGAAAAAAAAAAAAAAAGGCCCTCCAAAATGACTGAGGGTTTGTTTCCCACTCCTCCCCTATATCTAAGGTGGGGTTCTGACACTTTGAAATGTATCCTGAAACAATTCCAAGAATAGCAGGAAGGAAGGGACTGACTTCTGGGAACTCATTGCATTTCCACCTAGAAATTGAGGAAGGCCAGGTGGCCCAGAGATGTCAGCAGCTGATGAAAATAAGTGTGTGAGTATTAGACAAGTGGCCTAATTCAGTGGGGCTGCTGTTCCCTCATGGGGAAAAAGTCCACAGTGCATTTTCTGTCCTTAAGTGAGTGTTAGTTTGTCAGGTGTTATCCACAGAAAGCATATGATTAACAGCTCAGCCTATTAATCCTGAGGATCTAGGCCTGATTTGCAATGTCCTCCCACTTCTCTACTACAGTGGCTACTCTTTGGAGATTCTGTCTCCTGCCTGTCTGACCACTATTCTCTACTGCCCCTGTACTTACTGGCCCCAAATGATTGCTAAGCATCCTAATTCAGAAACATTCTATGGCTTTTAAGAGTCTACACCATTAATTCCAAATGTCTTCAGAACACTTTTGAAAGCCCTCCACAATGTCTCTTTGTTAACCTGTTCAAGCTTCTTTCTTATCACATCTCATACATGTTATCCATAACCCCAGTGTGTCTAGTCCTTCCTACATTTGCTCACACGTTCTCCTTCCCCATGTCTTTTCCCTCTTTACCAGCCTGGCCAGTGTTGTGCCAAGCTACATTGGAGTCAAGGCAAAAGAAAAAATACACACCCTTATAGACACTTGTCAAAGTATGCTCTCATAATTGGAATCAAATACAAAATTTATAAAAACTCTACGGTAAAAAAATATGACTATCTATAAAGCTCTGTGTTGCCTACTCTGTTTGCAGGTCATTGTCAATCACCATTATTTATATGGTAAGGAACTAGAAACCCAGGAACTGGTTAAAACTGGTCCCATTATATACGAATATGGCAATATTGGGTGCCTGGGTGGCTCAGGCAGTTAAGCGTGTGCCTTTGGGTCAGGTCAAGATCCTGGGGTCCCGGAATTGAGTCCCACATCAGGCTCCCTGCTCAGTAGGAAGTCTGCTTTTCCCTCTCCCTATGCCCCCTACTCATGATCTATTTTTCTTTCACACTCTCTCTTTCTCAAATAAATAAAATCTTTTCAGAAAAACAATGTAGCATTATAAAACAAACATCTTTTATTGAAATTTTGATGCTCTGTTCATAGACTTTTTTGTGTTCAATTTTTAAAAAATATTTCATTAAAATACTATTTATCTTGATAATTGAGTTTTCTTCTTTTTTTAATATATATTTCATTTCTTTTTCTTGGAGTATAGTTGACACACAATGTTACATTAGTTTCAGGTGTGCAACTTAGTGACAAGTTTATACATTATGCTATGTTCACCACAAGTGTAGCTACCATCTGCCACTATACAATGCTATTATATTATCATTGACTGTATTTTTTACACTGTGCCTTTTATTCCCATAATTTACTCATTCTATACCTAGAGGCCTCTCATCTTCACCCATTTTGCCCAACCACCCACCTCCCTCCCCCTAGCAACCATGCATTTGTTCTCTGTATTTGTAGGTCTGATTTGGCTTTTTGTTTGTTTATTCATTTGTTTTTGTTTTTAAATTCCACTAGTGAATGGAATCATACGGTATTTGTCTTCCTTAGTCTGAATTAATTCACTTGGTATAATATCCTCTATATCATCCACATTGTCTCAGATGGCACAATCTCATCCTTTTTTATGGATGCATAATGTTTTATTATATACAGATATTCATACATTTCCCCTACTCTTTCATCTGATAACTGAGTTTTTTAGTAGTACTCTTTTACATTTTGCACCCTAGTCAAAGTGCCTTACTCACCTTACCCAAATCCCTACCCTGAATCTGGCAAAGCAGGGCTCTCACAGCCTTGCTTAGATGCTATTTCCTCTAATGAGACTTAGCAGATCACATTTATTAGAATCGATCTCTCCATTATCAAACCTCCACAGTATGCTGCTTGGGCCTGTATCTTTGTCCTAACTATGCTCTTTTCCAGGTTATTGGCATGTGTATCTTGTTCACTTACCAACTGAGGGCTCCTGGAGAATTAGGTTCACACCTTTTTCATCTCTATATTCCTTGTTAAGTTTTGGTTTGATTAAATAACAAATTTTAATCCTGACCTGAAGTCCCACTTAGATGTTATTTGTTGTCAAATATGACTTAGTATAAGTTCTCTTATTGCAGTTGAGGGGAATTTGGTTCCCAAAGTTCTGAAGATACTAGTTAAAAAGTAGTCCCATTATATTCAGGCTGGAGTGTAAATATACAGCACAGAAATGCCTCACAATGGCCTTCTGCTCTTCTCTGTTAGTGTCTCTTTCCAATGAGCCTCTTCCCATTTCTGCCCATTAGATCAGTGAGGGATTCCCCACAATACAGGCTGCCCACATTATTTACTCTCTTTGCTAAAGAACTAGACCTGGGGCTCAATACTTCCAGGGTTTCTCATATTTTGTGCTTGTTCCTGATACTCTCCACTGATCTCTCTCTTCCCAGGTAATACCTCTCACATAGGATAGGCCACTCTTTCTCCAGATTACTGGGGAAGAAGGGAGCTCTTGATCTTTCCTAATGAGGCCCAACGTGCAACTGTCCCTGATTTGAAAGCCTTTGTTTGGGCCTACTGGTAATTACCTAGAGAATTTGAAGACATTTCTCTATACATTTAATGGCATACTTTTACATGCTTAAATTAAGATGCTATGTGTAAGAATTAAAACAACTCATAGTAGTGGAAACAAAATTTTAAACCAAGAGAATAAATTAACAGCTGAATAACTGTGTAAGTAAAGTGGTCTCAGCAACCTCTCTACCACTGTAGAGGTAAAATATTCCTAGACTCTGGGGAAGAAGGAAGGAAAAGTGAGCCCTTTTCTTTGTGGCGGGATACTTCTGAAGAGTTTCAGCTAAAGTCACAGAGGACTAAAACTGAGGATAAATTCCCCCAAGTCAAGGACTTTGACTGGCCTGATGTTTCTAGGCCCAAGAAGCATTGAGGCACCTTTTAGACTGTTACTTTGCTGCTGCCTGCTGTGGACACCTACCACAGACTTTCTTGGCTGTGACATAGCTTCCTGGTGGCCACTGCTGATATAGCCAAAGCGTTCAGCCCAAGTCACTCAACTTGGGCTGAATAAGCTGGAAAATTCCTCAAGAGAAACAACCACAATGCCATAAATGAATTACAATAGCCTTTAACTTAGGTTAACACTGTGCTTGCTCTATTCAACCTTCGCATCAACTGATCCACAGATTCCTAGAGAACATCACCAGGATGCTCTTGTTCTCAATCCCAAATTTGACAAGCTTTATTTACATGTCCCACGTGAGAAAGTATGGTGGGTGATTTTGCTAGAATAATTCCCTACAGGGCCTCTCCAAGCCAGAGATAACCCCTGAGAAGTGTCTTTAGGAAAGACTTTCTCAATATTCTAAATTCCACTTTTCCTATATCTTATCAGTGGGTGTGAAATACAAGTGACACAGGCATTTGGAGCTCTGTGAGACTGAGCATAACACATTCCAAGGCTGATGGTTTTAGGCACAAACTGAAACATACATGCTAGCCCACATGTTCAACCTGCTTTGTCCCCAGTATTATGATCTGCCAATGTATCTCTTTCCAAGCCCACATTCATTACTATTCCATGTTGGTCTTTGTCTCTGGAGTAAATGAGTCAAATTCAAATTCATTCATTCATACCTTCATGTATTCACTCCCTCATCAACATGTTTTGAGCAACTTCTGTATCTAAAACACTGACCAAGTGCTGCGAGGGGCTCAGAGATGACTCCCAGAGGTTTTGAGAGCCCTGCCAGCTGCCACTCTCTTCTCCCTTTCATCCCCTCTCACTGATAGTGCCCTTTAGGTTCAAGTCTCCTATTATCCCTACTTCTATCCATAATGGTCTGGATTAAGTTTAACTCTTCAATAGGAAAAGTTTTGAGACTTATCCTTACAGGAAAGGGAAAAACAAGATGCCTAAAACCAGCAGACAGATTTTTCAATTTGGAAAATAGAAGTTTGCATTAGCTAAATACCTCTAGGCAACATGAACTGTGTACAGGTAAACAAATTGAGAGCCTGTGCCTGGTTAGCTCCTGTGGGAGTTCAATACGGGCTAATATACTGACTCATCAGGGAGGGCTTTCTAAGAAAGATGGCAGGACCAGTATTTTTCTAATGGTAATCATGCAGTTTTTCTTGTGGCTGGTTCACTCCACTCCCTCCCTAAACCTACCAAATGAGACAGTTCATTGGCTGGGTTTTTGAGTGCTCAACCTGCCTCACTCTCTACTAAATATCAAACATACTGCTGTAACTAAAAGTTCCATTTCCTGGCTAGAAAGAGCCCAGACACTGATGTATGTAGAGAAGATCTGAAGGTACAGATAAACAGAAATAAGCAAACACCATCAGGACTGGGGACAACATTTGAGAATAAAGAAATCTTATTGTCAAGAACCTCTTATTAACAATAAGTCTGAAACTAAGAAACTCAAAATTTACTAGCCACATCTGAGGGCACCGTTTCAGGTGCAATGCTGCTAAGCCTCACCACAGCCCCTGAAAAACAGATATTAATTTCATTTTCCCACAGGAGAAAACTGAGGCACAGAGGTGATCTGCCTTGCCTAGTATGACTGTAGACAGGGACGGTGACCCAAGGCTATCTGGTTCCAGCCCTCTCTCAAATCTTTCTCAGAAATCAAAACATTCATACAATCCCTTCCCCTGTGATGTGCAAGAGCCAGGACTGCCCGCCCATTCAAGCAAGGAGGAGACCATGGCCAACTTGGTAGGATTTCAGGGGTGTTATGACTGAAAACTTTCCTTCAACAGCTTGCCAGCAGTGACTGCTGGTAATCATATCATAATTGTTTCTTTGGTTGTTTACATTGTATTAATTGCATTCACTCTTTTCCTATTTGTCAGTTTCTTCCCCTCAGCCCCCGTGAAGATTCAACTCTCTCTATTCTAAAAAAAACAAACTTTCTGCACCTCCAGCTATCCCCATATTTATAGCCTCCTCTTTGATGTTCCAACTCTGGAAAAGTAGTATCACAATGCTGCTGTATCTCTTTATCCTCCTATGCCCAGTTCTTATATCCACTAACCCAAGCTTTCCTAAGAGACTCTTAGTTGTCACTTATAATGGTATCTTTTCAGCCTCCTTCCTTCCTGGCTTTTCCTTAGAATTTAATATTACTGATCACCTCCTTGTTACCCTGTCTTCTTGCTACCCTGTCCAGCTTTAGGCAAACTCATTTTTTTTTTTTACAAATTTGTTGATGTTGCTCTATATCTCCCTGTTTTTTTCCTGTGTGTCTCACTGGCTCTAATTTAAAGTCTATCCCCTTGCTGTTTCTTCATCTTTATTCAAGCTATTGGCCAAAGGCATCACGATAAAAATCATGCCATAAACTGAGACACCTGTCTCCACATTCACTCACACAAACTCCTATAAATTCTACTTTCTTTTACTTATCCTATGTCCTCTGTTATCTCAGCTACTGCCCTTTTTGAGTTCTTCTCTTTGTTCACTTTAATAAAGAGACTCCCAATGGATATTCCTGCGCATAATATATCTTCACTTCAGTGGAACCTCTACATGGCTGTCAAAGAGACTCTTCAACAGTGCAAACACAGCCATATCAGGACATGAATGAAAGCCTTAAATAACCTTGATTCACTATAATTTAATGTCTGAATTATTCCATGGATTGGTCTTTAAGCCTCTTTTACTGGATGGCCTGCCACCACTCCCACCATTCACATAGCTCTCCAGGCCCTCAGAAGGACCTGAAAAGTTATGTCTCCCCATCTGTGCTGCTCACTTCCCTTTTGTGAGAAGCACACTCTTATTCATCCTTCAAGGTCTGACCCAAATAGCACCTCCTCTAGCCAAGACCCTTTCCTCTCCTCCAACTCCTTTCCCCTAAAATTGTTGAACTGAGATACCCTTTGTGCATCTGCAACATTTTCATCTATGTATGAATAGAGCCCCAGCCACAAGGCCTTCTTTAATGAGTTGTTGGATGGGTAAGAGCCAGGTTTTTGTCTAACTTTGTTTTTTCTAGTACAGTAACTGATATATCATAGGAGCCAAATAATGATAATGATAGTCATGACAACATATGACTGAATGAATGAAATAATACATTCAAATTCTTTTAAGGGCTTTCAGGAAAGAGGGAAAAAGAGACAGGGAGATAGATAAAAGAGGAAGCTGAAGAAATGGACAGGGTAGCATAACTTAGCTTATCAGATCACCAGCTGTATTTAAATGATAGGGCTAGTTAAGTTTTATTTCACAGGAAACCAGATGGCAGTTTAGTACTGAGGAGCTACCTCAGGAACCCCAGGCCAGCTAAGAATCTTCAAAGAGCTGGGGGTGCCTGGGTGGCTCAATGGGTTAAAGCCTATGCCTTCAGCTCGGGTCGTGGTCTCAGGGTCCTGGGGTCAAGCCCTACATCGGGCTCTCTGCTTGGCGGGGAGCCTGCTTCCCCCCTCTCTGTCAAACAAATAAATAAAAAATCTTTAAAAAAAAAAAAAGAATCTTCAAAGAGCTGATCGCATTCTTAAAAGCGGGAGTGGATGTACCCAGCCTCTGGATGCCTGTTCATTCTGAATTGAAAGGAGATAGAAAAATGATCAAAACAAACACTTCACAATTTTTCCCTTGAGCCTTTTTGTGGAGTAAAGGTTTTCTATGCCTGAAGAAAACTCCCTAAAATTGAAAAAGCTGGACTCTTCCAAGGAGAGGAGCTAGGTTTTCAGTGTGGTCAGGGCTCCTCCTAGTGGATCTCTATAAAATGACTCTTTCCTAATTCGAACCTCTTACCCATTTATTCAACGTTTTGTTTTCATCAATGATTCTATGTATATCAGTTTTATATTGCTACTGTAACAAATTATCACAAATGTAATGACTTAAAACAATATAAATATATACCTTTTAGTTCTATAGTGTCCAAGGGCCCAAAGATGAGCCACTTGACAGGAAAATTATTTTGAGCTGAAAGTAATTGAGACTCTATAGGTTGCTGGGAAGGAGGAATACCTGTCTTCTCATCGAGCTGACAAGAGATAGATTAACAGGAAGAAATCAAATTCATATGGTTGGGGAATCCAAATAGACATGGAAATACCAAAGATAATCAGGCAAAATAAGGTATATATGTCATTCTGAGCTTAAGAGAAGGGGGTGGAGTCTGGGATTTCAGAAGAAAAGAATGTACTTGATGGGATGAAAAGAACTGCAGATATTTGGTAATTAGGTATTTGCCCTAACATACAGAGAAGCCACTCAGATAAAATTTATCTCATGAATAATAATTTTCCGAGCAAGACCCCTAATTTATTTATTTTTTATTTAAATTCAATTAGCCAACATATAGTACATCATTGGTTTCAGATGTAGTGTTCAACAAATCATCAGTTGATTATGAAACCCAGTGCTCATCATATCATGTGCCCTCCTTAATGACCTAATGACCATCACCCAGTTACTGCAACCACACACCCATTTTCCCTTTAGCAACCCTCAGTTTGTTTCCCATAGTTAAGTCTCTCATGGTTTGGAAATGCCCCAATTTAGATTCTTCTGTGTGGTTAAGGGAGGGACAGAAGTTTCTTTTGAGCCTACAGGGTCTCAGGTGACTTCAGCTCAAAATAATCCACATGCTAAAGTGACACATTCATGGTTGAGGAGGGGGTAGTTCTCCTGATCTTCAGTTCCCCTGTCTGAAACTTCCATGGGAGTGTCATATATATTTTTCCCCAAAATATGTTTATTTTTTTTTCAGTGTTACAGGATTAATTGTTCATGCACCACACCCAGTGCTTCATGCAATACATGCCCTCCTCAATACCCACCACCAGGCTCACCCAACCCCCAACTCTCTCCCCTCCAAAACCTTCAGTTTGTTGCTCAGGGAATATCATATATTAAAAGTTGAGCTGGAAGGTTGTTTCATCTCATTGATCCAGTTGCTTTGTTCTGACAATAGGTCAGTTTAGTTAAACTCATTTCAGAAAACAGTGATGCAGGTGTATTCTCAAAGCTAGGCCTATGGTTCAAGTAATCAGCTATTAAATAAAAAGTATTTCTATGGAAATAAAGGAAAAACAACTGTCAATGATTGAGTCAAATGTTAAGCCAGTATTGGAGTTCTTTTCTTTTCTTTTTTTATTTTTTCAGTGTTCCAGGATTTATTGTTCATGCACCACACCCTGTGCTCCATGCAATAGGTGCCCTCCTCATACTCACCACCAGGCTCACCCAACGCCCCACTCCCTTCCCTCCAAAACCTTCAGATTGTTTCTCAGAATCTACAGTCTCTCATGGTTCGTCTCCCCCTCTGATATCCCCCAATTCACCCTTCCTTTCCTTCTCCCAATGTCCTCCATGTTTTTCCTTATGCTCCACACATAAGTGATACCACATGATAACTGACTCTCTCTGCTTGACTTATTTCACTCAGCATAATCTCTTCCAGTCCTGTCCATGTTGATACAAAATTTGGGTATTGATCCTTTCTGGTGGAAGCAAAATATTCTTCCATCAGAAAGGGTGAATACCCTGAGTTCTAAGGGTAGCGAGAAGATTTCTAGATGTCAGACTTTAAGCATCTTCACATAGAGTGAGGGCAGTTGAAGCAATCTGACAGATGTTCCCAGTTTGTAGTTCAAATGTCTCTGGTTATCTTGTCAGTAGCCCATAAAGCAACAAGCACAAAGATTGTCTATGAAAGAGCTCTTAAGGCAATTTCTTTATATAAAGTTATTGATATTTAGTTTGCAGATCTTCAGAAAAAAAAAGACAGTTATAGTTCCCAAATGAAAGTTGGGAGAAATATCAAAATGTTAGTTAGGCACTGGAGAACACTAGAAGAAACCAGGACTTAGTCAAGTCTATAACGAATAATATTAAAATCTAATAACTACAAAGATGTGTTATTGAAACATATTTTCTCACTATAACCACCCTCATTTTTACCAGATAATCTAATTGACACTAATGTGTTTGCAAAATAAGTCTAGTCTCAAAAAGATTTGCTTTGATTATTTACGTAAGTGTAGTATGAATAGTGATTGACAATATACACTCTTTTTTTTTTTTTTTTGACAATATACACTCTTAAAACTTGTTTGCTGAAGGGAAAAAAAAAGCAAAAACAAACTACTAGGAACTCATCAAGATAAAAAGCTTCCAGGAAACAAACTGAGTGTTGTGGAAAAGGAAGTGGGTGGGGGTGGGGTAACCGAGTCATGGGCATTAAGAAGGGCACCTGATGTGATGACTACTGGGTGTTATACACAACTAATAAATCATCGAACATTATATCAAAAACTAATGATATAATGACTCATATATAATAATACATTGACTCATTGAATTAAAATTTAAAAAAAGAAAAGATAAAAAGCTTCTACACAGTGAAAAGAACAACCAACAAAATAAAAGGTGACCTTGGAAATGGGAGAATATATTTATAAATGACATATCTGATAAAGGGTTAATATTCAAAATCCATAAATCCATTTATCAAATGCGACACCCAAAAAACCCCCAAATAATCCAGTTAAAAAGTGGGCAAAAGACATGAATAAACATTTTTCCAAAGAAAACATCCAGATGGCTAATAGACACATGAAAAGACGCTCAACATGTACTCATCAACAGAGAAATACAAATCAAAACCACAATGAGATACTACCTCACACTGATTAGAATGGTAAAAATTAACAATTCAGGAAACAACAGATGTTGGCAAGGAAGTGGAGAAAGGGGAACCCTCTTACACTGTTGGTGGGAATATAAACTGGTGCAGCCACTCTGGAAAATAGTATAGAGTTTCCTCAAAAAGTTAAAAATAGAACTACTCTATGATCCAGCAATCACACTATTAGATATTTACCCAAAGGATATGAAAATATGAATTCAAAGAGATACATGAACTCCAATGTTTATAGCAGCATTACCAATAATAGCTTAATTATAGAAACAGTTCAAGTATGTCCATTGACTGATGAATGGATAAAAAAGAAGTGGTACACACACATACACACACAGACACACAGGAATATTATTTGACAATAAAAAATTAAATCTTGCCATTTGCAACAATGTGGATTGATCTAGAGAGTATAAAGCTAATAAGCCAGTCAGAGAAAGAAAAATACCATATGATCTCACTTATATTTAGAACTCAAGAAAAAAACCACAAATGAACATAATGGGGGAAAAAAAGACATTAAAACCAAGAAACAGGCTCTCAACTGCAGAGAACAAACTGAGTGTTGCTGGAAGGAAGGTGGGTAATGAGATGGGTTAAATAGGTGATGGTATTAGGGAATGCATTTGTGATGAGCACTGAGTTTTGTATGTAAGTGATGAATCACTAAATTCTACACCTGAAACTAACTGTATGTTAAGTAACTGGAACTGAATAAAAACTTGGGAAGGAAAAAATAAATAAAACTTGTTTGCTGGAACTTTTCATAAGGAATCTTTAAATTGAATTTTAATAGTCTCTGGAGGCCAGAAACCAAGCCAAATGCTTGCCATCAGACTTTGCCTGTAAAACCTATAGATTTGGGTGAATTAAGGAGGGGGGGCAAGATGACAGAGAAGTAGGAGATCCTATTTCAACCGATCCCTTAAAGTGAGCTAAATACCTACCAGAACACTCTGAACAGCCATGAAATCAGCCTGAGATGTAAGATTATACACTTTTGGACCTCTACAGGGGCAGAAGACATCAGTGGAGAGGTGGAACAGAATGGGACCTCTTGGACTGATATTGGAGGATAAACAGAAGGGGGAGGGAGCCACCAGAAGTGACCTATTGGAAAGTAATATCCCAATATGAAAGTGCCCTGTGATTGGGGATGAGTCTGGTTAAAAGCACTCAAAAAGAGCAAAAGATTTAAGGGGCAAGTGGTGGAATCAGGCAGTCACAGGCATGGGCCTAAGCATGGTCCCTAGACAGTCCCAGGACTGTCACTGCTGTTGACCACCTATGCCAGAGAGAGTGTGGCAGTGTCCTCAGTCCCTGACCCCTGAGCCCACTACTTTCTGCTGCTTACCCCATCATTTGGGCTGAGTGCACTCCTGTTCATGCCTGAGAGAGCCTGGTGTGGGCACCAGTCAGCAGTCTCTGGGCCCACAGTCTTCCTTGACCTGTGCGGCCATGGGGTCTGAGCACACCCAGCCTGTGCCTGAGAGAACCTGGTGAGAACTCTGGTCAGTATCCTTCAGCCCATAGCCTTCCATGACCTGTGCAACTGTGGTGGCTGAGAGCACCTGGCATGGGCCTGGCTTCTAGACAGCAGTCCTGGCAAAGGCAGTCACTGGAAGTGGGCTCCCCAGACCAATATCGCTTGCATTTTTAGTGGCATGGGGGTGCAGAGACAAGCAGCAAATAGGGGCCTCAGGTGACCACTGGGATGGTGGCTGCGGTTGCACATCCCCTGAAGGTGGTTGTGCTGTTCAGTGGAGTTTGCAGAGGGGGAGTCTGAGTGCTTTGGACCACCCAGAGGGGAACAGTCTGAGGCTTCTGTCTAGAGTGGAGGTCTGGGTGCAGACAAATTCTTTTCTCTGACCCTCTGAAAAGCCACAAAAGCCATCAAAGAACAGAAACCTCCAGAGAACAGAAGCCTGAAAAATCGGTTTCAACAGAGTCCAGCCCCTTGACAGGGGGCAGGGCAACTCAACCTGGAAAACAATGAGGCAGCTCCCCCCCCCCCCAGAAGACAAGCCAAAAGAACAAGAGGACACCACCACAGGGTCCCCATAAAACTGTAAAACCCCAACATCAGGGGCGAACAATATATTAAGATCCCAGTATTGCCCCCAAACCTGTATATTTCATAGATACAACATTTTTCTTTCTTTTTTTTAAATTTGTTCTCACAATTCTTGTTCTTTTGATTAACCTATTTACCATTACAACTAGAGGTTTAACACAGCATATTCCATAATAACTTTTTATTTTTAATTTCTTGAGGAATCTCCACATTGTTTTCCAAAGTGGCTGCACCAGCTTGCAATCCCACCAACAGTGTAATAGGGTGCCCCTTTCCCCACACCCTCTCCAACATTTGTTGTTTACTGTCCTGTTGATTTTGGCCATTCTAACTGGTGTAAGGTGATATCTCAGTGTGGTTTTGATTTGAATCTCCCTGATGGCTAAAGATGATGAACATTTTGTCATGTCTCTGTTAGTCATTTGTATGTCTTCTTTGGAAAAGTGTCTGTTCATGTCTTCTGCCCATCTTTTGATGTAATTATTGGTTTTGTGAGTGTTGAGTTTGAGGAGTTCTTTATAGATCTTGGATATCAGCTTTGGGTGTAGTGTCATTTGCGAATATCTTCTCCCATTCTCTGGTTTGCCTGTTTGTTTTGTTGACTGTTTCCTTTGCAGAAGCTTTTATCTTGATGAAGTCCCAATAGTTCAATTTTGCTTTTGTTTCCTTTGCCTTTGGAGACATGTCCTAAAAGAAGTTGCTGTGGCTGATGTTGAACCAAAGAAGCAGAGGCATTACAAAGAAGGGCCCAATGTTCATAGCAGCAATGACCACAATTGCCAAACTGTGGAAAGAACCAAGATGCCCTTCAACAGATGAATAGATAAAGAAGATATGGTACATATATACAATGGAATATTGTGCCTCCATTAGAAAGGACGAATATCCAACTTTTGTATCAACATGGATAGGACTGGAAGAGATTATGCGGAGTGAAATAAGTCAAGCAGAGAGAACCAATTACCTATGGTCTCACTTACATGCTGAGCGTAAAGAAAAACATGGAAGGCATTGTGAGAAGGAAGGGAGGGGTGTATGGGGGGAAACCAGAGGGGGAGATGAACCATGAGAGACTGTGGACTATGAGTAACAAACTGAGGGTTTTGGAGGGGAGAGGGGAGGGCGTTGGGCGTGCCTGGTGGTGGGTATTGAGGAGGGCATGTATCGCATGGAGCACTGGGTGTGGTGCATGAACAATTAATCTTGTGACACTAAAAAAATAAACATATTTGGAAGATAATAAATAAATAAAGTCATATTGATATGAATACATTGATTGTAGGAGATCTTAACATGCCACTCTCAGTAACAGGCAGATCATAAAAAAAAAAAATCAATCAAGAAACAGGGGCTTCGAATGACACATTGGACCAAGTGAACCTCTTAGATATACACAGAACATTCCAACCTAAAACAACAGTATACTCATTCTCGAGTGCACATGGAACTTTCTCCAGAATAGACCACATAATGGGTCACAAATCAGGACTCAACTGATACCAAAAGATTGAGATGATTCCCTGCATATTCTCAGGCTACAATGCTTTGAAACTGGAACTCAACGACAAGAAAAAGTTTGGAAGGAATTCAAACACTTGGAAGCTAAAGACCAACCTGCTTGAGAATGTTGGGATCAACCAGGAAATCAAAGATGAACTTAAACAATTTATGAGACTGAGGTAAGAATGAAGACACATTGTTTCAAAACCTATGCGATATGGCAAAGGTGGTCCTAAGGCAGAAAAAACCATCCAAGCCTCACTCAAAAAAATTGAAAAACCGCAAATACACCAGTTCTCTTTACACCTTAAAGAACTGGAACATCATAAAGAAGATATGGTACATATATACAATGGAATATTATGCTTCCATTAAAAAGGACAAATATCCAACTTTTGTATCAACATGGATGGGACTGGAAGAGATTATGCAGAGTGAAATAAGTAAAGCAGAGAGAGCCAATTACCTTATGGTCTCACTTACGTGCTGAGCATAAAGAAAAACATGGAGGGGATTGTGAGAAGGGAGGGAAGGGAGGATGGGGGAAATCAGAGGGGGAGATGAACCATGAGAGACTGTGGACTCTGAGCAACAAACTGAGGGTTTTGGAGGGGAGGGGGTGGGCGGTTGGGTGAGCCTGGTGGTGGGTATTGAGGAGGGCACATATCTCATGGAGCACTGGGTGTGGTGCATGAACAATTAATTTTGTAACACTGAAAAAATAAAATAAACATATTTGGGGAAGAAAAAAAAAGAACTGAAAAATCAACAGCAAGTTAAGCCAACCTCATGCACAACAAGGGAAGTAAGATTAGAGCAGAGATCCACGAGTTAGAAACTAGAGAAACAGTAGAATGCACCAACGAATCCAGAAGTTGGTTTTTTGAAAGAATCAATCAGATCGATAAGACATTGACCAAACTAATCCAAAACCATGAGAGACTGTGGACTCTGAGCAACAAACTGAGGGTTTTGGAGGGGAGGGAGTGGGAGGTTGGGGGAGCGAGATGGTGGGTATTGAGGAGGGTACGTATTGCATGGAGTACTGGGTATGGTGCATGAACAATTAATCCTGTAAAAATAAATAAAATGAAATAAAATAAACATATTTGGGGAATAAAAAAAGGGAAAGAATACCCTAATTAACAAAATTATGAATGAAAGAGGAGAGATAACGACTAATCCAAAGGAAATAGCAACAATCATCAGAAATTATTATCAACAGCTATATGCCAATAAGTTAAACAACCTAGAAGAAATGTGGATGCATTCCTGGAAACCCATAATCTTTCAAGACTGAAACAGGAAGAAATTGACAACAAGAATAGACCAATATCTAGTAAGGAGATTGAGCCAGTGATCAAAAACCTCCTAAAAAACAAGATTCCAGGACCTGACGGATTCCCTGGGGAATTCTATCAAACATTTGAGAAAGAAATAATACCTATTCTGAAACTGCTTCAAAAAATAGAAACAGAAGGAAAACTGCCAGACTCTTTCTATGAAGCCAGCATTACCCTCATCCCCAAACCAGGCAAAGACCCCATTCAAAAGGAGAATTTCAGACGAATATCCCTAATGAATATGGATACCAAGATTGTCAACAAGATCCTAGCTAATAGGATCCAACAGCACATTAAAAAGATTATTCACCATGACCAGGTAGGATTTATCCCTGGGATGCAAGGTTCAACATTC
>CM053604.1:136797678-136814041 GCA_028646535.1 Procyon lotor | reverse complement strand
GGCCACAATTGCCAAACTGTGGAAAGAACTGAGATGCCCTTCAACAGATGAATGGATAAAGAAGATATGGTCCATATACACAATGGAATATTATGCTTCCAGTAGAAAGGATGAATATTCAACTTTTGTATCAACATGGATGGGACTGGAAGAGATTATGCGGAGTGAAATAAGTCAAGCAGAGAGAGCCAATTACCTTATGGTCTCACTTACGTGCTGAGCATAAAGAAAACATGGAGGACATTGTGAGAAGGAAGGGAAAGGTGAATGGGGGGAAACCAGAGGGGGAGATGAACCATGAGAGACTGTAGACTCTGAGCAACAAACTGAGGGTTTAGGAGGGGTGGGGGTAGGGGGCTGGGCGAGCCTGGTGGTGGGTATTGAGAAGGGCACATAATGCATGGAGCACTGGGTGTAGTGCAAGAACAATAAATCTTGTAACACTGAAAAAATAAAATAAACATTTTTGGGTAAAAAAATAAAACAAAACAAAAAAAAATAAAAGAGCATTTAGTTTTCCATGTCTGAATTAGGTAATAACTTATTTATTAACAAATAAGATCAATTCCTTATTATAATCCTTGTTTTTGGTAATCCACTGTGGGAAGGGATTTCAGGGCAGTTTCTTTTTATTTCCTCCAATAAAATCTTGGAGTTAATTTTTTTTTCTCTCCTCCTGTTGTTATTTCTTTTTCTTTTTTTATGCAAATTTAATTATACTTTATTATTATTTTTTTTTGGTTCTTCTGTAGCTAAACCTATAGCTAATAAAGTGATTTTGTCCTCAGTGAAAGGAGGGCTGGGTTTACAACTTTCCTAAACTTCTTTGACTGTTAGAAATAACAACAGACACCCTGTTATTTCTTTTTTTTTAATTGTTTTTTATTTTTTATTTTTTTTTAAAGATTTGATTTATTTGACAGAGAGAAACACAGCAAGAGAGGGTACACAAGCAGAGGAAATGGCAGCGGGAGAAGTAGACTTCCTGCCGAGCAGAGAGCCCGATGTGGGGCTCGATCCCAGGACTCTGGGATCATGACCTGGGCTGAAGGCAGATGCTTAACGACTGAGCCACCCAGGTGCCCTCCTGTTGTTATTTCTAACAGTCAAAGAAGTTTGGGAAAGTTGTAAACCCAGCCCTCCTTTCGCTGAGGACAAAATCACTTTAGTAGCTATAGGTTTAGCTACAGAAGAACCACTCTGCTTCCAAAAACCAGGCAAACAATTTCCCAAATTGGCGATCTGGCAGCAGTATAACATTGAGAACATGTTCTCAACTTTGTTGAGAAAACTCAAGAATGACCACATAGAGGAACAGAGGACAAAAGTTTTATGGTTTTCTGGGAATGTGTCAAAGAAAATCAGATAACAGATGAAATGGAGTTTGTTAGTCACCCCACTGTTTCCAAGGGCATGCTGTGCTCACTGCTGTTCCCGTGGAATAAGTCACTCCTTGCAGAATGCACCAGCTCAAGTTTAATCAGCCTCACAACAGCCTAGGAGAAAGCATCACTATGTTCTCCCATAAAAGATGGGCACCTGAGACAACAAAGCTTAGAGGAGGAACTATGGGTTACATAGATAAGGAGAGAACCAAGCAATGGCACCCTTAGGAGAGGAGATACCAAAGGAAAAGGGAAGTGAAGCCTATTGATCAGCCCATGATCTGCTGATCAGGGAAAGAGGTGGTCACTTTGGTGGCAGAAGTCCAAGGCTGATGGATCCACATGTGACAAGGTTCAGAGACCACCTTCTCCTACTACTCTTCACTTCCAGGCTCCTCATCGCTGTCCTCCCCCAGAGGAAATTCCTTTGTGGACTTCTGAGTTGCACACATCTGAGTCTCCATGGTGCAGTCCTGGCTCAGAATTGCCTGAAGCACAGGAAAAGAAATTACTGCACATCTTTTACCAATCTCCCTGTTCCCTTCAGTCACTAGCTCATCCAAGTCTAGTGTTGCTCAGGAAAGATTCAAGAAATAAGCATAGGATTCTTCTTCTGCTTCATTTGCAGGCACAAGGCCACCCAAGGCACCTCAGTGTAGCAACCCTGGTCAAGATAAATATCTGGTATGTTTTTGATTGAATCCTAACAGTGGTAGTAAAAGCTATAGCAGGGAGCCAGCTGAAACTGGTACTATCTCCTATCAGATCTCCCTATCTTCTTTCATCCCTATGAAACTCCTACATCCATCCACCCAAACCACCCAACCACCCAAACCTTTAGGGTCCTCATGTTACAATAAAGTAAAGTATCTTATTAACTAAAATCATAAGTTATGGCTTTCTTCCCGGTGATTTGGCACTTTAAATCATGACCTGGTAAAAAATAATGGCAGACATGAATAAATGAGACCAATGTAATTTTGACCACCTTCAGGAGATAATGTGTTAACTCACATTTTGCTGGTAACTAAAGTATGGGATGACTTTGATGGCCCCTTGCCCCAACTCTTTATAAGCTTCTCATTTTTGTTCTTTACTTAGGGCCCTTCTTAACTACCCAGTATAAGAGGGAAGTGGTTAGTAAACAAGGGAAAATAAGGAAGAGCACAGAGGAAAAAACAAGGTGGATATGGGATCAGAAAATATGGCAAAGCCAAAAAGACTTCCAAAGAAGGAAGAAATAGCATACTATGCAAAGCAATGAGAGAGAGAAAAATGAAAAACAAACAGAAGATTATTGTTCTTTCTTGGAGACCACAGTCTACATAAACAATGAATCGGAACACAGCATCAAAAACTAATGATGTATTTTATGGTGACTAACATAACACAATAAAAAATTTAAAAAAGAGATTATTGTTCTTTTAGCAATAGTCAGAGCTTCTTACAAGATTTTCCTCCTTGGCTGGGGGGCTTCTCAGGTAGTAGCAGAGAGGAGCATAGATGATGTTGATGACCCCAATGATGACCATAAGCCAGGGGAAGCCAATGGCATGCACAATGGCACCCCCAGTGGATGGGCCTGTGAGGAATAAACCAAATTCACAAGTGTTTATTGACCCTTGATCACACAGAAAACACTATGCAAGGGGCAATGGGTGACCCAGAGGATGTCCCAAAGTCAAATATCTCCAAAACCCTAGGAGAATCAGCCCCCTGGCTTTACTCTCAGCTGGTAAACAGTAGATAAGCAAAAATGAGACACCAAGTCCTGGGTGCTCCCCCTCTCCCCTGCCAACATACCTATAGCAAAGCCCATACAAAAAGCCACATCAGCTATGGCATAGACACTCCCATACACTGAAGTGTGACGCAAGTCCACCAAGTGTCCCATGATGGGCATCATAGAGGAATCAACCATGCCTGTGGCCAAAGGAAACAGGACACTGTCAGGTCTACCCACAGTCCCTTCCCTTTTTTGTGGCACCATTCTTTCTTCTCCTCCCTTTGGTCTATTCCCTTTGCCTGCTATTCCTCCTCTCAGCACTAACACTTATCCCTGGTAGAAGTTAGGAACCCACACCTTTGCTAGCCACCCTCCTCCTCCTTCTCCCTTTCCATATGCCTCCTTTGATCTGGCCCAAAGCCAAAACCCAGGGGCTTTTTGTCTCCTATAAAAATACTCTTACCTTTCTCCACACCCTCTCCAACATTTGTTGTTTACTGTCCTGTTGATTTTGGCCATTGTAACTGGTGTAAGGTGGTATCTCAGTGTGGTTTTGATTTGAATCTCCCTAATGGCTAAAGATGATGAACATTTTGTCATGTGTCTGTTAGCCATTTCTAAGTCTTCTTTGGAGAAATGTCTGTTTATGTCTTCTGCCCATTTCCCCCCCAAATATGTTCATTTTATTTTTTCCGTGTTACAAGATTAATTGTTCATGCACCACACCCAGTGCTCTATGCAATACATGCCCTCCTCAATACCCACCACCAGGCTCGCCCAACTCTGCTCCCTCTCCCCTCCAAAACCCTCAGTTTGTTGCTTAGAGTCCACAGTCTCTCATGGTTCATCTCCCCCTCTGATTTCCCCCCATTCCCCCTTCCCTTCCTTCTCACAATGCCATCCGTGTATTTTTTTATGGTCAGCATGTAAGTGAGACCATAAATAATTGGCTCTCTCTGCTTATTTCACTCCTCATAATCTCTTCCAGTCCTGTCCATGTTGATACATCCTACCACTGTTGGTAGGAATCCAAGTTGGTGCAGCCACTTTGGAAAACAGTGTGGAGATTCCTCAAGAAATTAAAAATAGAGCTACCCTATGACCCTGCAATTTTACTCCTGGGAATTTACCCCAAAGAAGCAGATGCAGTACAAAGAAGGGCCACATGGACCCCCAATGTTCATAGCAGCAACGGCCACAATCACCAAACTGTGGAAAGAGCCAAGATGCCCTTCAACAGATGAATAGATAAAGAAGATATGGTCCATATATATAAATGGAATATTATGCCTCCATCAGAAAGGACGAATATCCAACTTTTGTATCAACATGGACAGGACTGGAAGAGATTATGCAGAGTGAAATAAATTAAGTGGAGAGAGCCAATTATCTTATGGTCTCACTTACATGCTGAGCATAAAAAAACCATGAAGGGCATTGTGAGAAGGAGGGGAAAGGAGAATGGGGGAAACCAGAGGGGGAGATGAACCATGAGAGACTGTGGACTCTGAACAACAAACTAAGGGTTTTGGAGGGGTGGGGGTGGGTGAGCAGGGTGAGCCTGGTGGTGGGTATTGAGGAGGGTATGTATTGCATGGAGCACTGGGTGTGGTGCATGAACAATTAATCTTGTAACACTGAAAATATAAACATATTTGGGAGAAAAAAAATTAAAATAAATAAAAGTACTCTTACCTATGGAAAAGCCAAGCCCTGCATTGGGGCCAATGAGACCCAAAATATTGTGAGCCAGAGGAACCTGCAGCAAGGAAGGAGGAAGAATTTATCAGAAGTCCAATTAATCACTGCAAAAACAAAGGGTTTTCACATGCTATGTACCACATGTATTATCACTTCTCCTTATGAAGAAGAATCTTTACTTTTATTTTAAAGATATGAAAGCTAGATTGGTTCCATTTGGGTTAAATGCTCTATCCAAAGTTAAAAAGCTAGTAAGTGGCAAGATTAAGTCTAAATCTTGGATTTGACTCCATTATACATAATAATGGGTCTCGTCTATTGCATGAATTCTTCCTCAGCTTTCTTTAATTGCCCTCCCAGACATACACTTCTGTCCTCACTGTTCACTGAATGGAGTTTCCTCTCTTTTCTATTAGCAACATTCAAAGATTTTAATTAAATTCTAATTTGGCAGCTACTGGGAAGAAGACAAAGGAAACACAGCAACAACAATTACCCATGTCTAGAGGAGTAGGTGGCATGTTTTGGAGTGCTGCATCAGCAAGCTTGTGAAACTTATTCTTTTGCCTTCCCAATCCTCCATTGAAAGACTTCCTTTCCTCTTTCACTGCTTCCTTAGGTGCCTCCATGAATACCTGTTACCTAAACCTGCTACCCCAACACATTTACCTCTCAGAAGTTTAACATACCATCTAGATGTTGGTGGCTAATACAATTTGAAGGATTATTCCTCAAAAGATAATTACAGTTTATCTGTAGTTTGGGTTAAGATTTACTGTGGGCCCACTGTGGTGTAGTTTATATGGACAGTCCTATGAGAGGCTATCAGAACCCTTTCTACACTGATAAGTATACTAAACAAAAAGAGGTGACATATCTAGTTCAAAATCACACAAGCAGGAAGTGGCAAAGCTGGCAATGAATGTGGAACTCTTGGTCTTGATCAAGACCTCCAGCCTTTCTTGAACACTGTACTCAGTGCTTTACAAAAGCTCTAGTGTTATCTTCTTTAAGCTTAGGATGAAAGTGTATGTATGATCACCATTATGGGGAGGAGAAAATGAAAGCTTAGACAGCTTGAAGGGAGTTCTTGAAAATAGGAAAGTTCTTCTTTTTTTCTTTTTCTACCAGACATTCTGGCACCAGAGACTGCAACTCATGTGATGGTTCCCCTAGTGGCTTATGAGGTCTTGTTAGGCTGGGATAAGTAAATTAAGTCATAAAATGAACCACTTTGATGGTTCCAGAAATAGATAACAACATGAATTGTTTCATGTGCCTGTACATAGGGTCTCAGACCTCTGGCTATAGCTGCTCCATTGCCTTCTTCCCTCCTTCCCCATATCCTTTAATGGCATGCCTGGTGTCATCTCTTCCAGAGCTTTATTCTTACCCATGCAGAAAAAGTCTTTCCAACAGTCATTGCCAGGTTAACCCTCTGTTCATTTTAAAGGAAAATGGTCTTAAAATATCTGGAGGTCTCTCTCTCTCCCTCTCTCTCTCTCTTTCTCCCTCTCTCCTAGACCTTATTATACTTACACAAAGCAAGCTGGAGCCTACTACAATCATCCCAATCAGGGAGCACAGCCACCTGGAAGAAAAGAGCCATCAGCAAACTGTTAAAGGGAGAAATCCCTTCCACCTGTCACCCTATCTCCACTACACCAGCCTATCCTACACCCCTAATTCCAGCAACCGCTTAGGATGTGAGAAGATAAAGACAGCTCTATATGATCCATTTGTAACCATGTGAACCCTTTCTCTGACCTCCTCCTTGCCTAGTTCAATATCTTTTTCCATAGTAGAAGCAGAGGAGGTTCAATGGGACATATTCTTTCTTCCACTAGCAGAGGAATCAGCTTATTCAGAAGATACTTGCCCCTATGAACATTGGGGTACATATAGCCCTTCTTTTCATTGATTCTGTATCTTTGGGGGTGAATATCCAGTAGAGCAATGGCAGGGTCATAGGATAGCTCTATTTTTAATTTCTTCAGGACTCTCCACACTGTTTTCCAAAGTGGTTGCACCAACTTGCATTACCACCAACAGTGTAAGAGGAGGGCATATATTGCATGGAGCACTGGGTTGGTGCATGAACAATGAATCTTGGAACACTGAAAAAATAAAATAAAACTTTAAAAAAAATAAGATACTTGACCCTTGGAAGTAACCGTCAAACTTAACCCATGCTCTTTCCCAATTCAGACTACCTCTCACCTATTCATATTTTATCTGGTTTTCCACGTCCATCACAAAACTCAGAAAAAAATACCAAACTTCTTTCCTTTTCTGATTTTCTATAGCAGGAGTTTTTAAGCTTATCTTAAAATCTGTATGCTGAGCTTCAAAGATAAAATTGAAGTTGTTCTCACTGTAGTAAAACAAAATCTAGACTTACTTTTTATCCCACAAACCCTTTCCACTTGGTGGCCTTTGACCTTTTTAGAACTCTCTAGGGTTCCAGGGAACACAGTTTCACAACCACGGCCCCAAAGCACTGAGGTTTTTCATAGCTGCTTTCTGTGGGGTTATTTTAGCTCTTCAACTAGACAACAAGCATCTGGAAAGTAAAGGTTATTCCTCATATATTCACAACTCAGGGCCATCATTTATCCATAACCCCCTCACCACCTATCCACTCCTGTCTTTCCTGCAGGCAACTTTTATCCATGTAAAAATGGATACAAGCTTTTATTTATTAAAAACATTTATTAATTAATATTTAACTAATACATATTTATAAATAGTTATATAAATATATTTATATTTAATATATAAATTACACACACACACATATATATGAAAGGAAAATCTCAAAAGGCTCTCCCATCTTACATTCCTATTACACTCTCCACAGATTTCCAGGCTACATACCGACCCATCTTGTTGGCCAACACACCGAAAAGGTTGGTGCCAATGAGGTAGGACACACTGGCAGGCAAGAAAGCTAGACCTATAGAAAGACACAGTTCTAAGATTCCCAGTTTACTATAAAATACTATATTTACTACAAGACAGTGAAGTTTCTCTGTTACCTTCAAGGATTCCAAACCACTATATTTTGTGTGTTAGAAATCCCTGTACAAACCCAGAACAGCTGACATGAGCTCCACCCTTCCATTTTCCTCAGGAGTCAGGCTTTGTTTACCTTTAATACAAAGTTCTCCCAGCTCCCCACTTAGATTTCCTAAAGGTTGGCCTTAATGAGCAATTCTCACATATAAAAATCCTTCTGATTATCAGCATAAGAACATGATCAGCCTTAGAAAAAGAAATACATATTTCCTGGGAAGTGAAATTCCTGCCTTGCTATTCACTTTTCTTTCCATTGGTCTGGTAGTGATCTTGGATAAGTTACTAAGTTTTTCTGAGCTTTACCATCCACATCTGGCAAAAACAAAGCTATGATTCTATCATACCAATTTACACTGAGGAGCAAATTGAATAGCATATTTAAAAGTATTTTATAAACTGAAGCACTGGTCGCATTGCTTTCTCTGACAGAGCCATATGCTCTAGAGCATGAGCTTTGAAGTCACACACAGTTCTGAGTTGAAACTGTGGCGTGGCTACTTTTTAACTCTGTGACTTTAAGCACGTTACCCTCCCTGAGTCTCATTCATTCATTCATTTGTTCATTCATTCAGTACTTTTAATGGGCTTTTACTGTGTGTCTGTTGTTCTAAGATTAGAGGGATAAATAAGCTAGATAAAATCTTAGCTTTTAGGGCATTTACATTCCAAGGGAGGTAGCCAGACAACAAACAAGTAAACAAATGAAAGAAAAAGGTAATTTTGAAAAATAATAAGTTGTATGAAAAACATTTAATATGGCCTGGAAGGGTGACTGGGAATAGAGCTAATTTCAGTTTGGGGGCTGGTAAGACCTTTTGGAGGAGATGACATTTAAACTGAGATCTGAATAACCAAAACAGAGTATTCCAAGCAGAAACAAACAAGTAAACAAATAAAAACATCTCATGCAAATACAAAGATGTTAAAGAAACTATTTGTCTGTTATAGGAATAGAAAGGAGGTCTGTGTGGCTGAAGCACAATGAGCAAAGGGAAGAGTAATAGAAAATGTAGGTCTTGAATTTGGAGTTTATTACAAGTGCAATAGGAAACTTTGGAGGGGAATGACATATTTTAATTTACATTTTTTTTAAGTCTTTTGGTCATGGTTAGAAGAATGGGTTTACAGGAGAAGAGTAAAAGCCAGGAAACAATTTGCAGAACCCAGGAAGAAAGTGATAATGTCTCAGCTTAGAAATCATGATGGAAAGAAGTGAATAAAACATTCTTATGGTGGTAGAGTCAGCGGAATTTTCTGTTGGATTAGGTGTGGGCATAGTGAGAGAAAGAGAGAAATCAAGGATTGCTTGTTTTGTCTTACTCAGTTGGGTAACTGGAGATGGAGGAAGAGCTTGGGGAAGCAAGGTTTGAAATGCATATTAGACATCCAACTGGAGATGTCAGGCAGTGTATGTACAAGTTTCTATTTCCAAGGACAGATCACTGATATAAATGTTTGACTCATTCACTGATACATGGTTTTTAAAGCCATAGAAAGGGCTGGGATCACCTCGGAAACATTAGATAGAGAAAAATAGAGATCCAAGGTCTGAGCTTTCAGGGACTCCTACCTTTAAAAGTTAGCAGGGAAGAGGAGATAACAAAGGTGATAAGAAGTAGCCGATGAAATAGTTTAGAGGGGATGGACTAAAGAAGGAGGAGGAAGTAGAAGAGGAAGAGGAGAAGGTGAAGGAGTAAGAAGAGGAGGAGGAAGAAGAGAAGGAGGCAACAACAACAACAACAACAATAAGAAGAAAAAGTGGTGGAGGAGGAGGGAGAGGAGTAGAAGGAGAAGAACTAATGGTGGTGGTTGTGGTAGTAGTTTGGCCTCTAAAGGAATTGGGATGCCTTGACCATAAAAATAAGGCAGTGAATGTGCATACAAGTGCAGGAAAATGAGTATACTTAGTGATGGGAACATGTGCGTTCCCATCTCATTGCTTCTAATTTCTCAATGACTAGGAGCTAAGAATGATGAAAAGATGAGGGTGTGGAAGAGGTTTGAATGGATAAGTATAAAATAGTCATTTCAGAAAGTGGGAAGGAGAACACACTGGGGACTTGGAGAAAGACTGTTGGGCAGTGAAAACCTACTTTAGATTTTTAGCCATAAATATAAGGTGAGACCAACAGCCTTGCTGTGTGTTTTCCCATAGCCCTAACGTGCTGCTCATGCATAGGCAAGTAATAGGCAAACAGATTGGCTTAACCAGAATCAATGCTGTGCCAGCTGACAACCCCAGGGGGAAAGGAGGGCAAAGGAATTAACAATACTTTCAAAGTAGTAACATCATGATGGAATCCAAGCTGAATAAATAAAAAAGTAAGGACATGAGTAGTGATAGAAATAGAAAATGATTTGAGGCCAATGGATTGGTGATCTCTGAGTGACCAAAATTTGTTGATATGAGGATATTAGAATACCTGAGTAGGGAATATATGAATTGATAATTGGACTGCTTAGAATTAAACTCCAGAGATGATAGCATTAACATCAAGGTCAAAATTATATAAAGATTTGATTGCTTAAGGTGGAAAGGAGAAAAAGATCATTGCAAAAGATTACTGCAAGAAAGTAGATAAGGGAATAGGCCAAGATATTGGTAGAATTATCCACCTGGGTTTTGAAGCCATCAAGAATTGTGAAAGGTGGGCACCTCAGTGTCTCAGTCATTAAGTGTCTGCCTTTGGCTCAGGTCATGATCCCAGGGTCCTGGGATCAAGCCTTGCATCAGGCTCCCTGCTCAGCGGTAAGCCTGCTTCTCCCTCTCCCACTCCCCCTGCTTGTGTTCCCTCTCTCACTGTGTCTCTTTCTGTCAAATAAATAGATGAAATCTTTTTAAAAATGGTGAAATGAATAAAGGATAAAAGAATATGAGCAAAGTGTTGACAATTTTAATGAATAAAAAGAGGTAATAAGGGGTCAATAGGTGATTGCAGTGAAAAGAGGTGGAGGGGGGTATAATATAATGATATGATCTTCAAGGGAACTGGGGTCTTTGAAAGCGAATAAAGGAGAAATGATTCTGGAGTGCCTGGGTGGCTCAGTCAGTTAAGTGTCTGCCTTTGGCTTAGGTCATGATACCAGCATCCTTGGACTAAGCCCAGAGTCAGGGTTCCTGCACAGTGGGGAGTCTGCTTCTCCCTCTCCCTCAGCCCCTCCCCCTGTTCATGCTCACTCTCTCTCTCTCTCTCAAATAACAAATAAAATCTTAAAGAAGAAGAAGAAGAAGAACTGATCAGAAGTAACAAAGGTGAGCAAAGTCTAGAGGAACGTGGATTTCCATCAAGACAGCTGGGAAACAGTGCTCTCAGGAAACATTCAGCTCTCAGGGCAAGAAGATGATGGAAATGTTTACAGAAGAGATTGAGGACATGGGGACATGTGTCAATGACAAGGTCCAGGAATTTTTGGAGCGGGAGATAGGAAATTGGATCAGCTTAAGAAATTTCTGAAATACAGGGATAATAATAATTCCTACCAGACAGCCTGGTTGTGAGCCTTGAATGAGATAATGTGTGCCAACCATTTTGCACAGTGTCTGGCACAGAATGAGTGCCCTCTGAGCATCAACCTTAACTGTTATTTTCATAACCAGTTAGTAACAGGGTCATGACTTGAACCCAGGCCTTCTCCTTCCAACTTCGTATGTTTCCACTATCCACACCAGCAGCATGACAGCACAGATGGCTCTGGCATAAGGTACCATACAGAATCAGCAATGAGAGTTTCTTCAGGTCTCACCAGCCTCTCTATGTCTTTCTGTACCTACAGGAAACAGTGGCGCCTAATAGAAACTGTCATGATGATAAAATTAAACCTAGAGTCAACAATTCACCAGTTACTGGCTGATAGCTTGTTTGATTTTAATATTCTCTTTCATGGGGTGGAAATGAAACATATCATAGTGTATTTGTCTATTTGCACAGGGCTGCAATATGTTTCAAACTCTATCCATTTTTTATGTTTAATTGCTTTTAAAAATTTAGAACCGTAACTATTCCACCGTTTACCAGAGATCTGGAGATAGGCGCCTCAAGGAAGCTCAATATCCTCCTTACTATTGTTTTAAGTGATGTGAGATTTCCTAAATGAAATTTTCCTCAACCAGGAAAATGATTTGCTCTTTAAAACCTGGGTATAGCTTGCATTTCAGTAGTATTTTGTGCAAAATAGCTATTCCAAACTATATATCTATAGACAAACATATATTTTTAACAGCATATCTTCCAAATAGCCAGGAATTACACATAGCTGTGACTATCAAAATAATTTCAACAAAAATAGTGATGAAAATAGTAATTTTTATTTACATAGTGTATCCTTTATTCCAACCACTGTGCTAATCCCTTTATTAATTTATTTTTAAAGATTTTATTTGTGAGAGAGGGAGAGAGGTGGGGGGAGGAGAAGAGGGAGAGGGACAAAAGGACTCCATGCTGAGCACGGAGCCCCACACAGGCTTGATTTCAAGACCCTGACACCATGGCCTGAGCCAAAATCAAGAGTTGGATGCTAAACCAACTGAGCCACCAGGTGCCCCTGTGCTAATCCCTTTAGAATACATAGATGTATTTCATCCTGAAAACAACTCTGAAAGCATCTACATTTCCTCAAATGGAAAAAAAGTGGTGTTTGAAGAGGTTAAATAACTCAGCCAAGGTCAGAACCAGTAAGTGGTCAAGATTCAAACCCAGGTGGGCCTGTTTCCTCCCCTCAGGGAGAGTACTGGACACAAAATCGGTCACTTAGGGAGTACTCAGTCACAGACTACAAATCACTCTCAAAAGTGCTGTCTCCTCCAAACAACTTTGACAGGTTGTCTGCATTTAGTGCAATATTTTTCAGTGTGATACCTGATCCTATATCAGCATTACCAGGAAACTTAAGAAAACACAAATTTGATTCTATTGAATTTCTGGGTGGGACCCAACACTCTGAGTTTTAACAAGTTCTCCAGGTGATGTGAGAGCTTTTGAAGCCAGACTTAGAGATGCAGATAGCATTGAGGACAGTTGTAAAGGATGGTGGGAGACAAAGCTCTCTCAGTGTTCTGACTTTCTTTCCTGAGAATGGTAGACAGCAACCTCAGTATAGAAGCAGCCCAGTGAGCTTCACTGGGTTTTACTAGCCTCTCAATGCCTTTCTGTATGTAGAGGAAACAGTGTTGCCTACTAGAAATTGTCATGACGCTTATAATTAAACTCAAAGTCAACAATTCAACAGTTACTGAAGGCTGGTTTGCTTTTAATATTCTCTCTTGTGTGATGAAGAAGAGCTGGGGAGGAGCTGTTCTGAGCTGTGTTTGCCCTCCTGCACTAAGAGCTTGAGCTGTCATAGCCTTGGGGCAGAGGATGCTTTTCTGCACAAAGCACCAACTAACTCAATTAATTGTCATGGTCAGAGGCATTTGCAGTCCAGAAAAATTCAATTTGAGGTTAAGAGTGCAGCTTGGAGCCCCGCTTAGAATTTTCCCCCCAGAAAATTAAATTTAGTGCTTTCCATTGCATGCTGAGCTATATAAGGTCCTTATCAACTTTCCCTCTGGCCCCATAAAACTCTCTTCCCTACAGGGAATGGCACAGAGCCTTCTCTGCTCCCTTTCCTCAGGCTTTCTGGAAAGGGCCAGAACCTCCTCTCTAAACTCAGATGATTCACAGAGATATCTCTCCATGAAGCAGAGGGGGCTGGAAGCCTCCATAAACACCTTGTTAGAGGTAAAATGACAGAAAAACATAATCTAGGGAAAAAGGACTTGAAGAAACAAAAGTGTGTATGGTAATGGTGCATATTAATGTTCTACAGGTGCAAGGCATTTCCACATATTATGCCATTTATTTCTCAAATGACCTTTTGAACTAGACAGTATTCCAAAGCTCATTTCAGAGATGAGAGAGTTGGTGCTCAGAAAATTGATGTGGTTTGCACAAGTTTACATAGCCATCAATGGAGCTGAAATGAACCCCCGGACTTTTTGACAAAAATGATTGACCATTCTACCACATAGGTAGGTATGTTGTCACTCAATAGCCCCTCTCAACCCCTCCCACCCTGCCTTTCTTGGGCTGCTTCTTGGAGGTGCTGCCTGTCCATTCAGTTTTGATTTACAGGTGTGGACAGAGAAGGTAATTCTGCAAAGGAAGCCTATTATACCTCTGTGACCCTGAAGACCTGGGCCTGATAGTGCATCTCAAGTACCTGAAAAAGGGCCCATGGTACACACCTCTACCCAAGCCCAAGTTGGGGAACAAGGTCCTTACCTAACTGCCACTCAGGCAAGCACATGGTCTGCATCATCCAGATGGGCAGTGTGGGCTCCAGCATGGCCACTCCCATGTTAGCAAAGCAGAGGGAGCCTGGAGAGATAGTTCTGTGAGATACCAGGGCTACCCAGAAGTCCAGACCCTCCTAGCCCAAAGAGAGGCATTTTCAGCTTACCTGCAGCCACCAGGATATAAGGGTCTTTGAGAAGTGTAAGGAGAGGAGTCCCCCTGGCACTCTGAGAACACGGACAACAAAAAATTTCCATTTTTACAATGTACATCTCTCCTATTGTCATAGGATCTAAGAATATGCAGACAAGACCTTAGAGATCATCTATGTCAGTTCCTTTACTGAAGAGACCAGACACCCAAATCAAAGGAGATAAAGTGACTTGCCCAATATCATAGAGTCACCTGGCAGTGTACCTCCTGTGTGCAAGGCAAACACAATGGTAGTCACAAAAAGTAGGACAACATATTCTAGACATGATTCTTGCTTTCAAATGATCATCAACTAGACGAGAGTGGATTGTCAGCAAGGCCAGCAATGGACAATGGGTGTCTAGACTCCTGGTCTTGGGCCTCACCATGAGATCTTACCGGCACTAATGTTTGCTCACAGGTAGAGTGCTGAATCCCAAAGTTGAGCACAGAGGTGATAACTCAGAAAGCTCTTTAAGTATTCTGGAGGCTTCATCCTGACCATTTTGAGCCATATTGGCAAGTCAAGCTGAAGGTGTTTGAAAATACAGATTAAAATCAAGCCTGAATGCTCAGTTCTAATTTCCCCTTCCCCTCAGAAAATCTTTATTCCAATTAAACTCAATCACTCCACCTTCCTCCCATGCATTCCAGCACGTTATTATTACCTAAACTGTGTTTATGGTGTTTTTTGTTTGTTTATTTATTGTTTGCCTAAACTACTTTCTTTCTCTCTACAGGTCCAATTCCTACCCATTCTCAAAGTCAGTCTTAAATGATCCTTCTTTTCCACTATATTCCCTGACTCAGTAGCTGAAATTTCTCCTTCTAATAAACTTCCTGAGCACTGTGCCCTAATCTACATTCTATCTGGTAATAATTTAATAGTTTTCATATAATAACCCTTTCTGCATACTTATAGGGATAGATTAAAATATACAGAGATACTAAAACTAAATATATAATTCAAAATAAAAAGACAGAGCTGCATCACAAAATACACATAAAGAAGCCCAATAAGCCCTTTGGCCAAACAATTCCACTTCTAGGAATTTATTCTATAAATTGCCTCCAATTTTATAAAAATGCATGTACATAAGGTTATTAATTGTAGCATTCTTTGTAAAATACTGGAAACTACCTAAATGTTCAAATATAGGGGATTGAATAAAATATGGTATGCATACAGTGGTATTTCTTACAGGGAGAAAAATAATAATTGAATTTTTGAGTATGCAGAATATTACCATCTATGTCAAAACTGTTCAGAAAGATATTAAAGGAAAATAATTTCTCCTCTTACAACACTTTTGGTACCAAATATGGGGGCTTTCCCACCAAACAATTCTTCAATTCTCTATGGGCACCAGCTGAGTGTCTTATAAGGTAGTTCAGTTCTGACACCGACTGCTTAGAGTTAGCACAGACCCCACAGGTAAAGGGCCCAGTCCACACGACTGACCTTTCAGATCCCAATTGCAATACTGGGTTCCCAGGTTACTCACACTTCTGTCTGAGTTGGCTATAAAATCAAGGTTTTTACAATGAAATACAAACAATTATAAGAACGTATTATGAGCAACTATACGCCAGCAAATTAGACAACCTGGAAGAAATGGACGCATTCCTAGAGACACACAAACTATCAAAACTGAACCAGGAAGAAATAGAAAACCTTCAATGACCCATAAGCAGTAAGGACATTGAAGCAGTCATCAAAAATCTCCCAACAAACAAAAGCCCAGGGCCAGACGGCTTCCCAGGGGAATTCTACCAAACATTTCAAGAAGAATTAATACCTATTCTTCAGAAATTGTTCCAAAAAATAGAAATGGAAGGGAAACTTCCAAACTCATTTCATGAGGCCAGCAGCACCTTGATCCCAAAACCAGACAAAGACCCCATCCAAAAGGAGAATTACAGACCAATATCCTTGATGAACACAGATGTAAAAATTCTCACCAAAATACTAGCCAATAGGATCCAACAGTACATTAAAAGGATCACCC
>CM053604.1:136777674-136797178 GCA_028646535.1 Procyon lotor | reverse complement strand
GTCTCAGAAATATTATATATATTTCTATATATAAAAATTTAATATATAAATATAAATTAAATTATATAAATTAATTATATATAATTAATATAAATTATATATATATAAATTTTGTAAAATTTCCTTGATTGATCCTTCATAAGGCTCTTCCTCCATCTTTGTCCAGTATCAGACCAGACCTCACCATCTCCAATGCTACCTTAAATGCATCCCCTAAATGCTACCCTAAATGCATCCCACCACCATCTCCAATGTTACCCTAAATATGACACTATCTGGGAATCTAAGTATAGTTCTCACTTTCCTTGACTCCACTCCTCTTCACCTTTCTTCTTATGCTTTGACAGGGATGATTTAGGGGTCTTTGCAAATATTCATTCTATATATCCCTTGGCAATGGAGCTTAGTGTCACTTACCTCTGGAGAGAATTTGGAAGGCTGTAGGATGCACAGCTGGAGTGCTAAGAAAGAAAGTAGGAGAGAAAGAGACAGTTTATTTTGTCCACTGATTAGTTGGAAGGCTCCAATAACAGCCACATTGATATCACTCTATCACGTACAGATCTAACTCCCTGAGTTTTTTCCTTCTTTCTTAAAACAGGGCAGTCCTTGATCTTTCAAGCATGTCAAGACTGACACCACAGCATAGGACATCCCCAACCTGACTTAAGCTATCATCTGTCTGTTGACCTCTTATGGCGACTTACCTCCATCCAGTAGTGCCAGGAAGGCCAATATGAGGAAAGGTGAAGATCGCCCAACAAACACATACATCACACTTCCAAAAGGAGCTCCCACTAGAAAGGCAAAGCAAGCACAGATTTCAGAAGTAAGGACCAATTCCTAGTTGGTGTGACTTGTCCATATTTACTCAATGAACCTCCATGTAAGGTTCTGGGGACTCAGAAATGAGTAAGACCTGGTTCTCAAGAGCTCACTTTCTAGTAGAGAAAATGCATCTGGTGGGGGACCCAAATAATTAGAACATGGTGAAGGGTAGATTTCAACAGTAAAGGTTCAGTCTATAAGGTGCTGCGCAAACACAATACATTGAATTCAAGCGGCTACAGGGCTTTGTCAAGTGGGTAATATAGATGAGGAAGAAGCATAAGTGAAGAGCATTAAGGTATCATAAAAGAGATTGTGGTTGCAGTATGGAGGTTCTTCAAAAAGCTAAAAACACAGTTACCCTACAACCCAGCAATTGCACTACTAGATATATATCCTAGGATACAAACATAGTGATTCAAAGGGGCACATGCACCTCAATGTTTATAGCAGCAATGTCCACAACAGCCAAAATATGGAAAGAGCCCAAATGTCCAACAGATGAATGGATAAAGAAAATGCATAAGGAGGAAGAGGGGCAAGATGGTGGAGAAGTAGGAGACCCTGTTCCAACTGGTCCCTGAAAGCGAGCTGGATGTCTACCAAAACACACTGAACACCCATGAAATCAGCCTAAGAAGTAAGATTATTCACTTCTGGATCTCTACAGGAGCAGAAGGCAGCAGTGGAGAGGTAAAGCAGAGTGGGAACACTCGGACCTATATTGTAGGATAAACAGAAGGGGGAGGGAGCCACCACAAGTGACCCAAAGGAAGGAATACCCCAAATGAAAGTGCCCTGTGGTTGGGGGCCAGCATTAACTTAGAGTCCAGTTAAAAACACTTAAAAGCAATCAAAAAGAGCAAAATAACTTAGGGAGCAACTAGTGGAAGTGAGTGGTCATGGGCACTGGCCTAATCCCATGTTCCCAGGAAGGACACCACCACAGGGGTCCACCTGCATCAAAGAGAGACTGGTGGGGGGTCCAGTCCATGATCCATGAGCCTGCAGCTTTCCTCTGCTTGCACCACTTTGTGGGCTGGGAGCAGTCCCGGAAGCGCCTTAGAGAGCCTGGTGTCCATGAGCCTGCAGCTTCCCTCTGCGTGCACCACTGCATGGGCTGGGGGCACTCCTGCAAGCTCCTAAGAGCGCCTGGTGTGAGCCTTATCTGGCCATCTCTAGGACCTCAGTCATCCCCCTCCAGTCCCAGGGTCTGGGCATTCCCAGCCAGCTCCTGAGAGAACAGGGCACCCGGCACCCAGGGTGGATCAGGAGTCAGGAGAGCAGTCCTGGCAATGGTGGCCACTGAAAGCGAGCTTCACGAACTAATATCACTCCTGGCTTTGGTGGCACAGGGTTGTAGAGGTGAGCAGGAACCGCACAGGGCCACTGGGATGGGAGGGATGGGGGCTGGGGAGGTGCACTGCCTGTGGGAGGCTGAGGTGTGGGCGGAGTTTGCAGAGAGGGAGTCTGTGTGTTCTGGACCACCCAGAGGGGAGCAGACTGAGGCTTCTCTCATAGATGGAGGTCTGTGTACCTGCAGATATTTGCTCAGACCCCCCGAAAAGCTGCAAAAAGCCGCAAAAGAACAAAAAACTACAAAGAGCAAAAGCCTGAAAAATCAGTTTCCACAGAGCCCTGCCCTGAGACAGCTGGCAGGGTGACTCAACCCAAACAAGATTGATTGGAAAACAATGTGGCAGGACCCTACCCCAAAAGACAAGCCAAAAACAAGAGGACAATAATCACAGGGTCCCCATAAAACTGTAAAACAGCCAACATCAGGGGAAAACAATATATTAACTCCCAATAATGCCCTAAAACCTGTATATTTCAGAGATACAAGTTTTTTTTTTAATTCATTCTCATGATTCTTGGTCTTTTAATTTTTTTTAAACTGCGTAACATTATAACCAGAGGTTTAATACAGTGATACACCCAGGAAGATCTGAAATAACCTTCCTTGCCTGCATCAAGGATTTATAATCATCCTCCCATCTTATTCTTCTATCAGTGTTTCTGTGTAGTTGTTTTTGTTCTGTTATTATATAAAACTTATTCTTCAGGTTCATTCTGTCTAGATTATTTTATTTCTTGACATTTACTTTTGTCAGTCTTTATGTTAGTTTGTGTTTGTTTATATACCTTAAAACCTTATTTTGGGGGCTGATTTCGGTTGTGATTTATTTTTTTCTCTTTCTCTATCTTTTTATCTTTTTTCTTTCCTTTTGTTGGTGAATTCTGATTGCTCCAAAACCTTCCAGGATGCACCTTGCCTGGATCATGGGTGATATATTCAGCTACACATTCCCTCAACTACTTCCCATCAGAATGACTAGAGGGAGGAACACCCAACAGAAGAAAAACCCAGAGACTCTGCCCTCTCCCTCAAAACTATTGGATATGGACATAAACAGTATGTTGGAAAGGGAATTCAGGGTAACAATTATCCAGGCAATGGCTAAGATAGAGAAAAACATTAATGACAACATAGAATCTCAATGGACAGAACGGAGAACCAATATGGCAGATGTTAAAAATGCTATCAATGAGACCCAATCTAATCTAAATAGCCTAACAGTTTCAGTAATGGAGACAGAGGATAGAATTAGTGATCTAGAGGACAAGATGGTTGAGAAGAAAGGTCAGAAGAGGGCTGGAACAAACTGCTTAGGAACCATGAGAAGAAACATAGGGAAATAATAGTGCCATGAAACATTCCAATGTCAGAATTATTAGAATCCCTGAGGGGGTGGAGAAAGAAGACTAGAAGATATAGCTAACCAAATTCTGATGAAAATTTCCCCAAACTGGAGAATGGTTCATGTCCCAGAGGCAGAAAGGACACTACCCAAGATCAATGAGTCTAGAAAATCATCTAGACACGTCATTGTGAAATTTGCAAATTATAATTTTAGACAAGAGGTCCTGAGGGCAGCGAGGGGGAAGAGATTCCTTATGTACAGAGGAAGACCCATCAGAATAACATCAGATCTGCCCACTGAAACCTGGACATATTCCCGCCATTAAATGAGAAGAACATGCAGCCAAGATTACTTTATCCAGCGAGGCTGACATTCAAAATGGATGGATAGACAAAGAGTTTCCAAGACCAGCAAGGATTAAAATAGTATGTGACCACCAAGCCGGCACTACAAGAAATATTAAGGGGGGTTCTATAAAAGAAGAAAGAATACATGAGTGACACAGAACAGAAACTTACAATCTATAGAAACAAGGACTACACAGGCAACATGATGTCAATAAACACTTATCTATCAATAATCACTCTCAATGTGAATGGCCTTAATGCTCCCATAAAATGGCACAGGGTTGCAGACTGGATAAAACGACAGGACCTGTCCATATGCTGTCTATAACAGACACATTTGAAACCTAAAGATACATCCAGACTGAAAGTGAAGGGATTTCTGGAGAACCATCTTTCATGTCAACGGGACTCAAATGAAAGCTGGGGTAGTAAATCTCATATCAGATAAATTAGATTTTAAGCAAAAGACTGTAGTCAGAGATACAAAAGGACACTACATCATTCTTTTTTTTTTTTTTTGAAGATTTTATTTATTTATTTAACAAAGAGAGAGAGATCACAAGTAGGCAGAGAGGCAGGCAGAGAGAAAGAGGGAAGCGGGCTCCCTGCTGAGCAGAAAGCCCGATGCGGGGCTTGATCCGAGGACCCTGAGATCATGACCTGAGCCGAAGGCAGAGGCTTTAACCCACTGAGCCACCCAGGCACCCCCACTACATCCTTCTTAAAGGGTCTGTACTCCAAGAAGATCTAATAACTGTAAACATTTATGGCCTCAATACAGGAGCAGCAAACTACTTAAGCCAACTATTAATCAAAATAAAGAGTCATACTGATATGAGGACATATCTTGTAGGAGATCTTAACATGCCACACTCAGTAAAGGACAGATCATCCAGACAGAGAATCAATAAAGAAAGAAGAGCCTTGAATGACACATTGGACCAAATGGACCTCATAGATAACTACAGAACATTCCACTTTAAAACAACAGAATACTCATTCTTCTCGAGCGCACATGAAACTTTCTCCAGAATAGACCACATATTGGGTCACAAATCAAGACTCAACCAATACCAAAAGATTGAGATGATTCCCTGCATAGTCTCAGACCACAATGCTTTGAAACTGGAACTCAACCACAAGAAAAAGTTTGGAAGGAATTCAAACACTTGGAGGCTAAAGACCAACCTGCTCAAGGATGCTGGGATCAACCAGGAAATCAAAGAAAAACTTAATTCATGGAAACCCATGAGAATGAAGACATATTGGTCCAAAACCAAAGTGATGTGGCAATGGCAGTCCTAAGGGGGAAATACGTAGCCATCCAAACCTCACTCAAAAAAATTGAAAAATCCCAAATACACCAGCTCTCTTTACACCTCAAAGAACTGGAAAATCAACAACAAATTAAGCCAACCCCATGCACAAGAAGGTAAATAATCAAGATTAGAGCGGAGATCAATGAGTTAGAAAATAGAGAAACAGTAGAACACATCAATGAATCCAGAAGTTGGTTTTTTGAAAGAATCAATAAGATTGATAGGCCACCTGGCCAAACTAATCCAAAAGAAAAGAGAGAGGACTCTACTTAACAAAATTGTGAATGAAAAGGGTGAGATCATGACTAATCCAAAGGAAATAGAAAAAATCATCAGAAATTATTATCAACAGCTATATGCCAATAAGTTAAACAACCTAGAAGAAATGGATGCATTCCTGGAAACCCATAATCTTCCAAGACTGAAACAGGAAGAAATTGACAACTGGAATAGACCAATATCTAGTAAGGAGATTGAGCCAGTGATCAAAAACCTCCTAAAAAACAAGAGTCCAGGACCTGACGGATTCCCTGGGGAATTCTACCAAACATTTGAGGAAGAAATAATACCTATTCTCCTGAAACTGTTTCTAAAAATAGAAACAGAAGGGAAACTGCCAGACTCTTTCTATGAAGCCAGCATTACCCTGATCCCCAAACCAGGCAAAGACCCCATCCAAAAGGAGAATTTCAGACCAATATTCCTGATGCATGTGGATGCCAAGATTGTCAACAAGATCCTAGCTAATAGGATCCAACAGCACATTAAGAAGATTATTCACCATGATCAGGTAGGATTTATCCCTGGGATGCAAGGGTGGTTCAACATTCGCAAATGAATCAAAGTGATAGAACAAATCAATAAGAGAGGGAGAAGAACAACATGGTCCTCTCAACTGATGCAGAAAAAGTGTTTGACAAAATTCAGCATCTGTTCCTGATTAAAACTCTTCAAAATACAGGAATAGAAGGAACATTTCTCAACTTCATAAAAATCTATCTATGAAAAGCCCACAGCAAATATCATTCTCAATGGGGAAAAGCTGACAGCCTTCCCTTTGAGATCAGGAACAAGACAAGGATGCCCACTCTCACCACTCTTGCTCAACATAGTACTAGAAGTCCTAGAGACAGCAATCAGACCACAAAAAGAAATAAAGGTATTCAAATTGACAATGAAGAAGGTAAACTGTCTCTCTACGGAGATGACATGATACTTTATATGGAAAGCCCAAAAGACTCCACCCCAAACTACTAGAATTCATATAGCAATTCAGAAATGTGGCAGGATATAAAATCTATGCACAGAAATCAGTTCCTTTCCTATACACTAGCAATGGAAATGTCAAAAGGGAAATTAGAGGATCAATTCCATTTACTATAGCACCTAAGAATCAAAAGATACCTGGGAATAAACCTAACCAAAAAGGTAAAGGATCTGTACTCGAGGAACTACAGAACACTCATGAAAGAAATTGAAGAAGACACAAAAAGGTGGAAAAGCATTCCGTGCTCATGGACGGGAAAATGGAACATTGTTAAAATGTCTGTACTGCCCAGGACAATCTATACTTTCAATGCCATCCCGATCAAAATTCCACCAGCAGTTTTCAAAGGGCTGGAGCAAATAATCTTAAAATTTGTATGGAACCAGAAAAGACCCCGAATTGCTAAGGAAATGTTGAAAAATAAAAACCAAGCTGGGGGCATCACATTGCCTGATTTCAAGCTTTACTATAAAGTGGTGATCACCAAGACAGCATGGCACTGGCACAAAAACAGACACATAGACCAGTGGAACAGAGTAGAGAGCCCAGATATGGACCCGCAACTCTGTGGCCAAATAATCTTCGACAAAGCAGGAAAAAATATCCAGTGGAAAAAAGACAGTCTCTTCAATAAATGATGCTGGGAAAATTGGACAGCTATGTATAGAAGAATGAAACTTGAGTATTTTCTCACACCATACACAAAGATAAACTCGAAATGGATAAAAGACCTCAACGTGAGGCAGGACTCTATCAAACCCTAGAGGAGAACATAGGCAGTAACCTCTTTGACATCAGCCACAGCAACTTCTTTCAGGACATGTCTCCAAAGGCAAAGGAAACAAAAGCGAAATTGAACTTTTGGGACTTCATCAAGATAAAAAGCTGATAAAAACCACAGCAAAGGAAAAAATCAACAAAACAAACAGGCAACTTACAGAATCAGCAATTTCACAAATGACGCTAGAGACAAAGGTCTGATATCTAAGATCTATAAAGAACTCCTTAAACTCAACACTCAAAAAACAGATAATCACATCAAAAATGGGCAGAAGACATGAACAGACACTTCTCCAAAGAAGACATACAAGTGGCTAACAGACACATGAAAAAATGTTCATCGTCTTTAGCCATCAGGGAGATTCAAATCAAAACCACACTGAGATACCACCTTACGCCAGTTAAAATGGCCAAAATGAACAGGATAGGAAACAACAAATGTTGGATAGGAAGTGGAGAAAGGGAGCCCTTTTCCACTGTTGGTGGGATGGCAAGCTGGTGCAGCCACTTTGGAAAACAGTGTGGAGATTCCTCAAGAAATTAAAGATAGCACTGGGTGTGGTGAAAAATCTCTCTTGTAACACTGAAAAAATAAACATATTTGGGGAAAAAAAAGAAAAGAAATTAGCGATAGAGCTACCCTGTGACCCTGCAATTGCACTACTGGGTATTTACCCCAAAGATACAGATGTAGTACAAAGAAGGGCCACATGTACCTCAATGTTCATAGCAGCAATGGCCAAACTGTGGAAAGAGCCAAGATGCCCTTCAATGGACAAATGGACAAAGAAGATATGGTCCATATATACAATGGGATTTTATACATATATTATATTATTAATAATATATATTATAATATACATATTATAATATATATATTCCATATATACAACGTAATATTATGCCTCCATCAGAAAGGAAGAATCCTAGAGGAGATTCTTTTGTATCAATGTGGACAGCAGTGGAAGAGATTATGCTGATTGAAATTAGTGAAGTCAAGCAGAAACAGTCAGTTATCATATGGCTTCACTTATGTGTGGAGCATAAGGAAAAACATAGAGGACATTGGGAGAAGGAAAGGAAGGGTGAACTGGGGGAAGTCAGAGGGGGAGATGAACCAAGAGAGATTGTGGACTCTAAGCAACAAACTGAGGGTTTTGGAGGGGAGGAGGATGGGGAGTTCAGTGAGCCTGGTGATGGGTATTGAGGAGGGCACGTATTGCATGGAGTACTTGGTGTGGTGCATGAACGATGAATCTTGGAACACTGAGAAAAAATACAATTAAATTAATAAAAAAATTTAAAAATAATCATAAAAAATAAAATGCATAAAGGAAATGTAGTATATATGATGGAATATTAGCCATCAGAAAATGAAATCTTACCATTTGCAATGACATGGATGTAACTAGAGGATATTACACTAAGTCAGCCAAAGAAAGACAAATGCCACATGATTTCACTCATATGTGAATTGAAGAAACAAAACTGAGGAACATAGGAGAAAGGTAGGAAAAATAAAATAAGAGGAAAACAGAGAGGGAGGCAAACCGTAAGAAACTCTTAGTTATAAGGAACAAACAGGGTTGCTGGAGGGGAGATTGGTGGGGTGATGGTGTAACTGGTTGATGGGCATTAAGGAGGGCACTTGATGTAATGAGCACCAGGTGCTACATGCAACTGATAAATCACTGAATTCTACTTCTGAATGTAATAATACACTATATGTTAATTAAATTGAATTGAAACAAAAAAAAATAACTGGGCGTGGTGCATAATCAATGAATCTTGGAACACTGAAAAAATAAAATTAAAGAAATTAAATTGCTTATGTAAAGTGACTCGTTTGATTCTTGATACAATAGCAGGTACTCAATAAATGTCAATTCTCTAAAAAAATTTTTTTAAAGAGTGTCATTGGATAACAAATAGAAGAAAATCAATATTCAGTGTGCATTCACTAGAATATGAGTATTTGGTTGAGGAAGAGTAGAGGTGGAGAATGTTGATGCCAAATAATCAAGGACCCTGTATATCCAGATAAAGCATCTACTTGGTCTTGTGGGCAATGGAGAAACATGTTTTTTAAGAGGGAAGAAATACCACTATCTCTGGGCATAGGAAGTTTTCCTGGTGACACCTTTGGGGAAGGTGGGAAGGTACAAGAAATCAAGTACTAGGCTGGTTCCACCTGAGATGTGATGAGGAACCAACCTTGAGGAAGTGGCTGTAGAGAATATTAACAGGCTTATCCATTTGGGAGTGAGAAATGATAAGGGAGACCAGGATGTACTAAAGTTTTAGCTTGGGTGTTTGGGAAAATGGATATTAACAAAGAGTAGGATTTTTGTTCCCTCTTGCCCCTGGTTGTGGTGGGGGTCGGTGGGGGTGGATATATAAGAGGAAGAGACCTTTGGTGTTTTCTCTTCAACTAGCTTGTGATCTCCTAGAGGGAAGGAACCATTTTTGAGGCTTCTTACCTAAATCCCCTGTGTGCTAGCATTTTCCTTGGCATATAGTAAGTGTTCCATAAAATATGTGACTTGGAATAGTCAATCAATCTATATGAGAGATAAACCTCAAAGAAAATATGTTATGGTTTAGAGTTTGGGGTTTGAGTCTAGAATTTGAGTCTATATCCTGGCTCTGGCATTTTCTAATTATTTAACTTTGGATGGCTATTTAACATTTTTTAGTCCTCATCTCTATAGTGGAGACAATTATTCCCTCTTCATAGTGGTGTGAGGATTAAAGGAGATTATGTCTGCAATGTATTTAGCACAAAATCCAACAAAGAGCTCCTCTCATTTTGAAAGCACTGGCCATGTGTGGAAGCAGAGGTGAGGCAGCAGCTGCTAACATGGGGATATTTGCTCACTGGAATAGATTAGGTTTCTTCCATTCCTAGGACCTCATGGACTATTAAGCTCCCTAACTGGTTAGGAAGTGGATTTTTGCCCTGCTTGGGGAAAATTTCAGGACTCAAAACATGATTGGATAGAAAAGGAAAGAAAATCCTGTCTTTTATGACCCTTAAGAACACTTGCCTCCTGGAGCCATCTTTGAAGAGTATGCAGTATCCTACCCTCTGAACCTAGATTTGGGACCAGGGCCCACTTACCCAGCACTCCCAAAGCCAGGCCCCCCAAGGCAATTCCCATGGCACGCCCTCTCTCATAGTCATCAGTGTAGACACTTGCCAGCATCCCAAGACCTGAAAGGAGAGGGACATATGGAGTTAGCATACAGGACTCCTCTGTCTGCCTCTCTCACACAATCCTTGGTCTATACTTAGTTTGCAGTTTGAGGGGTTTTGTAAAACTTATCCCATATTATTTTACAAATAATGTCCCCACTGGTCCCCCAAAACTCCCACATTGCTCACTCCTTCTGTTCACAATATTGTTAGAAGCATAAAAGACTCTGGGAAGGGACAGAATATCACTGTCCATTGATATGGCATTTTATTGCATTTTATTATTTCCTGGCACATTTCCCTGAATGAATGGATTTGGAGTAGGTCAAAAGAAAATCTATAAACACAGAACACTATTCTCTTTAGTGGAGGTACCCAAGGAAGAGGAAATACAGAAGACATATGGAAGACAGCATGGTCTGGGCTCTTCTATCATTTACTCATGTGTAAAATGGCATAAAATAGCTACTTCATAGGATTACATTAAATATTCTATTTGATGATACTTTGCAAAGTGATAGTGTTACTGGTAGTATTAGCATTATTTTCTTATAAAATGTTAAGGAGGGAGGCAGAGAAAAGACCATAGAGGGGCATTAAATAAGATCCTGGTTTACTTCATGATTTTACCTTGGGCTTCCTTTGACCTGAACTGCCTGTATCTAAATAATATCAGAGAAAGTTATGTCAGGCTTAGGGGTTTATAACACTGACAATAACTCTACAATTACCTTGTTTTTGAATCATAATTTCTGCCCACTAGGATACTTTCCTACCTATTCATATAAATCTTATGGGGTCTGAAGGTAGTAAGGGATGGTAAGAGATGTGTGTGTGTGTGTGTGTGTGTGTGTGTGTGTGTGTGTGTGTGTGTGTGTAAGATGTCAACATTACCTGCAACAGATGAAAATGAAGATCCAATGCCTTGAAGGGTTCGGGCCACAAACAGTAGGGTATAGGTACCAGAAAAGGCAAACACTGTGTATAGAGAATAGCAAGAATACTCCAATTAGCAAATTGTCTTTGTTCCCTCACCACCAGAAAATGTGCCCATGATATAGATATAAGCCACTATGTATATGTTTTAATAAAGGCTGATCACTGCCCCCCTTTTCTTGGAGTTGTCTTTATAATCCTCCACACCTTAATCAGGATTGTATTTTAATTGACATGAAGACTAAGAAGCCATAGAAACACAAACCAATTCACCACTCAGTGGATGGGAGCCTGGATTTTCATATTTCTGGCCCAAAGCTCAATATCTTGTCCACTAGAATCATGGCTGTCCAAAAAGTATGATGCCCTTAGACCCTACTTCTCAATCCTTCATATTCAATACCCAGATTTGACCTTTGCCATTGTTGGGCTTCATTGGGTCATCTACAGTGGAATAGGGAATAAAAGCTATGTGTAATTGAAAGACCATAGACATTGAGTAGAAAATAGTATCTTATGATCCAAGCAGATATTTCCTCTTATCTTATAATGGAAAGCATTCTAGCCAAATCAAATCGGTAAGTATGTATTAGGTAATATCAAACATACAACTATACTACATCATGTGAAATAAAGAGATCATCCAGTTCATGTCCTTTAAGAGGTTCCACCTACTTGAGAGTAGCATACATAAAACTGAGTGCCAAACAGGAATATGTTATCAAAAACTAAATTACAGGGTGTTGGAGGTAAGCTTGGTAAATCCAGACGTGTCTCACATCCATTTCAAGACAATGCCCTTGAAAGAAAGAATTCCTCCCCAAGTATCTGAATCATCAGAATCTGAGTCCTTTACCCTTTCATTACAGATATATTTGGTTGTTTGATGTCTTATAATCTTCTCCCATTACTTCCTTATGTGATCACACTGTCTCCCAAATATGCACGTGTTTGGTCTCTCTTTGCTGGGCTTCCAATGTCTTCTCCTAGGCCTTCTGATTTCCAGTCTGTTCAAGGTTAGTTATTCCTGTTATTCCTATATCCTTTTTTAAAAGTTTTTTTAAAAAAAGATTTTATTTATTTACTTATTTGACAGAGAAGAAAGCACAAGCAGGGAGAATGATGGGCAGAGGGAGAAGCAGGCTTCCAGAGGAGTAGGGAGCCCAAAGAAGGACCTGGGATCATGACTTGAGCTGAAGGCAGATGCTTAACTGACTGAGCCACCCAGGTGCCTCTATTTCTATGTCCTTTGAGAATAGAGTGACCAGCTTGTTTCAGTTTTCCAAGGACTTTGCATTCTGGGAGGCCCTGAATCTGGGAGGCAAAGTAGAATGGTTGGTCACCCTATTTAGGAAAACTGAAACAATTTCTTTCTTACTTTACCCTCTAACATGGGTTACTATTTTGCTCCAAGTTAGATTAAGCATGGGTCTCAGTTAGGGTCCCTTAATGGTGGTAAGGGGCATCAGCAACCTCTTTAGTGTTCAAAAAACCGCAGAGAGCCAATTACCTTATGGTCTCACTTACGTGCTGAGCATAAAGAAAAACATGGAGGACATTGTGAGAAGGAAGGGAAAGGTGAATGGGGGGAAACCAGAGGGGGAGATGAACCATGAGAGACTGTGGACTCTGAGCAACAAACTGAGGGTTTAGGAGAGGTGGGGGTGGGGGGCTGGGTCAGCCTGGTGGTGGGTATTGAGGAGGGCATGTATTGCATGGAGCACTGGGTGTGGTGCATGAACAATAAATCTTGTAACACTGAAAAAATAAAATAAACATTTTTTGGGAAAAAAAAAACCCTAAAGAGATGCCCCATAAGATTCCCTAAAGACCAAACATTTGCTAGAATTAGGCCAACTCAGTATAGCAACACTGATTATGACATGGAAACAATAATTATTTAATTGCAGAGAATCAAGCAAGACCGTATGGTGAAGAGTTTGTGATAGTCTAGCATTATCTTATATTTCAGGGTGTTTGTTATATCTCCCCAGGCATGTATCCTAAACTCTTAGGCTGGAACCATTTCATTTCATTCTTTATCTTTTCCCAGTGACTTTTGCCATCAAGACATATGTGTGCTACATAAAGTTTTTTGGAGAAAATTATGAGTCTCATTTGAGGAAACAAAGAATCCTATTAGTTTTTAATTTATTATTTATCATAGGCTGAGATTTTAGAAGCTCAATAAACATTCTTAACTTGAATTCCCTCATTTTCTTGGATTTACTAGAATTTTCACAAGTAAGCTCCAGTTCTCGGAACTTTACGCATCAACTTTACACATCAAGCTCCTGCTTTTTGTAAGCAGCATTGACTGTAATAAATTCCTGTTAGGCATTGGTTGATAAGAGTCAAGTCATATGCTGAAAAGGAAGAAAACTTGAGGGGGAGCAATAGAAAAAGCAGAAAAGTAACAAAAGGTTGATCAGAAAAACAGAAGGAAGGAGATATGTTATTGAGAGCAGAGTCAGCAGAGGCTTCAGAGAGGCACCAGTAGCTCCAGAGGCTGCCTTCTCTTTCAGTTAACCTCCCACCCCACATCATTCCTTCTTATTTTAATTCTCAGGGTCAATTTCCAGACATAATTTGTTTACTTCCTTTTCTTATTCCATCTCTGTTTTATAAGAACATTTATCTGATATTGGATATCTTTCTCTTTCTTATTTTTCTCTTTCTTGTTTTTTTTAGCTAATTTGTTTCTCTAAGCTATAACCTTTAATGTCCTTACTTGAAGACAGTAGACTTTTGGTATTATCTAGTTGCTCTTGTTCAGTTTAGATTCTTTGCTGGTGGCCCTTTACCTTTGTGTATCAAAATAATATAACCTTTTCCCAAAGTTGGGATATTTGGACTAACCACATTCAAGGGCCTACACACACTCACACACACACACACACACACACACACACACACACACACACACACACCAGCATATCTGTTGTTAAATTAAAACAACCTTTACATTTTTCCCCAGCTGAAGGAAGTAAAGTATCTGTTCTTCTGTAGCAGAATATATAAACTCCAACTAGACTGATTTGCCACTACCGCTGTAATGCCCATATCCAAAACTGCAAAGGATTTAAATCAGTGTCATAGGCCATTTAGTCAGATGCCTAATTAGCTAAATTGACCCTACTCTTTGCCTTGTAGTGCACATGATAAAATAAAACGTAATCAGTGAAAGAAGAGGAAGCAAATTACTTACTAACTGTGGAGAGAAACAGGATAACAAAGCCAGCAAACATGGGGGTGTGATATCCAATCCTAAAAGGGAATTGCAGAGAAAAAAAAAGCAGTCCCAATAGGCATCTATATACTTAGACTGTATTTTTTTCATGTAATTGGGAAGAGAAATGCAGTTATTTGAGTAAGTGGAAAAGTGTGTCTCTGAATGTAAGTGTACAGATAGATATGATATATTAAACGAACAAACATGCAAATTTATCTGTAGACCAGGGCCTGAATTCCCCTTTTCCAGAAAGGATGGCCCAGTCAGAGTTTATATCCCTTTGAAACATCAGGATAATCCCAAGCACTGCTAAAAAGCCCCTGCTCCAGATTGCAGTAGTCCTGCCTTGAAGCCATGTTCCAAGGCACTGAAATAACATCAGCAGTATACTTCTGATCACTGGTTCTTTTTTTGGTACTCAATAGTCATTACATCACTAAGAAAATTTGAAGCCTATGGCATTTCATCAATATCATGTTATCCTTTGGGTAACCAGCTTTCCAAAGAGTTGATTGCCTTGGAGATAGACAAGTGAGTTTTCCTTCTTTTTCCATTCTAAATACCTTTATGATACCTCAGCCTATCATCCTCTTACTCCTGAGCCAGTGAGTACCATGTAGAGCACTGTACCCATTGAGATACCTGTTGGTGAGAGGTCCCACAAATGGGTTGGCCAGAAGTTGCATCAAAGCCTTTGAAGCAAACAGAACCCCAACCCGTATGTTCTCTTCCTCCAGAAACTCTGTGCCTTGCAAGCAGTTGTCTTGCTGTGCTGGTATGGCTCCAGTGACTGGAGGGGGGATGGTGCCAGTATTGTCATCTGTCCATGCTGTGCCATTGGGTGCACTTTCTTTGATATCCATAGTGTTATTGTCAAAGAAGGAGAAGATGATGGAAAAGGTAGAAGTAAGGACATGCTGCGAAATTGTGGTGGAGCCAAGGTAGGGAGGAGCATTGATTTCCTTGAACTCTGTGTTATATAGGAAGCTGGGTATAATGGACACTGAAAATCAAGAAGGACAAGTGATGAGAGCTAAGGACACTTTTTATTTTTAAAATTTCATCTTCATTGCACCCTAAGGACACTTTTTAACACTAACTGGTTCAGAGGCATTGCTATGAGCTTTTATTCATGTTCAAGGAAGATATCTAAGTGACATGATTTGAAGCCTACTTAAAGAACTCTACCTGACCGAATTATCTTATTAGATTAAGTACCTGAATTCCAACCCACATACAATTGGTCCTCATTACTCCTGAATTCTGTATTGGCCAATCATCTACTTGCTAACATTTAGTTGTAATCACAAAATCAATGCCCATGGAGTTTTCAAAATTTTTCTTGGACATGCATGTAGAGAGTGGGGAAAATTTCAAGTTACCAGATGATTATTTTCATAGCAGAGGTCGAAGAAGGTAGTTTCTGTCTTACTGTTTCAGCTATCATATAGAGATGGCAGAGCATGGAAATGTTAGGGGCAGGGAAGTATAGTGCAAGAAACTCCAGCTCTGGTGTCAGTTGGACAGAGCTTGAACCTCAACTTGGAACCTAACGCAAGTCGCATAATACTTCTAAATCTCATTTTCTATTTTGTGTTTTCTAAGAATAAAAAGAAAAATTCTCAAGTCCACTCACTGCTGAATTTTAGCAGGATGTATGGTACCTACTGGGCCCAGAGCATATTAACCCCCAGCATAAACACCCAAACATACCCACTACAGTAAGCAGCATGTTGTCCAGAAGCAGAGCAACAAATACCACCACAAGTACCAGCTTCTGTGACTCTCTCCCCTCCTTTAGCAACCGCTGAAAAGTGTCCAAAAACACCCTGGACATGGTGATGGCGGGGCTGGGAGCGTCTTCTCCAGTTTCTTATGAAAGATCCTGTTACAGCTATAGGTCTTCTGCGGCCTTTATAGAAGAGGGAAGAAATTCTGCCCAGACAAGTGAAATTCACTAATAAAAGGAAAAGTGCAAGTAATTGCAAATACTAGGATGGTATTTGAACCATTTCCTTTCCTGTGTCTCTGCTTACTTCCTATACATCTCAATAATTCCACCTGGTTCTCACATTGCCTTCTAAGAAAGCGCTGTTTTTTTATATCTGGAATTCTATCTAGCACATTAAACAGATTCTAGCTCTGTTCACTAGCTCTGTGTCTCAAATGCCTATAACTTCAATGGTTTATGTCAATATCTGAAGCCTACTTGTATTATTACTTGTTCAATCTTTTCCTCTAAATCCATTCTTTTTAAAAACCAAAGTACAGTTGTTTAAAAAAATAAATGTGTCATACAAAACAAATTATGGTTCACTAATCCAAAATTATAGCCTATGATCTGTACCATCCCAAAATGTACTTGTGCTTACTTGTGCTGCCCAGAGAAACACTGACCTAGACCAACACTGTCAGTTCACAGATGAGAAATATGAGACTCAGGAGGCTAACAGATCTGTTTCATATAATTAGTATCAAACTGGAATGAAACTTCAAGCGTTTTAACTTACAGAATTATAGTCCACCATCTTCCCTCATTCTGTGGTATTTGAAGCACTTTTATGTTGTTTGACCTATAAATCCCTGCTCAGTAATGTGTGTTACTGCGTGTAAATAAAATACTATCATAATTAGTTCTCTATTTAGAATTTCATGTCTTTAGTCAGCATTAAGTCACAATATTTTGTTAAACTTCAGGTAATAGTTTCAGGGAAGAATTTGTGTGTGTGGTTTTGTGTGTGTGTGTGTGTGTATGGCTTCAGTTTTGATATCAACAATACCAATCATACACATTTTAATATATGTGTGTATAAATGCATCATGAAATGCATTTCATTTGCATTATGAAATTGCATATGAAATGAAGTGCATCAGGCTCTAAAACTTACTTAACCTTTGATTCAGTAACTCTACTTCTAAGAACGTATCTTAAGGAAAAAATCATAAGTGTGGCCAAAGATTTATGTTTAAAATTACTAATTGCTGAATTATTTATATTAGTGAAAAAATCAAACATTTTAATGGTGGAATATAAACAGCTCTTAAAAATCATTTTTTCAAATAATTTCAATGACTTAGAAATACCCAATGTAATATTAAGTTCAAAACTGTATTTTCAGTTTGACCTCAATTATATAAAAAATTATGTGTGATATTTTAAAAAAATAGAAAAATACATACTCATGTCAGCTATTAAAATTACTGAATTAAATTATTTTCTTTTTGCTTTTCTGTAATTCCTATTTTTTAATTGACTACTTTCATAATTAACATACTTTACAAGGAGTAAATAATTTTAAGTGATTATCACTGGAGTTCAATAGTGAGTCTGAAATGTTGGACGTATCCCAAGCACTGAGCTACTCTGTTCTATTTTAAGACCAGAGCTGGGAGAACATCATCCACACTACAGTTCTAAGTGACCAAGAGGTCCCCACGGAACCAAATTCCCAGATAAATTTTAAACAGAAAATACATGAAATCATTTAAGATCTTTCATTTCTTTATGTAAATAAGGTGTTTCTAAATATAAATTTACCTGGGATACATAAGGAAAAAAATAAGAGACTAAAAAAAAGAAAAAAAAAGCAATAGAAACCTGAAGATGTGAAAAGTACTGTAAAGACAGATAAAAAACAAACAAACAAAAAACAACGAAACCAAACAAATCCAAACCAGAATTTGCCAACCAATCAGTAGTAAACTTTACCTTAGAGTCAAAACTCTCTGTTGAGAGACAAATTATAAGGAAAGATTAAATGTGTCCTGTGAGAGAAACATCTTACCTTAGAGCCCATCTCCTGTGAGGTACTCAGGGAGGTATTGGCAGCTGTTAGCACTTCAGAAGGGATTGTTCTCTGAGTGGATGTTCTGGTGGATTTATTGCCACTGTTATCTGAGGATGTCATGTGTGCCCTTTGTCCACAAAGATTTAATTGGAACTTCCAACAGGTTTCATTCGGAGCCTTAGTTCCCTGTGTCAGAGGCAGGAAAGCAGAACTGGAGAGGATAAAGAGAGGAGGAAATTATCCTAAGCAAAGATGGATTGGGCTGTGCTGTTTTTCATCTGTGCTTATCTATCATTGAATTTATTAACTCTTGCCTAGGTCTGAATATAAATTGGAAGATTGGATGAAGCCTGTCTGTTGTTAGTGAAAGAGACTCCATGTACCCCAATTGCTTTCTGGAAAGAAACAAATCTTAGAACATCCACCAGACTGAAACAAAAAACAAAAAAGAATTTATGCATGTTGTTCTCAAGTCATAAAAATCCAACCTCTATTTCTTCTAAGGCACAGATAGTACTACCATCTTTGCATCTCAATGCTAGCAGATTGCCAGGCATATAATGGCTTCCAACAACTACTTCCTGTATGGATGACTGAATTAATGGCTACAGGAAAGAGTGTGGCTCATTGTGGGGTCTTGGAGTACAACTACAGATCTATATTTTTCTTTTTTCCCCCCAAATATGTTTATTTTATTTTTTCAGTGTTACAAGATTAATTGTTCATGCACCACACCCAGTGGTCCATGCAATACGTGCCCTCCTCAATACCCACCACCAGGCTTGCCCAACACCCCCCTCCCCTCCAAAACCCTCAGTTTGTTGTTCAGAGTCCACAGTCTCTCATGGTTCATCTCCCCCACTGATTTCCCCCCATTCCCCCTTCCCTTCCTTCTCACAATGCCCTCCATGTTCTGTATTTTTCTGACATTAAGAGTGATCAGTGGGGCAAAGAACATAAACAATTCACAAAAGAACAAAAGCAGCATCAGAGGTTTCCACCTTATGGTACCTCCTAATTTTTTTAAGTAACTTGGGGACTTCCTATTTAGGGTCAAAAAAGAAGGAAAGAGTTTTAAAGGAAACCTAGAAAGAGAAATAAGGGGA
>CM053604.1:136654516-136777574 GCA_028646535.1 Procyon lotor | reverse complement strand
AAAGATGGAGGAGCAATATTAATAAAGACATTTACAAGACTCTAAGCATAAGGTGGTGTCCTATGTGAAGCCCAGGTGACACTTCTGCCACTGTGATATCCACCCTAAGTGCAATTGGAACCCTGAGGGCTTAAGAAAGCTACCAGCAAAGCAAAGCTGTGACTAAGACTGAACACCAGCAGCAGAGGGCTTGGGTGGAGCTCCTCCACAGTGAGGAAAAAACTCAGGGCACCTGGGTAGCTCAGTGGGTTAAAGCCTCTGCCTTTGGCTTAGGTCATGATCTCAGGGTCCTGGGATCGAGTCCCACATCAGGATCTCTGCTCAGCAGGGAGCCTACTTTTTCCTCTCTCTCTCTCTCTCTGCCTGTCTCTCTGCCTGCTTGTGATATCTCTCTCTGTCAAATAAATAAATAAAATCTTAAAAAACCCCACAAAACTCTACTGATACCACCAAACTGGAGATGCCCCACATAACTAGAAAACCATAGTTTACGGGAGCTGAAGGCTTAAAAGAGCAGGTACAGTTTAAAAATAATCATACTTTATGCATTAATAGAAACAATGGCAATTGTAATAGCTATCATTTGTGGAACACCCACTATGTAGGGTATGTTTCTAATACATATATATAATTACACTTGTATAGGTTGACTGTGACCATCACAGTTAGCCAAGTCTGGGGTGTTCTCACAAATGTTCATCACTGTTAATAATCAGAGTATTGTCTATTAAATAAGAATGAGTTTTTATGTTCCTCTTGTTTATTTTTTTAAATTTTAATTCCAACATAGATAACATACAGTGTTACACTAGTTTCGGGCATACAATATAGTGATTCACAAAACCACATTGAGATACCACCTTACACCAGTTAGAATAGCAAAGATTAACAAGGCAAGAAACAACAAATGTTGGCGAGCATGCGGAGAAAGGGGAATCCTCCTACACTGTTGGTGGGAATGCAAGTTGGTACAGCCACTTTGGAAAACAGTGTGGCAGTCCCTCAAAAAATTAAAAATAGAGGTACCTTTTGACCCAGCAATTGCACTATGGGGTATTTACCTCAAAGGTACAGATGTAGTAAAAAGAAGGGCCGTATGCACCCCAATGTTCATAGCAGCAATGTCCGCAATAGCCAAACTGTGGAAAGAGCAGAGATGCCCTTCAACAGAAAAATGGATAAAGAAGATGTGGTCCATATATACAATGGAATTACCCAGCCATCAGAAAAGATGAATACCCAACTTTTGCATCAACATGGATGGGACTGGAGGAGATTATGCTGAGTGAAACAAGTCAAGCAGAGAAAGTCAATTATCATATGGTTTCACTTACTTGTAGAACATAAGGAATAGCATGAAGGATATTAGGAGAAGAAAGGGAAAAATGAAGGGGAGGAGGAATAGGAGTGGGAGAGGAGCCATGAAAGACTGTGGACTCCAAGAAACAACCTGAGGGTTTTAGAAGAGAGGGGGTTGGGGGTATGGGTTGACCCAGTGATGGTTATTAAGGAGGGAACGTATTTCATGGAGCACTGGGTGTTATACGTAAACAATGAATCTTGGAACACTACATCAAAAACTAATGATATACTGTATGGTGACTAATGTAGCAATAAAAAATAATTTAAAAAATGGTGATTAAGCAGTTCCATTTATTACTCAGTGTTCAAGATAAGTATACTCTAATCCCCTTCATCTATTTCACTCATTTCCTTATCCTTCTACCCTTTTGTAGCCATCAGTTTGTTCTCTGTAGTAAAGAATCTATGTCTTTGTCTCTTTTTCCCCCTTTGTTTCCCTTTGTTCATTTGTTTTGCTTCTTAAATTCCACGTATGAGTAAAATTGGATGTCATTTATTTTTCTCTGGCTTATTTCTCTTATCATTATACTCTTTAGATCCCTCCATATTGTTGCAAATGGCAAGATTTCATTTTTCATGGCTGAATAATATTCATTTCTATTTCATATATATATACATATATATATATACATATATATATATATATATATATATATATATATATGCCACATTTTATTTATTTATTCCTCTGTTGGTGGACACTTGGACTGCTTCTATAGCTTGGCTATTGTAAATAATGCTGCAATAAACAAAAGGATGTATATATCCTTTTGAATTAGTGTTTTCATATTTTTTGGGTAAATACCCAGTAGTGCAATTACTGAACAGAAGGGTAGTTCATTTTTAACTTTTTGAGGAAACTCCATACTGTTTGCCACAGAGGCTGGATCAATTTGCATTCCCACCAACAGTGCTTGAGGGTTCCTTTTTCTCTACATCCACACCAATACTTGTTTTTTCTTGAGTTTTTTTATTTTAGCCATTCCCGACAAGTGTAAGGTGATATCTTTGTGATTTTGATTTGCATTTCCCTGATAATCAGTGGTGTTGAGCACCTTTTTGTATGTCTGTTGGCCATCCTGATGTCTTCTTTGGAAAAATATCTGTTCGTGTCTTCTGTCCATTTTTTAATTGAATTATTTGGTTTTTGTATAAGTTCTTTCTATATTTTGAACACTAGCCCTCTATTGGATATGTCATTTGTAAATATCTTCCCTCATTATGTTGCCTTTTAGTCTTGTTGGTTCTTTTCTTTTTCTTCTTTCCTTTCCTTTCCTTTCCTTTCCTTTCCTTTCCTTTCCTTTCCTTTCCTTTCCTTTCCTTTCCTTTCCTTTCCTTCCCTTCCCTTCCCTTCCCTTCCCTTCCCTTCCCTTCCCTTCCCTTCCCTTCCCTTTCCTTTTTTAAATTGTGTTATGTTAGTCACCATACAGTACATCATTAGTTTTTTTATGTAGTGTGCCAAGATTCATTGTTTACGTATAACACCCAGTGCTCCATGCAATACGTGCCTTCCTTAATACCCACCACCAGGCTATTTTCTTTTACTGTGCAGAAGCTTTTTATTTTGATGTAATCCCAATATTGTATTTTTGCTTTTGTTTTCCTTACCTCAAGGGACATGTCTAGAAGGATGTTGTTATGACTAATGTCAGAGAATTTACTGTCTGAGCTCTCTTCTAGTATTTTTATGGTTTCAGGTCTCACATTTATGTCCTTAACCCATTTTGAGTTTATTTTTGTGTATGGTATAAGAAAGTGGTCCAGTTTCTTCCTTTTGTATGTAGTTGTCCAGTTTCGTCACCACCATATATTGAAGAGACTATCTTTTTCCCATTGCATATTCTTGTGTCCTTTGTCAGAGAAAAATTGACCATATAATTATGGACTTATTTCTGGGCTGTCTGTTCTATTGATCTATTTGCCTACTTTTGTGCCAGTACCTTATTGTTTTAATTACTACAGCTTTGTAATATAACTTGAAGTCTAGAATTGTGATAACTTCAAGTTTTGCTTTTCTGTTTCAATGTTACTTTGAATATTCGGGGTCTTTTGTGGTTTCATACAAATTTTAGGATTGTTTGTTCCAGTACTATGAAAAATGCTTTTGGTATTTTGATAAGGATTGCATTAAATGTGTAGATTGCTTTGTGTAGTATAGACCTTTCAACAATATTTATTTTTCTAATCCAGGAGCATGAAATGATTTTCCAATTTTTTGGTGTTGCTTTCAATTTCTGTCATCAGTGTCTTATAGTTTTCAAAATACAGGTCTTTCACATTTTCATAAGTTTATTCCTAGACATATTATTATTTTTGGTGCAATTGTAAATGGAATTGATTTCTCAATTTCTCTTTCTGCTGCTTCATTATTAGCATATAGAAATGCAATGGATTTCTGTACATTGACTTTGTATCCTATAATTTTACTGAATTAATCATTTTTTCATCCTATTTAATTTCCTAATGTAAAAAAATGAAGCAGATATGTATATAATGAAATCAATTTCATGCACTATTAACACATACTAGTAGCTATGCAAACAGATTCAATTCTTTTAGAAAGCAATTTGGTTTTCTATCTTTTGTCTTTTAAGTCATAAAATGTTCATACCTTTTGACCTAGTGATTTCACTTCTTAGGAATCTATTGTAAGAAAATAAGCTAAAATATGTGGGGAACATGATAAACACAAGATTTTTATCAGAGTATTTAAGCAAAAATTGAAAATATCAAACATCAAATATCTAACTATAAAAATGTGTAAGTACATGGGCTTAAGAACTATCATGCTGTTGTTAAAACAGAGAAGAAAAGATCATTATGAAGACCACGTATCTGGGGTACCTGGGTGGCTCAGACATTAAGCATCTGCCTTAGGCTCAGGTCTTGATCCTAGGGTCCTGGGTTTGAGCCCTGGATCAGGCTCCCTGCTCAGCAGGGAGTCTGCTTCTCCCTCTCCCACTCCCCCTGCTTGTATTCCCTCTATCACTCTTTCTTTCTCTCTCTCTGTCAAATAAGTAAAATCTTAAAAAGAAAAAAAAGACTACTTATGAACCTGAAAAAATTTTATGCATAATATTCCATTGTATATATGGACCACATCTTCTTTATCCATTCATCTGTTGAAGGGCATCTCAGTTCTTCCCACAGTTTGGCGATTGTGGACATTGCTGCTATGAACATTGGGGTGCATACGGCCCTTCTTTTTACTACATCTGTATCTTTGAGGTAAATACCCCATAGTGCAATTGCTGGGTCATAGGGTAGCTCCATTTTTTTTTTTTTTTTAGATTTTATTTATTTGACAGAGAGAAACACAGCTAGAGAGAGAACACAAGCAGAGGGAATGGTAGCAGGAGAAGCAGGCTCCCTGCTGAGCAAAGAGCCTGATGTGGGGCTTGATCCCAGGACCCTGGGATCATGACCTGAGCCGAAGGCAAACGCTTAATGACTGAGCCACCCAGGTGCCCCGGGTAGCTCCATTTTTTATTTTTTAAGGAATCTCCATACTGTTTTCCAAAGTGGATGCACCAATTTGCATTCTCACCAACAGTGTAGGAGGATTCCCCTTTCTCCACATCCTCTCCAACACTTTTATATCAATATGGACAGGACTGGAGCAGATTATGCTGAGTGAAATAAGTCAAGCAGAGAAAGTCAATTATCATATGGTTTCACTTACTTGTGGATCATAAGGAATAAAATGGAGGACATTAGGAGAAGGAAAGAAAAAGTGAATTGGGGTAAATCGGAGGGGGACATGAAAGATAAGAGACTGGATTCTGAGAAACAAACAGGGTTATGGAGAGAAGGGAGGTGGGAGATAGGTGAACCTGGTGGTGGGTATTAAGGAGGGCACATATTGCATGGAGCACTGGGTATGGTGCATAAACAATGAACCTTGGAACACTGAAAAAATTAAATTAAGATGTTAAAAAATGTAACGCATATACATAGTTATTATAATGTGAAGTGAAAGGTAGAACATACAATTTATGTATATTCATGGCAGAATTATGCACTATTGCCAAAAGGTAGAGGTAGCCCCGAATATTCATTGATGGATAAACAAAATGTGGTATATCCATACTGTGGAATATTAAAAGTGGGGTATATCCATACAGTGATTCCTTTAAAAGGAAGGCAATTCTGGGGACACCTGGGTGGTGCAGTTGGTTGAGTGACTGAGTCTTGGTTTCATTTCCGGTCAATACTTCCAGCCGGTGGGGAGATTTGAGCCCTGAGTCAGGCTCTGCCTTCCATTACGAATGTGTTTGAGACTTTCCAGGGCAGAGTCTCCTTGAGACTTTCTGTCCCTCTCCCTCCAAATAAATAAATGAATCTTTAAAAAAATGCAATTCTGACACATGCTAATCTTGAAAATGAATCTTAAAGACATTATGCTAAGTAAAATAAGCCAGTCACAAAAATATAAATACTGTGTGATTCCACTTATAGGAGGTATCTAGAGTAGTGAAATTCATAGAAACAGAAAGTAGAATGGTGGTTTCCAGGGTCTGAGGGGAGAGGAGGAAATAAGGAATTGTTGTTTAACTAATAGGCTAAAAGAGTTTCAATTTTGCAAGTTGAAAAACTGGAGACTGGTTGCACAACAATGTGAATATACTTAATACTACTGAACTGTATACCTAAAAATTTTAAGATAATAAATTTTATGTATATTTGATCACAACTAAAAAATCTTTAAAACTTTAAGTATATTATAATTGTATGCCTACGAAAACTCCATATAAATAGGATAAATATACTTAAATTATATTAGTGTTATGCTAAATGGCAAGTTATGGGAGATTCTTTATTATCTAAATTACAGTGGAAAATGTAAAAATAGTCACCATTAAAAAAAATATAGCTCATTCTATATGTTTTTGGACTAATGAACTCTGAGTCCTTGATATAGACTAGTGATTTCTAGCCAGAGCAGCTTATTGAGAGCAATTTGGGACTGAAATGGGAGTTTGAGGATCTTTGATAGTGGTTCTGTTATCATTCCAGGTAAAGCAGCTGGCACAAAGCATCATCAGACAAACAGACTTTTCTCCAGACCAAATAACATGCATAACCTAATTATGCTTTTACCTGTGACTGACATGGCCTGCCAGAGCAGATGGTCTGGTAGCTCAGACCTAGAGGGTGCTTTTGTTTCTCATTGCTTCCTGGTTTTCTTGCTGTTGAAATATTGAGCAATCAGTTCAGACTTCCTCTTATATCAAGTGTGTATGTCAGTGTTCCAGCCTCAGACTAGAGGGGTGTGATTCCTGTCACAAGCTTCTGAAAAGAAGTCCAGGAAGATGTTACTTTATGGCTATAATTTATATGGCATTGTACACCCTGTAAGGATGGATATGTGTCCAAAAAGGCATAGCAGTGCTATGCCTGGTAAACTGAGGAGAGTTCATTTCACATCAAGGGAAATGAGGTGGTTTAAAACCAAACTCAAAATAAGCTGGAACTTCATAGAATAATTGTATTGTAGAGACCCTGGAAGCAAACTGGATAAAACGAATAAGTAGACCGGAGATTAGGGAAATTCAGCAATCCCCCATTTCCAACCAACATCTCTTGATTCCCAGTGCTCTTGAGGATATAGCCCTGCCTATGGAGATAGCAGACTCAGCACTGTTGAAAACAAAAGAAGATATAAAATTTGGCCCTGTGATAACCAGGTTCTTTATCCCTAGAGCCAGGTCCCTTCAAATTCAGTCTGGATTTCCTCTAACCAGGTCTACCTGCAGCTCTTCCATGACAGTAGTAGGGTGCCTTTGTAGAATTAGGGAGCTTTTCTAGCTGTTGCTTCTCACTTGCTATCCCAGTCTTTTCCTTTGTTTCCTCAGTATAGACCTAAGATTCATATCCACATGCCTGCCTATCTATCTTGTACTTTCTACCTGCTTTTAACCTAACCTGATAAAGTCCCTCCCTTCTTTCTAGTTTCTTATTGCCTCTCAGTATGTCATTTCAAAAATCCTCCCTTCTTATCAAGTTTCTGCCTGCTATCTTTCCCTGATTATCAGGGTGCATCATTTCTGCCTAGTGTGACTCAAGCCCACTGTGCTTACGAAATGTAGCCCCAGCTACATTTACCAATCAGTGCTTCCTTTCTTTAGTATCCACCTTGGAGCTATGCAGTAGAACAAGACTGGCCAAAAGCCAGAAGCAGAGATATGATACTTTATTACACTTGTGGCATTTTTCTTTGAATTGCCGTTATCTGCTTCTAGACTGTACATTGCTTAAAGGCAGGGTTTATATCTTCTTCATCTTTGTATTCCACATAGCACCTGGCATCTTGCCCAGTAGAAGTACTTGATAACTAGTTGTTGTTGTTATTATTGTTGGTAATGATGACAATGATGATGAACTTTCTTGCCTCTTTGAGCATTGCATAAAACTGGTGAAGTATTAGTTGCCTTGAAAGACACTTGCACTTTCCAGACCCTCACTGGTTAAGAATGGGAATAAGGAAATTCCACCTTCCATATGGAATTCAGCTCCCACTTGGATCCACTTTGACTATGTGAGCAGAATTCCACAAGCAGAACTGAGAGTTTTGAAATCCACCACTGGCCCTTGGGATCTCAGCCTCAGCCATGGTTCCTTACTAACTTAATTCATAGACCAGGGATGGAAAATCTATCATCTTGTGCATCATTGCACTGGATCAGAGAGTGTATAGAAATACCCATGATTTCAGTAGGCTATTAAAGGCCACTGGTGTTGTCTCTTAAAAACAAGGGCCATGTTGTCTATAAACATATCTCTATAAGCACCATGAAACAGAAAAGTTACGCTTGAATTAGCAAGATATGGGTCCTGGTTCCTCTGTTTCCTAGCTATGAAACTTTGGATAAACTACCTGATCTCTTTGTGCCTCAGTTTGCTAATTTCTAGAGTTCATGTGGAGTAGATTAATCTACTATAGTGAGTAGATTAATAATGAGTACCTGTAAGAGTGCATGACACATAGACAACATATAATATTAGATTCTATGAACTTATTTATCAGAAAAATAGTAAAACATTGACTCTGCTTCAACTGAACTTTATTTTGGAGTGGAATTTACAAACACTAAGTTCCCTAAAATAAATTTCTCTTTTAAATGGAGCATCCACCATGAACTGCTTCAGAGCTATTACTTCTTGTTTACCACGAGATTTTACATGCCTTGTTCAACTCACATCAAACACCCAATTAATGTTCCTCTAATCAAAATTCTCTTCAGATTCTATCTAACTGAAAAGATCTGCATTTCCATGGATACCAACCTAACCTAAGTAAATATTAGCTGACTTTTCCCTTACCAGTTAGACAATCAGCCTGTCATTTCATGCTGTTTTGCCTGTTCTTTTTGTCAAACCAAGTGTGTTGATTTTGTCACCACAATTTAACCTTTAGCTTCTTAGAAATAACATTTTACAGATATGTCACCTTTACTTTAAAAATGTGACAGAGGCTCAAAGAAACTGTCTGCCTGAAAGGACAAAGCTCAGTCCAATGTAGTCCAGTCTGCTTGGTACCACTTAGGAGCAGAAATATGTATTCTAGTTCTTCTGAGGCTTTCCAGTGCCTAGCACCATGTTGAGTTTATTATCAGTACTCATTCAATATGAACTTGTTGATAGAAAATGTCATTCAAGCATTAACTGTAATTTTTTAATGAATACAGGAAGCCTTCTCTATTGATGGTCAGATTGAGACATTGAGATTGTACAGGTATGTACAATGAGAAGTGTGAGAAGTAGTGGCACAATAGAAACAATCCAAATCAGAATAAATCCCTAGATTTTTTTCCTGAGAATCCCAGATGTTCTAAGTCTAGCTTGTTCCCAGGTCATTTTTGCAACCAAAGTAGGAGTTTCAGGCAGACACCAGTTCAGTGTTTGGGTCTTAGAGTCTCATTTCAGAGAATCAGAATCCCCCACCTTTATGAGAATTAATTTTATCTTCCAAAGGACCTCTAAATAAGGATAGTAGACCATCTATAATTACCTTGCATCAGAGGGAATTTCCCAGACTTAAAGAAATGTATACATAGGTGACAGAGAAAGAACTGGGTAGTTGTAGACCAAAAAAAAGCATGGTCTAAAGTCTAGGAAAGTTAGATTATCTTCTTAGCCCTGCTACTGTACTGCTTCTGAAATTTGGGAAAGTTACTTACTTCCCTGAGCTTCAGGTTCCTCACCTGAAAATTGTTGAATTATGTCTAGTTGATTCTTAATGTCTATTACAAGTCAAATGATCATAAACTAGTCTGAAAGGTAAAACAATGAGTTCTCATCAAATGCTGACTCTGTGTCATCTGTCACTACTTTCTTTGACCCAAATTCCTTCCAGGTCTCTGTAATACAGAACTTTTCATTCACCTGATTGTATACCTATTTTACCACTAGTCAAAGCTTCTACCTAGTAAAATGAAAACTGTACCATTTTAAACAGAAACACCTTAACATTCTTAATTTTATTGCTGATTAAAAAGGGTAATGGAGGCTAAAGCAAAAAAAAATCTTGACAGATGGAATATAAAACCTCCCATAACTCATAGGCCACTGCTGATAACATGTATTCCTTTCCAATATTTGCTCTGAGGGTATGTGTGCACCTATAGATAATAGAGATTATACTGTGTATGCTATTTCATATAGAATTTCAACTTACTACTGTATTATAAAAGGTATCTGTCTTAATGTCTGAATAATATTCCTTTTTTTTCTGAATAATATTCCATCAAATAAACACATCAGCATTTATCCAACTGATTTCCTTTTGCATGGAATATTTAGGATGAGAAAAGGCTATTTAGATCTGGGGGGAAAAAAGAAAGGCTTTGACAAAGGGTACCTGGAGTTTCAAACTTTTTCCCACTTCACACTACTAGGCATGATACAGTCAGTACCTGGTAAAGGAACTTTCAACCATTGTCTTTTTTTCTTGGATTTACATGTTTAAACATTTTTACCACTTGCTCAGTAGCCATTGCTCTGATTATAAGGTGCCCTTTATTGTTCCCTTTCCACAAGACATCGGTGACCCTAGTGACATTGAAAATAATACAGAATAAAACCAAAGATCAGTTTTCAGGAAGTCATTACAGTTTTCAACCTATAAAGCTCACTTTCCATCTGGTGGTCAGAAAAACAAGATAACCAACACAACAACAACAAAGAGAAAGTACACACACACACACACACACACACACACACACACACACACACACACGTAAATACTCCCATACCCATATGCAGGAATTAATTAGGTTCATTTCCCATATGATGCAAAAAATTTTACATTGATGACTTCATACTGGTTTTTGCATGGTTACATGGAAATTTACAGTTTTGTTTATTTAATCTGCTGTGGTTTGTCTTCACAATGCTTTCCTTGATCAAAATTTTCCAGCAAGTAAAGAGAGATATACTGTATATGGGGAAAATTAGATCACTGGCATGAGCTTTTGTTTCACTTCCCTTCTCTGATTTTCTTACCCAATAATCATTTGGTTTTTTTCCCCAAATATGTTTATTTTATTTTTTCAGGGTTACAAGATTAATTGTTCATGCACCACACCCAGGGTGGTGGGTACTGAGAAGGGCACACAATAATCATTTGTAATAAAAGAATAAACTTTTTCATTTCTTTCTGAGATGTTGATTCCTAGAAGCCTTCTTTTAAATCCTTGAGAACTATCACATAAAATCTTTCTGACTGACATATGGATGCTCAGAGACAGAAGCCATTGAGAATCAGCCCAAAGTCACACGATGCAATGAGAGATAGTCCACACTGAGACCGGAGCTGCTGACTCAGTCTCACGTTCTGATCACATTCCCTCCTGCTGGGGCCAGCTGTCTTATATTCCTTGGGTGTAAAATAAGGACAGGATTTCAGCAAATAATAAAAGGGCAATAACCAGCATCCAGGGTGAGTATTCCTTAGGAAATAAAAGCTCTCTGTATAGAAGTATAAGATTGGTGAAGAGCTGCTCATCTTTAGAAAAGGAGTAACACATTTTGATTAATCTAATAGGTATGTATTAAATATTACGTGCAAGTTGCCTTGCTAGGTACTATATATATAAGACACAAGAAAATTATAACATGTAATGTATGAACTAGTTAGGGAGACATGCCATTTATAAAAGTTATAGAAAAGAATATAACACATGGCAATTAATATGTAAATGTTTGATCAGTCAAAGTATATAGTAATAACACCAGCTGAAACATATTTAGCTTTTGCTATTTGCCAAATTAATCTCTTTTAAGGTTTACAAGTTTATGAAGAAGGTAGTATTATGTTCCTCAGTTTGAAAATGAGACCTAGAAAGAATAAATAAACAATTTTTTTCAAGGTCATAAAACTAACAAAATCAGGACTTAAATTAAATCTGTCTGGTTCCAGAGCCTCTTAACCCTCATACTGTATTCCATTCCTTTCCTCAGGTTACACTGTCTACATGAGTGTATGAGTTTGGGTAATTAATGTCTACTTAAAAAGAAAAAAATTAAACCCTTAAAAATGCAGTTATTTTTGCAAATCAATTTGCAAAAATCAATTATTCATATCACTGCACAATGTCTCCTGATTTTTATCAGAGCACAAAAGTGTTTCATGCTATTGCAATTGGTCTCTATTTGTGGTTAGCTCTTTTTACTATTGTTTTGTACAAATAATTCCATATATTTAAAATCCACTAGTTATATATTATATGTATACCAGTATCCATTAAATATAGAATCCTTCTACTAAAAATCTACTAGAAGTAATAAATGAATTCACTAAAGTTAAAGGACACAGCATTAAGATATAGGAATCCGTTGCATTTCTATGCACTAATCATGAAGTAGCAGAAAAAGAAATTAAGAAAACAATTCCACTTACAGCTGCACCCAGGAATAAATTTAATCACAAAGGTCAAAGACCTATATTATGAAAACTAAAAGACACTGATGAAAGAAATTGAAAATAATATAAACAAATGAAAAGATATCCTATGCTCATGGAAGAATTAATATTGTTAAAATGTCCACACCACCCAAAGCAATCTACAGATTCAATGTAATCCCTATTAGAATACCAATAGCACTTTTCACAGAACTAGAACAAATAATACTAAAATCTGTAGGGAACTAGAAAGACCCAAATAGCCAAAGCAATCGTAAAAAAGAAGAACAAAGATGGCAGCATCATAATCCCAGATTTTGAGATATCTTACTAAGCTATAATAATCAAAATTGCATGATGTTGGCACAAAACAGACATAAGGGAAGAAATAATATACAGTGAGAAAAAGACAGTTTCTTCAATAAATAGTGCTGGGAAAACCAGACAGCTACATGCAAGAGAATGAAACTGGATCACTTTCTTACACCATACAGAAAAATAAACTCAAAATAGATTCAAGATGTAAATGTGAGACTTAAAACCATTAAAATCATAAAAGAAAACATAGGCAGTCATCTCTCTGACATCAGCCTTAGCAACATATTCATGGATTTGTCTCTTGAGGAAAGGGAAACAAAAGCATAAACAAACTATTGGGATTACACCAAAATAAAAAAGCTTTTGCATAGCAAAGGAAGCCATCAACAAAGCAAAAGATAATCTACTAAATTGGAAGAAGCTATTTACAAATGATATAACCAGTAAAGTGTTACTATCCAAAATATATAAAGAACTTAAAAAACTCAATACTAAAACAAAACAAAACAAACAACCAAGATAATCCAATTAAAAATGGCAGAGGACTTGAATAGATTTTTTTCCCAAAGAATACACGTAGATGGCCAAAAAGGCATACAAAAAGATACTTAACATCACTAGTCATCAGGGAAATGCAAATCTAAACCATAACAAGGTATTACCTCACACCAGTCAGAATAGTTAGTATCAAAAATACAAGAAAGGGGAATGGGGGGAAATCAGAGGGGGAGATGAACCATGAGAGACTGTGGACTCTGAGCAACAAACTGAGGGTTTTGGAGGGGAGAGGGTGGAGGGTTGGGCGAGCCTGGTGGTGAGTATTGAGGAGGGCACATATTGCATGGAGCACTGGGTGTGGTGCATGAACACTTAATCTTGTAACACTGAAAAAATAAACATATTTGGGAGAAAAAATACAAGAAATAACAAATGTTAGTGAGGATATGGAGGAAAACTCAATGTGCACTGTTGGTAGGAAAGTAAACTAGTGCTCCCACTGTGAAACAGTGTGGAACTTCTTTCTTCCACTGTGGAACAGAAACAAAGTTCCTCAAAATATTAAAAATAAAAATATTATACAATCTAGTAATTCTGTTACTGGGTACTTATCCAAAGAAAATAAAACCAGTAATTCAAAAAGATACATACACCCCTGTTTATTGCAGCATTATGTACAATAGCCAAGATATGGAAACAGGCTAAGTGTCGATCAGTAATTGAATGGATAAAGAAGACATGATGTGTGTGTGTGTGTGTGTGTGTGTGTGTGTGTGTGTGTGTGAGTGATGGAATATTACTCAATCATAAAAAAGGATAAGATTCTGCCATTTGCAAAAATATGGATGGACCTAAAGGGTATTATGCTAAGTGAATTAAGTTAGACTGAGAAACAAATACCATATGATTTTACTTATATGCGAAATCTAAAACAAAACAAGACAAAACAAAACAAAGAAATAAAACAGAAACAGACCCATAAATACAGAGAACAAATTGGTGGCTGCCAGAGGGGAAGGGGGTACAAGGATGATCAAAGTGGGTGGAAGGGAATTAGAGATACAGGCTTCCAGTTATGGGAAGAAAAAGTCATGGGGGTGACAGGTACAGCATAGGGAATATAGTCAATGGTATTGTAATAGCATATTGTATGGTGACAGATGGTAAATGCATTTGTGGTGAAAATAGCATATAAAGTTATTGACTCTCTATGTTGTACACCTGAAACTAATGTAACATTGTGCATCAACTATACTTCAATTTTTAAAAATTAGTCAAAAATAAAATTGTTAATAGCCATATATAGATATTCTTTGTCTAGACTAGAAATTCTAGTCTAGATGTCTAGAAATTCTTTGTTTAGCTCACTGTTGTTAGACATTTTAGGTTATTCATTTTTGCTATTATGAATAATAGTATTGCTAGAACAAGCTATAAATATGGTTGTATTAGCTTTGGTTAATAATCCCATTCTTGAGATTACTAAAACAAATTATTGAATCAAGCACTAGAAACAGTTTTGTGATCCCTAACCAATACCAGGTTGATTTGTAAAAGGACTGGCCAGTTTACAAAGGAAGGAGAAACATGTTGGTGCACTTCTTAGTCCTTAATCCTGCCAACACTTAAAAAAATCATTTGGTTACGCTGTGATTGTGAGAAGGAAGGGAAGAGTGAATGGGGGAAATCAGAGGGGGCTATGAACCATGAAAGACTGTGGACTCTGAGCAATAAAATGAAGGTTTTGGAGACAAAGGGGTGGGGTGTTGGGTGAGGCTGGTGGTGGATATTAAGTAGGGCATGTATTGCAAGGAGCACTGGGTGTGGTGCATGAACAATTAATCTTGTAACACTGAAAAAATAAAATAAACATATTTGGAAAAAAAAGATGAAGTAAGTGTTTAAACATTAATGCTCTAATATAATTAATATATAATATACAATATATATAATGCTGCATTACCTATAATGCTGTATTATATATAATGCTTTAATATAATATATATGTAATATTATATATAATGCTGTATTATATATAATGCTCTAATATAATATATAATATATATAATATGTATAATATAATATAATGCTATAAATAACTGAGAAACTTTCATGTTCAATTTCAATTGACTGATATTTTTGAATTATCTGTTGATATAATCCTAAGAAATCATAAAATAAAAATAATTTTAATTGTCCAAGAATTTGGAAATGATGCAAAGTAATACCAACTATCTAACCCTACCATATAGAAATTTGATTTAACACCTGTGAATTTATAAATGGATATTCCACTTACCCAATTACTCAATGATGCTTAATTATCTTGTTTGCTTTAAGATTTCCTGGTTCCTTTGAGAATCTGATAACATCTATTGGTCATCTCCATGAAAAATTCCCATATGAATAATGTTCATTTTGTATAAGGATTCACAGATTGCCATGCGTTCCGAGATTATGACAGCTGTTTTACAGCAATCTTAGACTTACCTCTATCATTTTTCCTTTTATGTTTCTCCTAACTGTACTCTTCTCTACAACCCATTGCCAATCCCCTTGCTCTGTATCTAAGATTACAGAAAGGAGCAGCAGAGGAGAAAAATATAAATGGACACTTACCAGTGCTGTCATTAGAGCACTGAGTTCTGTGACAGAGATAAGGCCAGAGTACTGTGGAGGTGCTGGAGGAGAGTCATCAGTCTAGTTTGAGTCATCTCTGCTCACCTAGTTACAATGCATTCTAACTGATCTCTCAGTTTCTCTCTTGTCTTCTGTCTCAGTTCTTTGCCCAGTAGAACAAGATGTCTATTTAAAGACTAATCAGATAATATTATTCCTCCAAAAAAACTCTCTACTCACACTAATAAAATTCAAACCCCCATCCATATCTTCCAAGGCTCTATCTGACCTGGTCCAGCCCTCTCTCCTACTGCTCTCTGCTTAGCTTAATTCATTCTAGCTCCACTTTAATTCTGCCTCAGGACTTTCCACTTACTATTGTGTCTACCTGGATCACACATCTTCTGTAGCTCCCATGACATTCTTTTTTTGTTTGGGTCTCAGATGGCTGAGACCCTGGCAACACCACTTAAAATCTTCTGTCCTTCACCCTACTTTCTTATTTTTCATCACACAAACTCTTAAAGTCACTCTATTAAGGTGTTGTTTGTTTTCTGATTTTCACACTCTTATATAAGTGCCATGAGGACAGAGGCTTTGTTTATTTACTAGTATATCTCTAGAACTTAGAACAGTACCCAGTACACGTGATAAACTGTTCAAATATTTGATAAATAAATGTTGACATTAAAATTTTTACCAAGCTGGAACAAATAATCCTAAAATTTGTAGGGAACCAGAAAAGACCTTGAATAGCCAAAAAGAAAACCAAAGCTGGGGGCATCTCAATTGCAGACTTCAAGCTATATTACAAAGCTGTAATCATTAAAATAGTATGGCACTGGCACAAAAACAGACATATAGATCAGTGGAACAGAATAAAGAGCCCAGAAATGGACTCTCAACTCCATGGTTAACTAATCTTCAACACAGCTGGAAAGAATAGCCAATGGAAAAAAGATAGTCTCTTCCACAAATGGTGTTGGGACAACTAGACAGCAACATGCAAAAGAATGAAACGTGACCACTTTCTTGCACCATATACTAAAATAAACTCAAAATGGATGAAAGACTTAAATGTGAGAGAGAAGCCCATCAAAATCCTAGAGGAGAACACAGGCAGCAACCTCTTTTACCTTAGCCGCAGAAAGTTCTTCCTAGACACATCTCCAAAAGCAAGAGAAACAAAACCAAAAATGAACTATTGGGACTCCATCAATATAAAAAGCTTTTGCACAGCAAAGGAAACAGTCAACAAAATTAAAAGACAACCTGTGGGTTGGGAGAAGATATTTGCAAATGAGTTATCAGATAAAGGGCTAATATCCAAAATCTATAAAGAACTTCTCAAACTCGACACCCAAAAAACAACAACAACAAAATCCAGTCAAGAAATGGACAGAATAAAAAAAAAAAAGAAATGGACAGAAGACATCAACACACATTTCTCCAAAGAAAACATACAGTCAACAGACACATGAAAAAAATGCTCAATATCACTCAGCATCAGTTAAATCCAAATGAAAACCACAATGAGATACCATGTCACCCCAGTCAGAGTTGCTAAAATTAACAAATCAGGAAACAAGAGGTGTTGGCAAGGTTGCAGAGAAAAGGAAACCCTCTTACACTGTTGATGGAAATGCAAACTGGTGTAGCCACTCTGGAAAACAGCATGGAGATTCCTCAAAATGTTAAAAATAGAGCTACCCTATGACCCAGCAATTGCACTACCAGGTACTTATCCAAAGCATATAAACACAGTGATTTGAAGGGGCACCTGCACCTCAATGTATCTAGCAGCAATGTCCACAATAGCCAAAATACGGAAAGAGCCCAGATGTCCATCAACAGATGAATAGATAAAAAAGTGGTGTGTGAGTGTGTGTGTGTGTGTGTGTGTGTGTGTGTGTGTAATGGAATATTACTCAACCATAAAAAAGAATGAAATCTTGCCATTTTCAATGACACGGATGGAATTAGAGGGTATTATGCTAAGTAGAAATAAGTGAGTCAGAGAAAGGCAAATACTGTATGATTTCACTCATATGTGGAATTTAAAAAACAAAACAGATGAACACAGGGGAAGGGAAAGAAAAATAAAATAAAAGGAACACAGAGAAGAAAGCAAAGCATAAGAGATTTAGCTATAGGAAACAAACTGAGGGTTGCTGGAGGGGAGGTCGGTGGGGTGATGGAGTAACTGGGTGATGGGCATTAATAAGGGCACTTGACATAATGAGCACTGGGTATTGCAAGCAACTGGTGAATCACTAAAACTAGTAATACAATATATGTTAATGAAATTGAATTTAAATTAAACTTAAAAAAATAAATTTTGAGGTTAATACTTTGCTTATGTACTGTAGACCACAACTGATTCCTGCTCACAGAATAACAATTACATAAAACTCATTAAAAATTAAGAATTTTGAACTACTCCTAAGATAAAAAGATAAAAGGTGTAATTATATTAATTCACATGTATTTTTTTGTTATTCAAAATGTAGAGTCAACCTAAATGTTCATAAAAAGGAGATGTTAAATCAACTACAGTAGATTATACTATAGAGTATTGTGTAAAGTTTCAAAACAATGAAGTAAATTTTTATGCATTCATATGAAATGATGCCTAGGATTTATTATCAAATGAAAAGAGCAAGTTATAGAACACAGAATGGTATATACATCATCTTATTTATATTAAACACCCACACACACCTCAAATCTATATAGATACCTATCAAATTGACAAGAGTGGTTCCCTCTGGATGAAAGTGGATAGGAATCAAGAGTAACTTTTGACTTATTTGTGTTGTGCATATTTTTTTTTTTAAGATTTTATTTATTTATTTGAGAGAGAGAAAGTGAGAGGATGAGAGGAGCGAAGGTCAGAGAGAGAAGCAGACTCCCCGCGGAGCTGGGAGCCCGATGTGGGACTCGATCCCGGGACTCCAGGATCATGACCTGGGCCGAAGGCAGCTGCTCAACCAACTGAGCCACCCAGGCGCCCTGTGCATATTTTTTTTTAAAAAAAGAATAAATTACTGTATTACTTGTTTGAAATAAATTTAAGAAAACAAGAAAAACAGCTATAACAATAGATGATAGTTTGATATTCATATTTGAAATGTACCTAATATCATGAAAAATTAACATGAGAATACCAGATTGTATTTCTATAAGGAAAAAAAGCTGTTGTATATACGGGAAAAAACTCAGTGCAAAAATCTATTAAAGGATTAAAACTACACAGACAAGTTGTTAAATTAAAAGTAGAATTCTCGCGGGTTGCCTGGGTGGCTCAGTTGGTTAAGTGTCTGCCTTTGGCTCAGGTCATGATCTCTGGGTCTGGAATCGAGCCCCACGTTGGGCTCCCTGTTCAACAGGGAGTCTACTTCTCCTTCTCCCTCTGCTCCTCCCCCCCACTTGTATTCTCTCTCTCAAATAAACAAAATCTTTTTTAAAAAAGTAGAATTCTTTCACATATATGCATATATCTACATGTATACTTCTTTATTCATATAACTACATTTATACTTATATAAACTTTTACATATATACTTATAATACTTCATATTTATATACTACCTAAAATGTATACAAATTAATCTACTTTGCAATTGCTCTTTTAAAAATTAATAATTTATATTGAAGAATTTTTTATTTTTAATTACACTTAAGGCTATGGTGAATTCTTCAGAGGTTAAGGAATACCTTTGACTGGATAGGCTGTAACTTATGAATGGGCATCTAGATTATTTCTAGGTTTTTGATATTTCAAAATGTTTCAATGAATATGACTGTATATATCCATGTATACGTATATAGATTAATATAGGTCACATATCATATATGTGATGTATATATGTACCTAATTAATATGTAACTGAAAATATTTATCATATATACTGACATATTGGTAGATAAAAATACATGATGAATAGATGAATATGATACCACCAAATTGCTTTTTTAGATAATGTACCAATTATATTTTTAGCAATAAATATGAAAATTCTTGTTTCCTTATGCTCTTGCCAACTAGATACCTTCTTGTGAGGCACGGACCTATATAATCCACTAGAAATCTCATTCAGAATACTCCACTGGAAACTTAACACATCCCCAATTAGCTTTTCTCTTTTCCTCCACCACGGGGGAGGTTTTTTACTTCCTTCTCTATTCTCTACCTATAAACAGCACCACAATCAATTCAATCATTCAGGCCCTACACTTGGACTGTCACCTCCCACAACCACCTAGTCATTCTTTTTTTTTTTTTTAAGATTTTATTTATTTATTTGGCAGAGAGAGAGAGAGCGAGAGCAGGAACACAGGCAAGGGGAGGCTTCCCCGCCCATTAGGGAGTCGGATGTGTGGCTCGATCCCAGGATCACCTGAGCCTAAGGCAGACGCTTAACGACTGAGCCACCCAGGCGCCCCACCACCTAGTCATTCTTGTATGAGTTCTACCTCTAAAATAATATTGAAATCTATTACACTTTGTGTTTCACGCCGCCCTAAATAGTCCACTGTATGTTTTCTGAATGGGTATATCAGTGAACAAATTGGATGGGAGGATAGTAAAGTACAAGAAATGATGGCACATACTACCCTATGTTAATCACTAGGTTTAACGTTTTTTGTTTTTCAAAGTGCCTTTTCAGAACTTTCAGAGTTTTCCTCATTCACTGTCATGAAAATGGACACCAGTTGACCTACTCTTATACGTGCTCGCCTTTCTTACCCCTCCCTCCCTTCAAGCGCATCCTTTTTTCCTTGTTTCTTCTCTTTCTCTCTCAAGTCTTGCCTTTCTGTCTGAGACCCTCTTAACGCCCTGGCCCAGCGCCCTCCCTCGCAGCACGCTGGTCAGCTCCTCAGGCCAGTGTTAGGGCTCAGCCCCGCCCACGCGGAACTCGAGTCACGAGGCGGAAGGTGCGCGGAGAAGGGGGCGGGGCGCGGCCGGCGCTCCGCAGCAGGCGTGGGCGGAGCCAGGAGCGCAGGCAGCTCCTGCTATATCTGCGCCTGCGCGACGCTGCAGCAGGGCCAGTCGGGACGGAGGAGACAAGATGGCGCTGCGGGCGATGCGGGGGATGGTGAACGGGGCCGCACCCGAGCTACCCGTGCCCACCAGTGGGCCTGTGGTGGGATCTCGGGAGCAAGCGCTGGCAGTTAGCCGGAACTACCTTTCCCAGCCTCGCCTCAGTGAGTATCAGAGAACAAGACAAATCCTGTCTTGCTTCTTAGTTCAGTCTCTTGCTTCCATTCACCTGCTTAGCGGGGGAGGGGGGATTTATTTTTCCCTTTCTCATCCCACCTATTCTGACTCATTAGTCTGTCTCTAGAAAGAGATTTGAGTGTACATGATGTTTTTGTAACATAGGTGGGCGGAGGGCAAGAGCACCGACGAGAACTTTTTCCTGGGGTTGGTTAGGAAAAAAACTCAGGAGCTCAGGCTCCTGACTATTGCCCTCTCCAACTTCCTTGACTTGGAACACCCTCGGGCTCTTCTTGTCTAAAGGAAGGCCTCTTCTTGTCTAAAGGAAGGCCTCTTCTTGTCACTTCAATCTTAATCCCTTGATCCCAATTGGATATGTAGGGGTCAAGGAGACGCCCCTTTCCATCTCTTCACACCAGTGTGGATCTTCCGGGGTGGTTAAGAGTTCTTCCGAGGGAGACTATGTTGTGCCATCGCTGACATGGTCTGGCCCTTCGTTGATGAAGGTTAGGCCCGCAGCCATAGGGAGACGTTCTGTGGAGGGGCTGCCCCACAGGAGGACACGTTGATGTCAGAGAAGCCACAGCTGAAAAGTACCTTGCAGGTCATCTAGTCTAACCCTCTCATTTTACGGTGGGAAGCCTAAAGTTCTGGGAGGGACAGGACTTGCCAGATTTTAAACAATTATTGGCAGAGCAGAAACTAGAATACCCCCCCCTTTTTTTTTAAATAGGCTCCACGCCCAGCGTGGAGTCCAACACTGGGCTTGAACTCACGACCCTGAGATGAAGAGTCAACCCGCTCAACCGACTTGAGCCAGCAGGCGCCTCTGAAATTCCGTTTAATTCTCATTGATCCTTTTTTTTTCTTTTAACTTCATTTATTGACAAGTTAAACCTAACACATTGAAATGAAGTCTCTTCATTTCTTCATTCACTTCAATGAAATGAAACCTAACATATTGAAATGAAGTCTCTTCATTTATTGACACGTTAAACCTAACACAATTAAGTGCAAGGCAATCTTGGCGAAGCCAAGCAGCTTTGCCCATATTGCATAGTATTATGTGCAAAATATATCATATGCCTGTTTAAGGGTTGTGTTTATTAAAAACACACACACAAAACCTGCCTTAATAAATGCAGTTTTAAGTGGACTACCCAGTAGTTCCGAAAGAATTTTTTTTATAACTAACCAATACAGTTGTGCAGCACCAGATCTCTTCACAGCTTCCTTTGGAATTCGGGATAAGCCCTGCAAATAGACTCTTTTTAAAACTTGGGAAAGCTGATGTTTTCCCAGGTGGTGAGACTATGTTTGCACTGGTTAGTTGCCAGAATGCCTGTTTGTGGGTGGCTCATTGGTTAAAAAGAATTTCAGATGAAGGGTTTCAGTCTAGCCACCCTCCAGTCTGACTAATCCTATCCTGATCTGTCACTAGGTCATATGACAGCACTGCAGTGTGAGGAAGAAGAAAAACACAGTTGATTCCCATGGTTTGCTGAGATGTGCTTTTTACAGTGGGAATTCTCTGAATTATCTGAGATGTCTTATTGGAGGTTTATATGAGCTGAAGTGAATGTTTCAAGAAATTAACAGATGTTGCATTCTTCTATAGATTCTGACAATAAATTTGTACCTAATAGTTCGTATTTCTTTTATGAGTTGTATTTGCATGCTTTACTTTTCTTTGGGTAGACAGATATTAGTGGTGTTTCTAGGAAAAGATTATAGGGGTGCAATAGTCAGTTTCCATATAATTATTCATTCTATGTCAATTCAAAGAGTATCAACAGAAATAATAAAATTGTTTCAAGAGTACTCCATGATTGTTAACCCTTAAGGGGAGATGAGTATGCTTTTTCAGTATTCTTTGTGTGCTTAGCCAGTGGCTAAAGAATTCCAGATGAGATTCCTTCTGACAAAATTGTTGCAATATAATGCTTAAAACGGAACCTCAGGAACCCTTTTTGTATCCTCACTGCCTACCACAGTGCTTGACACATAGAAGATATCTTGTAATTGTTTTATAACTTGCATTTAAACCCCTTTTTCTTATAGTTTAGTAGATTCTTAATGTGGCTGGAATCAGAGTAGGGAGTTAGGACGCTTGGTTGAGTTGCTTTTCTTATCCGGGTTATTCTGAAAAGCATAAATGATACCATACTTAGACTAACTACATTTGAATATCATCCTTTTCTTAAATTGGCACATTCTTTATTTTAGCCCAACAGTTTTAATTGCTTCTGAATAAATACTAATTAACCTCTTAATTTTTCTAAAGATTGATTATACCGTCTTAGGTGGTATATTATTGTAGTTATTTAATGTGTGCTTTTGAATGAAGGAATGGGACTGATAATATTGTACAAATTGGATCCTGTTTTAAAACAACTTCATGGGGCGCCTGGGTGGCTCAGTCGTTAGGCGTCTGCCTTCGGCCCAGGTCAGATCCCAGGGGCCTGGGATCAAGCCCCGCATCAGGCTCTCTGCTCTGCAGGAAGCCTGCTTCTCCCGCTACCATTCCCTCTGCTTGTGTTCCCTCTCTCGCTGTGTTTCTCTCTGTCAAATAAATAAAATCTTTAAAAAAAAAAAAACCAACTTCATGATATTGGGTCTGTTAACAAGAAATGGAAAATGAGATGCACAGCCTTAGAATAATCTTGAGCACTTTAGTTGAGTTTCTAAATTCACAAGGAAAGAAAACTTAATTGTTTAAACTTTGAGCAAAGTTCAGTAATAAATACTGAACATATTGAATTAGATAATCTCCATTGTTCTTGAGACCTTAGATCAAAACTAACCTTAAGTTTCTTATTTTGTAAAGCAAGAGGTATCCTCAATGAAAAGTCAAGTAAAGAACTCGTAGGCCTACTTTTTCTAGAAGCTCTCCCTTATTGTCCACCTGTCAGGATGTGGATCTCTACTGTTCTTGCACAATAGAAGATGCTTGCTGGAGTTTTTTGTTTTGCTAATAAGGTGGAGTCTAGAGCACTGTAGCTCTTGTGCAATGACTGTCTAATTTTCTCTTTGAAAATTTCACAATCATTAAGTGGCCTTACTAATGTTGAACAATCTCATATCCTGCAGGAGGAAGAGGATATCATCTTACAAAACATGTGCTTCTTAAAACCTTTGTAGATTTTGGTTTTGAAATATTACTCCATAAATATTTATTGCCTGCTTGGTAGTTCAGAATGGAAAGATTTAACTTTTTGGTCGTAAAATGTGTTCACCATGTAATGTAAACATGTCATTGTTGTCAGAAGTTCTGAATATCCCCTGCAGACCTAACTTCTTATTCATTTGGAAATTTTCATAAGAGTGTTTATTTTTATAAACAGAAGTGTTTATATAGGGGCGCCTGGGTGGCTCAGTGGGTTAAGCCTCTGCTTTCGGCTCAGGTCATGATGTCATTGAGCCCCACATCAGGTTCTCTGCTCAGCAGGGAGCCTTCTTCCCTCTCCTCCCTCTCTGCCTACTTGTGATCTCTCTCTCTCGCTGTCAAATAAATAAATAAAATCTTTAAAAAAAAAAGTGTTTATATAACTTGTGAATGGGTTTTGACTTTTTGGAAGAGCAGCTATAATGTCTTTGGCAGCCTGTTCTCTCTGCTTTGGACTCTTAATAATAATGGTGAGGAAGGCTGGATAAATACTGTTTAGAGTTAAATAGTGTTTGATATTATCTCTGCTTGTAATTTTAAAAATAATTTTATTATCATGGAAAAGAGCTATAGTTGCTATGTAAACTGTCTTCTAGTACCTGTTTGTAATCCAATTGTTAGGAACTCTGTCATCTATATTTTTTTATATATTGGAGACTAAATTCAGAAATATTATAAGGTCATAGAAAACCAACCTTAGAATTGGGGCGAGGGGTGGGAGAAGCCAAACAAACAAAAAACCAGTTCTAAGTCTGGTTCTCCCCTTTAGTAACAAATTTCTTAGAGCCTTAGTTTAAGTGTAGAGTGGGTGTATCAGCCATACCTATCTTCTAGCATTTTGTGAGCCTGAAATGAGGTAACCTATTGAAGACATTCTGTGTAAGTATGAAGCACTCTCAAATGTAAGTTTGGTGATATTTTTGTTTGGGTTATAACATTTATTAGTTCAGTTTATATATGTCAGTTTAATTTAAATCAAGCATGTTCCTTAAGCTCTGATTTGTATCCGAAGTAGTCTTGCATTTTGTGTGTGTGTGTGTGTGTGTGTTTTGCAGTGAGGAGAAACTGCTGAAGTAAGCATCTCCATTAGATTCTCCCATTTCTGCTTAAAAACTTCCAGTGGCTATACTCCCATTAGAGAAAGATTGTTTAGCAGTAGTGATAAAATGTAGATACAAGGGAAATGCTGTGTAGTGCATTAAATAGTAAAAATAGCTTACTTTTTAATAGCTAAAGTTGCAGACTCATGAAATTATTCTGAGTTAGTATAGCTACGTAAGTCTTGCAAATAATTACAAGAGTGTACCAGACCACGCACAGAAAAACAGTTTGTTTTGGAATTTGAGCTGCAGTACAGAATTAAAAGAACAAGTGACTTTGGAGCCAGACTATATAAGTTCAGATCCTTGGGCAATTTACTTGATTTCTGAGTGTCATTTTTCTCTTCTATAACTTGGTAGATCTTTTATGGAGATTAAGTGAGAATTCCTGACAAGTACTTATTAAATGTATATTGGTGGTATAGGTATTAATTAATTTGAATATTTATAGTCTTTTTAAAGGATATATATACATTGTTGCAAGTTTAGAGACTGCTTTTGGAAGTAGAATTTTTTTTAGATTATTTATTTATTTATATGACAGAGAGAGAGAGATCACAAGTAGGCAGAGAGAGGGGGAAGCAGGATCCCTGCCGAGCAGAGAGCCCAGCAGAGAGCCCCATGTGGGGCTCGATCCCAGGGCCCTGAAATCATGACCTGAGCTGAAGGCAGAGGCTTTAACCCACTGAGCCACCCAGGCACCTCAATGAAGTAGAATCTTAATAGAAGTCAGCTTGATTCACTGTTTCCAGCAAAAACAATGAGTAGTGTTTCTTTTTCTCAGTCATGTTTTTGCTCAGGACTGGAAAAACTTCCTAATTTTAAATGAGCTTGAATTTAAACATGAGATTCTGAAGCATCTTTGTTGTAGAGGTTAAAGTTAAAGGAGGTGAAATCATGGTGGAAAAAGTAGAGAGAATTTTCAGAACCTGAAGGATTTTGTTGATTACATTTTATTCAAAACAGTTGTTTCTAAATCTCAAAACTAGATCCTCCCTCCAACCCCACCAGCCCACACCCTGTTGTTCCTTATTTTTAAAAATTGGGTTCCAAGAAAACATGTTTTAAATGTAGTTCCCTCTGCATTTCTGTGTAGCAATTTTAGAAAGTCTTTAAAAAATTGAATGTTTGAACACTAAAAATGAGAACAACAAATAAATTTCTTAGGGGTAGGAATTATTTTTAAGAGTATTAGTTTATTTTCATACAATGGGGAAGATTTTCATAAAAATAAGTGTGACAGCTGAGGTTTTTTTATAAAGGGAACAGATGATTAATTCTTTTACATTACCACCCATTCAAGTAACTTAAGTTTTTAAATTTGTGACTTGCTTTTTATTATCTGTTAAAAAAGTCATTTGGGAGCCTCTTTTGAGATAAATAAAATTATAGATATTCAGGCAAGTATTTGGTATCAGATTTAAATGTCCTATGAGTATGAATGATAGGTAAGTGCCCCTGATAGTGCTTTCCTGCTTGCAGCATTTGTACCAGGGCACTTGCTTCCTGTTTTTAAGTTCTTAAGCCCCTTGAGTGGACAGACTAGATATATTAAATTGTTTCCTCATTCTTGGGAGTCTACATTTGTGCCAGAAATTTCTGTCCTGAGACTTCAGAAGAAATCTCAAAAAATTCTCAATTAGTGGATAGTTTCTCATCATTTATTCTATGCCTTGTAGTAAGTTTTCTTCATTTATTTTTTTTCAGATGTTCTGATTATGCAATTTAGTTAATTTTAACATTGTTAGAATTATTGTCTCTTGAACGTTCTGTTTTATACCTAATTACCATTACATTTGACATGTTTGTAGGTGTGGTAGGGTTGTAGGATGGCTACCTCCTTTCTAAAATGAAGGTTTTGAGTAGTGTCCTATAGACTAGTAGTTTATTCCTAGAGAATAATTTGCAGTAGAAATTAGAAGCCTCTAAACTGACAGTAACATTTGACTATTTTTTTAAGGATCATATTTGACCTCTGACCTTTCATTCTGTTGCCCACTCCCCTCTTCCTAAAGCTCTTTTCCCTGTAGTTTTTATGACATCATTTAATTATGACTTTTACCTCACAGATGACATTTTCTCAGATTTCCTTTGTGAGTTTTGTCACTTGTGCTTAAAGTTGTTGAGAATTTCCTTTCCCTTATCTCCTTTGCTAAGTGCCGTCTCTTCTCTAAAGCGTTTCCTTTTCTAGGTAAGAACTACTGCTAGTTTTTTCCTCTGCTCCGACGAACCCTCTGTACACCTCTGTTACAGCCCTTAACTCTTCCCCCTTCTCCATGTAAAACTGGGAACTCTTAAAAGAACTCTGCCCCTCTGTGCCTTCTTTGTTTTTGTATTCTGGGTCCTTAAAACAAAGTGACTTAGAGTAAGAATGCAAAATGTTTTCGGTTGGATGAAGGTGGATAAATGAAAAGTTGTACAGGCACATGTATATTTTATAAATTCAATTAAAAAATTTTCTGTTTGAGTGCTCCATATTATAATAGGTGCCGTAGAGAGAGGAACTTTTTGGTAATACTACAGAGGTAATTGTATGGTGTTGTCCCTGTCTGACTAAACCTGATTCTTCTGTTTCTTTCTAGCATACAAGACAGTATCAGGAGTCAATGGTCCACTAGTGATCTTAGATCATGTTAAGGTAATACCATTGTGATCATCTTTTAACCATTTATGTAAAAACATGGCATTAAGTCCTCAGTACTCTTTAAAGTTTATGTTGTGATTTTTTTAACCCACTTTTTGGTCTGAATATCAGTGCTATATAGGAGATGAGCTTTAAATCAAAAGTCAGAAGACTGGATTCCAGTGGTAGATCTACTACGGGTTCTGTTAAAGTACCTCATCTGCAAATTCTTTTTTTTGGTCAATCCTACCTCATAGGTTTACTGAGGAAAAACAATAATAATACATGAGTGTGTTTTATAACCTATAGGTTATTGTATAGCTCTGTTGTAGCTTATGGTTCTTGCCATAGACTGCTATGTGTTATAACTATTTGTTAATAGTATTTGTCTTTTTTTTTTTTTTTACTAAATTTTAAGGTCTTTGAGTGAATAAACAAAGTTACTTTTATCTTTGAGGGCCTGACACTGGTATTTAGGTAACAAACAAGAACAGATTATCTTAACAGTGATTAAAGCCCTAAAGCAAAGAATAGTTTTTACTTAGTTTGTTGTAAGGATGTTGGGTTATATATTGTTTTTTTAGCCACACCTATGCATAAGAATTATAAACACTATGACTGTTATCATAGAAAAAGTGATGTAGGATATAGACCATAATTGAATACCCTAGGGAAAGCCTCCTACCTGAGCTTAATGATCAAAATATCTTCAGAGAAAATAATTTATATAGTATGCTCTCTAGAACAGTAATTATATACTGGTTGGTGTTGGGGTGGTTTAGGGGGAAAGGCATACAATTATGAGTTTGTTGAGGAAAGTAATGATGGAAATATGTTTAATATGTGACCCCTCTAGAAAGCAGAAAATAAATTGAAAAACATTTCATAAAAGAAAGGGCAAAATGCATTGTCTCTTCAGTTTTATCACTAAGATTTTATATATATATATATATATATATATATATATATTTTTTTTTTTTTTTAAGATTTTATTTATTTGACAGAGAGAAACAGAGCAAGAGAGGGAACACAGGCAGAGGGAATGGTAGCGGGAGAAGCAGGCTTCCTGCCAAGCAAGGAGCCCGATGAGGGGCTTGATCCCAGGACCCTGGGATCATGACCTGAGCGGAAGGCAGATGCTTAACGACTGAGCCACCCAGGCGCCCCTCACTAAGATTATATTTTTATGCATGACAAGATACCTATACAAATTAACCTCAGGATTAAACATAACAAATTTACCTCTGGGCCACAGTCTCATACTAGTCTGCAATTTGATTCAAAGTCTGAATATAGTGTACTCTATTTCTACGAGGGCCCGTTAATGTTTTGTAAAAGAATGGAGCCTATACTTTTTGAGGAAAAGATAGGAAGCTTTTTTTTTTTCTATAGTCTTTATTAGAAAACATTTTTGGCTTACATTTTATTTTATTTTTTTTAAAGATTTTATTTATTGATTTGACAGAGAGAGAGAGAGAGAGAGAGAGAGATTACAAGTAGGCAGAGAGGCAGGCAGAGAGAGAGAGAGGAAAGCAGGCTTCCTGCTGAGCAGAGAGCCCGAACTGGGGCTCAGTCCCAGGACCCTGAGACCATGACCTGAGCTGAAGGCAGAGGCTTTAACCTGCTGAACCACCCAGGTGCCCCTTTGGCTTACATTTTAAAAACATGAAACTTTTTTGTTAGTAAATATGTTACTGAAAACAAAAATATTTGCCTTTTTTTTTTTTAAGATTTTATTTATTTATTTGAGAGAGAAGAGGGAGAGAGCATAAGCAGAGGGAGGGGCACCGGGAGAGGGACAGGCAGAGCCCAGCACAGTACTCAGTTCCAGGACCCTGAGATCATGACCTGAGCTGAAGTCAATGTTTAGCTGACTGAGCCACCTCTGTGCCCCCAAAGTATTCAGGTTTCAATTATGTTAAGCACTGAGCTCAGAACAGAAGATATGATGGTGAACAATGAGTCCTCTCCCAGTGGAATATCAGGTAGGGGGGAAGCAAATATAATGCAGATAAACATATCTAATTAGTAAGTGCTATGAAGGCTAAGTGTGGGGTACTATGAGAGTAAGGAGAAGGACTTTAGAAGACATCTTTGAGGAAGTAATTTTAAGAGGGTTCAAAAAGTTTCGTTGAATGTTTGCTTGGGGTAGAGCTCCAGCTGAGAAAAAACTAGTAAATAAATGATACGTAGTTGTAGGAATGATTTTATAACACCAGATTTAGAGTGACTTTTTAACTTAACGGATCAAGGAACAGATAATCTTACACAAATTGTGTCAGAATGGAAGATGGCGACTGTTACTCAAGTCATGTTATGAAATTGGCTTTTTTTTTTTTTTTTAGATTTTATTTATTTTATTTGTCAAAAAGAGCACAAGCAGGGAAAGTGGCAGGCAGAGGGAGAAGCAGGTTCCCTGCTAAGCAAGGAGCCCGATGTGGGACTTGATCTCGGGACCCCAGGATCATGACCTGAGCTGAAGGTAGATGCTTAACCAACTGAACCACCCAGGTGTCCCTGCAATTGGCATATTTTTGATTTCCAAACCAGACAAAGGGTAATACTAGAAAAGAAGAAAGATAATAATCCTCACTTAAAAGTACGGATTCCAAAATTCTTAATAAAGATATACTCATGTATTGGAAAGTAACAAAAATAATTATGTAAAAAAATCAGTAGAATTATGACAAAGTAGAATTTATCCCAGTAATACAAAGATGATTTGATGTTAGGAAATATATCAGTAACTTAGCTTAAGTCAGTTCATTCATGGATTAAACTAGAAAGAGCTTATGGCCCTCTCAGTAAATAAATAGTATCTGATAAAAGTTACTCATTTCCATAAAAAAAGAAGAAAGGAAGGGAGGAAGGGTCTCTTGTAAATAAAGAGTAAGGGGCACTTGGATGGCTCAGTGGGTTAAACCTCTGCCTTCTGCTCAGATCGAGCCCTGAGTTGGGCTCTCTACTCAGCAGGGAGCCTGCTTCTGTCTCTCTCTGCCTGCTTGTGATCACTCTCTCTCTGTCAAATAAATAAAATCTTTAAAAAAAAAAAAAATAAAGAGTAGAACAAACTTTTAACCTCTTAAAAGATATCCATCATAACCTATAGCAAACAACATACTTAAGAAGAGACTCTGGTAACATTCTCATTTAAGTCAGAAACAAGATGAGGATGCCTGGTTGTTACCACCACTATCCATTTTTGTACTCAGAACCTAACCAGTGCTGGGGCGGGGGGTTGGGTGGAGTGGGGAATAAGGATATAAAGCTATTAGAAGGGAAAAGTCACAGCTGTCATCGTTTCTTGGTGATACAGTTAACTGAAACCCAGGTCATTCAGTGGGCAAACTATTAGAAACGGTGTAACATAGAGTTGCTGGATACAAGAATCAGTCTACAGAAATCAGGAGTGTTGTATATGCCAGAATTCATTATTTATAGAAAACCATAAAACTTTGTTGGAACTCTTAAAAGAGATTCCATGTTTGTGAATGAAAAGACTCAGAGTGAATATATTGATTCCACCCAGAGAACAGAATCAGTTAGAGATACAGTAATTAAGATTAAAGATTGGGTGCAGGCATAAACAATTGTATCATGGAGCAAAATTAAGCACTCCGAAAACAGTTCTTGTCATGCTGGGTATTTGACTTGGTAAATGATAAAAGCAGCATTACAGGTCAATAGGAGACATGTGCTGCTTAGTAAATATTATTGGGGCAATTGGTTTAACATAGGAAAAAGAATGAAAATGAGAAAAATAAAATTGCATACCGCAAACAAAGCCAATTGAATTAAAGGCCTAAACCTGAAGAACCTGTTAGAAGACAAAATCAAAAACAATGTATATATTTGAATTAAAAGGTTTTCCTAAACAAGATACAAAAGACACAAATCATAAAGGAAGACTAGTCATTTTATTACTTAAAAAGTTTTGAAACTTCTGTATGATAAGATACAAAAATAAAAGGCAAGATACAGAGTGGAAGCCCATATTTACAAAAGGGATAATATCCAGAATCTATAAAGCTCCTATGCATTAAAGGAAAAGCAAATCCATTTGAAAAGTGGAAGAACTATAAGGAATATAGAGAAGAGATATAAGCCAGTCATAGGTAGTAAAGTCTGAATTGTCAGTGAACATGAAAAGCTGTTTAGTATTAGGAAAATTGGGAAAATACAAGTTGAAAAATGCAAATTTTTACTTTATCAAAATGGCAAAAATTAAAGTTTAATAGTGTAAGGTTGGCATAGGTGTAGGGAAAAGATGATTTTGTATACTGCTTGGGAGATTGTAAATTAATACAATTCCTTTGCAGAGTAATTTGAAAATTTATAGAATGGGCACAGCCTGTATGTGTGCCCACCACTTGGTAACCAAATACCTTAGGGAAAATACACTTGGCCTGAGGAGCTGCATGTAAGAATGCTCTTATAGCATGTTTGTAATAGTGTAAATTTGGAACAACCTTGAGCTCCATTGGTAGAGAACTATAAACTAAAATGTATCATTTTAACTACATTTGTTTTAACATTGATTCTAAGATGCCCATTTATTCGTTCATAATAACCATCTCCATAATCAAGAATTTTACAATCAGTGGTGCACCGTATTTTGATTGAGAGATATTTTCCTTCATATCACTCAAAGTAGTGATGTGCTTTTCAATAGATTATGTTGATAAAATGAGATAAATAATACCATAACAGATCAAAAAACAGAAGGTCAAGTGAAGAAAATGAAAAATTGTAGGATGATATATTTAGTATGTTGCCATTTATGTAAATAAAACTAAAATCTATTTTTGGAAACCTGCATTTTAAAAGAGGAATATGTATTTGGTTGGGGGAATTTGAGAACACATTTATTATAATAGTGATTATTGTATTTTTAATTGGCATTTTATCCCCCTCCCCACAAAGCATACAGGTGAGTATACACACAGCCCAGAAGCAAACATCAGTTCTGAGTAGTGGGGATGTGGTTATGTGCCTTTCTTTAGTCTCAAAGTTTAAAACCTATACACAGGAGAAAAAATTAATTGCTGCTGTTTTCTGGATTTAAGACCTTTCTCGCTACCTTATGCTGTGCTTACAAATTGTGTCAGTGTAAGTGTTTTAAGTACATAAACTACCTGAGGATGTTACAGACTCTCAGTATATACCTGTGTGGTTTAGAGAGGTGGGGGAGATTTTACCTGCATACATGCTGTGATAGAGATAGAGCATATAGAGTAATTTGGGGAACTTTTAAATATTGGTTATTAATCTTTTATTTTATCCGGTATAGTTTCCCAGATATGCTGAGATTGTCCACTTGACATTACCAGATGGCACGAAGAGAAGTGGGCAAGTTCTAGAAGTTAGTGGTTCCAAAGCAGTGGTTCAGGTAAGCATCACTTTCAAAACCTGGCCTGTTGAACAAAAATGTAAGGAACATCTCTTGCCTTTTCTAGAGATCACTGAGTAAGTCTGTCTTTAGAGATTGATTACTGACTGGGAGGAGAAAAAATTATTTTTTCTTGTTGTCTTACCAAATGTTAGCCACCTGTATCCATTGTAGTCTAAGTAGCTCCACTGCCTTTGGTAAATGGCTTTTTTTTTTTATGAGAAAGCAGATAATCACATGGAAGGGGAGAGATGAAAGGCAAAATTTGTAACTTATTTATAACTTTTTTTTCTTTTAAAGATTTTATTTGACAGTGAGAAACACAGTGAGAGAGGGAACACAAGCAGAGGGAATGGTAGCGGGAGAAGCAGGCTTCCTGCCGAGCAGGGAGCCCGATGCGGGGCTCGATCCCAAGACCCTGGGATCATGACCTGAGCTGAAGGCAGACGCTTAATGACTGAGCCACCCAGGCGTCCCGTAACTTATTTATAACTTTATGGGATGAAACCAAGGCAGGATCTGAGCCTGTTTCTTTAAATTGTTTCTTATAATACCTACTTTTTGGGATGCCTGGGTGACTCAGTGGGTTAAAGCCTCTGCCTTCGGCTCAGGTCATGATCTTGGAGTCCTGGGGTTGAGCCCTGCATCAGGCTCTCTGCTCAGCAGGGAGCCTGCTTCCCCCTCTCTCTCTGCCTGCCTCTCTGCCTACTTGTGATCTCTCTCTCTCTCTCTCTCTCTGACAAATAAACAAAATCTTTTAAAAAGATACCTAGTTTTTAATGTTACCAATTATGGGAAATGCCAGTTTTCTCAAATAACATGTTCCCCTAAAAAGTAATCTAGAGCAAGGGTCAGTAAGATTTCTGTAAAGGGCTAGATAGTAAATTTTTTAGGCTTTGTGGGGCCACCTACGGTCTCTGATGCATATTCTTTCTTTCTTTTCCTTTCTTTCTTTTTCTTAAATCCTCTAAAAATATAAAAAACATTCTTAACTTAATGGAGTTGGACTATAGTCATGATCCCCGGTCTAGGGGTTGGCAGTTTGGTTCATCACCATGGACATTTCTTTGTTCGTTATATTGAAAATAGTTTGCATTTATGTATTTTACTTTATATGGGCTGTTGAACAGACAGAAATAATGCTTAAGTACTTAACAATCTAAATTCCTTTTGCCCTTCTCATTACTTCTCTTTCTCACTAGGTATTTGAAGGGACATCAGGTATAGATGCCAAGAAAACGTCCTGTGAGTTTACTGGGGATATTCTCCGAACACCAGTGTCTGAGGATATGCTTGGTAAGTGGATGTTGTTATGTATTTTGAGCAGAGATCTGTTTTCTTATAAACATATTTCCATGGAGACTTTCTTAAAAATTACCTCTTTGAGTCATGGTCCACTCTGTACTGTCTTTGTTACTGTTTCACAGGTCGGGTCTTCAATGGATCAGGCAAACCCATCGACAGAGGCCCTGTTGTACTGGCTGAAGACTTCCTTGACATCATGGGTAGGATAATAAATGGGTTTCTGTGTTTTAAGAAAATAGCCTCTGTTTTATATCTTTGTCAAGTAGAGAGTGATTTTTGTGATATTTTAAGTAGATAACCAATGTGGTCCCTATTAATTGCTTTATTATTTAATAAATTTATGTTTTCTAGAAATCATCTTAAAATTTTATGTAAAATATTTTAAGGTATTGTAAAATATCTCTGGCATATCTGAAATGAAAATAGTTTTGAAATGTAAATGGCTTCTAATTTAGGATTTTTCTCTTATTTACTGTACCTTTATTTCATTTTAGGAACTTGTTCTGCTACCATATATTTTGTGAGTCTACAGAAGACTAATGGGAAAATTTCTTAAATAGTTTCAGATTTTAAAAAGTAGCTGATTTTTTTAAGAGAAGAAAGAAATGGCTTATATGCTGTAGTCTTAATGTCTTAAAATTTTCTGTTTTGGAAATATATTAGGCCAACCAATCAATCCTCAGTGTCGAATCTATCCAGAGGAGATGATTCAGACTGGCATTTCGGCCATAGATGGCATGAACAGTATTGCTCGGGGGCAGAAAATTCCAATCTTCTCCGCTGCTGGCTTACCACACAATGAGGTGAGAGCTAGGATCTGTTTGGTGTGAAATTTAACAAGGGAGAATTTCTAAACATTTCACTGTTAATAAGAAGGCAAATAAAAGGTTTTCAACAGTACTCCCCTGTACCCAATACCCATTTCAACAATACTCGATGTTGTTGTTTATATAATCCAACGACATTGAATCGTTATTAACGTATGTGTGATGTCTGTGTTTTGCTTACTCTTGCAAATCTTTACAAAAAGTACAAAGTAGCTTTTTGGGTAAGTCCTTTAGAACATAATTTCATTTATATAATTGCAATTTCAAAAAGTTTAGGATAAAAGTTATTTTGTTGTAGAAGTGTTATTTTAAATTTCAACTCAGTTCTTTTGTACTTCTCATCAGATTGCAGCTCAAATCTGTCGCCAGGCTGGTTTAGTAAAGAAATCCAAAGATGTAGTGGACTACAGTGAGGAAAATTTTGCAATTGTATTTGCTGCTATGGGTGTAAGTATAATTTTTTTCTGTTTTGGTATGACATCATAAGATTGTTTATTAGAACAATGTAGAAAACCACACATACATCATTGGATCTATCTCTAGGCAGAGAAGTTGCAACTTGGCATTTTGGGTAAACTCTGGATTAAAATTTAACATTTGACTCCAAAATTTAAGAATAATTTTCTTTATGCCCAAAGCAGGTTGTTTACTCTGTTGGCTTTTGTGAAATTTTGGGGGTACTTGAAACTTCAAAAGAAGGAACAGTGTAGATCCATACATTAGCCTTCATCAGAAATACTCGGAATTTTTCTTCTCCCAGCACTGATGAAGTCATTGCTATTTAGGTAAACATGGAAACTGCCCGGTTCTTCAAATCTGACTTTGAAGAAAATGGCTCAATGGACAATGTCTGCCTCTTTTTGAACTTGGCTAATGACCCAACGTAAGTAAATAGAGCTATTTCTTTCTGTTTACTCAGGCTTCAGATCAAAAATGTTACCTAGACAAGGGAAGTGAAATGTGACAATGAAAGCAACATGGGGCTAGGAGTGGGAGAGCTGTGGCTAATTAAATTCAGCTCCACTTCTTGCTGGTTCCTTGGCTTTGGCCAAATCATATAGGCTCTGAAGTTCAGTTTTCTATTTGAGAAAATACAGGTAATACTTGTCTCATAATGTTGTTGTGCATTTTAAATGAGATAATACAGGGGCGCCTGGGTGGCTCAGTCTTTAAGCGTCTGCCTTCGGCTCAGGTCATGATCCCAGGGTCCTGGGATGGAGCCCCACATCGGGCTCCCTGCTCGGCAGGAAGCCTGCTTCTCCCACTACCATTCCCTCTGCTTGTGTTCCCTCTCTCGCTGTGTTTCTCTCTGTCAAATAAATAAAAAAATCTTTAAAAAAAAAAAAAATTTAAATGAGATAATACATATAAATTACCTAGGGGCCAGACCATACTACTTAGTAAATGATCTTTTCCTCTTACCTGAACATCTAGCCACTCCCCTGTTTCTTCCCTCCCTCTCTTACTGTTTCTTTCTCAATTTTGAGAGGAATATAGTTCTGAGAAATTATGGGTCCATTTCTAAAATAACCTAACTTTGTAGCATTAAGTAGTTGTTATTATGAGAAAAATGACTGCTTACTTATTCTGAAGTAATAATTGTTTTTTTATTAAGATAAATTTAGTTACTTAAAACTTAAGTAAATTTTCTTAATTTATTTAAAACTTTTGAAGGGAGACTATAATTTCCAGAATCGCGTTGTTTTGTCTTTGGCTTTTTTATTGGAGTAACAAAGGACTTAATGTTCCATTTCAGTATTGAGCGAATTATCACTCCTCGCTTGGCTCTAACCACAGCCGAATTTCTGGCCTATCAATGTGAGAAACATGTATTGGTTATCCTAACAGATATGAGTTCTTACGCTGAAGCACTTCGAGAGGTAATTTTTTTCTCAAAATGGCTTACTTTGCAGAGTTATCTTGTCTCTTTACAAGTTCTCATTTTTTTAATTGTGTTTTTTTAAGCTTCATCACTCATATATTAGTAGAATACCTTAATTAATCAAAAGGAAAACACAACTTTTTTTCTGTCAACCTAGTTGAAATGATTATAGGATGAGATTTAAATTATTAGCCTAGTTATCATACTGTCACATCTCTATGCATTTAAGACTTGATGCAAGCTCTTTGTTCAGTTACTCTCCCAGGATATTTAACAAGTGTTACGGTTCTAGCAGGTATCACCCAAAAGTTTGGGGTGTTCGTTGTAATATAAGTTACTGAAATTTTGAGTTACTCTTTTAAACATGTAAAAGGGGGAAAAAAGACTTCTGAAGAGACATGCTATGTAAATATCTAGCTTCTTAAAAATCTCTGAGATCCATCACCATATCTTACTCTGTTCCATTGCTTTTTCAGAAGGACTTTTATTTTGTCCATCACAGACCAGTAATTTTCTAAAGTACAATTAAAATGAGTTATTAGAAAAGTGCATATTTTAAAGAAGATAGGTAACTTACAACCCTGGGATTTTTTTTTTTCCACTAGATCCAACGGACATAAAATTACTCCGTCAGATTGCCATTAGAGTTTTTAAATGCTTATCTGACTTTCTGTGTTATTTCATTATCCATTAATAAAAACTGGTCTGCAGACCACACTTTGAGTAACACTGCTATAGCATACTCTTTTGAAGGTGCCAAGGTAGCACCTAAAAGCTTAATGCTTTAGGGTTCTTGGTTGTTGATTAATGTACACATCTATATTATAATGTGCATGTCTCCAAGAGAAAGACTATTTATAACTGTTCTTATTTTGTGCAATGAATGTACTCCTGGCTCTATGATCTTGGGAAATTATTTAACTGACCCTTGATCCCAACTATAAATTGGGGTTAACAATGTCACCTTTCTCATAGGATTGTTGTAAGGATTAAATTAAATATGTAAACTGCATCAAATGTTTCCTGGGATGTATTTCCTTCCCTTTTCACTTTTTTAGCATTAGCTTACAATAAATATGGCAAGATCCATGGCATGAAGTAGGTCTTGTACACTAAGAATGTTCTCTTAGTTTTAAAATAACTTCCTTTGATTTATAAAATTGCAAGCAGATTTTTTTTTCTAGCAAGCTAATTAAAGATTTGCATTATGGTGATACGATTGTAACAAAAAACTTTTGGTCCCCAATTGTCAACATTTTTGTTGCGGAATAATCTGAACTTGTGTTGCTAGATTTTTTTACTTCCAACTTTGTAATTGGGTATGTTCAAGCAAATGTGTTCTAAGCTTTACTTTCCATATTTGGGTATGTGACATTCTCCTCCTTGGCTTACTGTCAGGTTTCAGCAGCCAGGGAAGAGGTTCCTGGTCGGCGAGGTTTCCCAGGTTACATGTATACAGATTTAGCCACGATATATGAACGCGCTGGTCGAGTGGAAGGTAGAAATGGGTCAATTACTCAAATCCCTATTCTCACTATGCCTAATGATGGTAAGTTTTGGTCTTTGGATTATAGCAGACATAATCATTGTAGGGACTTGATTCTGAGAACATCTACCTTTTTGAGTTGAAATTCTTTTTTTTTCCCCAAGTTTTTCCCTAAATTCTAGCTGATTAACATAACAGTGTAATACTAGTTTCAGGTGTAGAATTTAGTGATTCTACAGGTGTAGAATTCTTCAGGTGTAGAATTTAGTGATGAGCGCAATACCTGGTGCTTATCACAAGTGCCCTCCTTCATCCCCATCCCTATTTTCCCATCCCCCAACCCACCTCCCCTCCAGCAGCTCTCAGTTTCTTCTCTGTAATTAAGAGTCTGTTGGTTTAGCTTAACTAGATGATTTGTAACTAAGTGAGTGATATTTTTCATTTCATAAACTGCCCATAGTAAGTTTTTCTTCTTTTGTAGAAGAAGAAAAACAATTTTTTTCATAATTAGAATTTTCAGTTTTCATTCATTAGGTTACTATTGAGTGCTATTTATGGGACACTGATCTAGCTATAAGGAAATTTTTTTTTAACTCATTCTCTAATGTAAGTTACTTGATCTTTTGGATTGATTTGGGTATTTTTTATGTACATAAACCAATAAAAGTAGCTTAAGTGTCAGATAAAGAGCACAAATAGTAAATGCCACAAGACCTTCAGGACAGAATGATCACCAGAGGCCGGTTAAAAAATGACTGTTTTACTTGGCATGTGAGAGCACACAGTGCAGTACCTGTTTGAGTGTATGCTCAGGGGTGAAACAAGTCAGTAGTCCTCTTCTGTGACTACTTTTTTGTCCTTACCTCTGTGTTCAAAAAGCAATTTTATAAGATATTTTCAGAAACAGTAATAACTCACTATAATTGAGCACTGCTTTTAATGCTTTATAAGTATTATCTCATTTGATCCTCATAGCAACTTTGAGGTGAATGCTCTATTCTGAGGTACAGGGAGGTAAAGTAATCTATTGAGGTTAAGAAGTGATAGTTTTAGAACCCAGGCAGTCTGAATTCATAATTCACACTATACTGTCTCTGACTTGAAAATAATTGTTCCAAAAAAGTACCTATAAAATTATATAATTTAACTAACTTAGAAACATCTTGCTTTGTAGAACTTTCTTGGTGCTGCCTGCATAATGGTGTTTTGCTTATCTAACATTCCTATACTTTCCATGTTGAAATGGTGTGTATCCATCTGAATAGCTTATGAGCTAAGAATGTTCTCTTAGTATATGTTAAATTGGCAGACCTCTGCCAGGGAACTTTGTGCTTAATTGGAGTTTTATTTATATTTTGGGAGGAAATAACTAGGAGACAATGATACTTTTTCTGAATGCAGCTAATTTACCTTATGTGCCAATATATGTCTAACTGTGCTGCAACTCAGTAAATAAAACCATCCAGTATAATTGCCAGCTACATTTGGCTATTTAAATTCCAAAGTTCATTAAAATTAGATAAAATTTGAAGTAGGTTTTTCACTTATAGTAGCCACATTTCAAGTAGTAGCCACATGTGGCTGGTGGCTACCATATTGGACAGCACAATTACAGAACTTTTCTGTCATCACAAAAAATTACTTTAAAGAGCAGTGTTTTTTGTGGGGCACCTGGGTGGCTTAGTCATTAAGCGTCTGCCTTCGGCTTAGGTCATGATCCCAGGGTCCTGGGATCAAGCCCCAGGTCAGGCTCTCTGCTCAATGGGAAGTCTGCTTCTCCCTCTCCCACTCTCCCTGCTTGTGTTCCCTCTCTCGCTGTCTCTCTCTCTGTCAAATAAATAAAATCTTTAAAAAAAATAATAAAAAAGAGCAGTGTTTTATATAATGCTATAGGTAATGCACACTGACTTCTCGTGATTTGTTTATATGATATGGACACTTTAACTAATGTCAGATGTCTTTCTCTGGTAGATATCACTCACCCCATCCCTGACTTGACTGGATATATTACAGAGGGGCAGATCTACGTGGACAGACAGCTACACAATAGACAGGTATTTGACATTTCAGCAATGCTGTAAAGCTTACAAATCTACTCATCAGTTAGTCTTTAGTGATTAGTGACTTTGACTTTGCTTTTAGGAATTATTTTGTTAGAAAATATCAAGTTATTTTCCATATGGTTATATAATTGTCATCTCTGTATTCCAAGATCCTATGTGGGTAAGAGTGCCAGTATTTTTTAAGATTTCACTATCTACTTTTCTTTATTATGCTTTAAAATGGAGTCAGTGTTCTCAAAGAATTTTTGGGGTATTCTATTCCATAATAATACCTACCAATCTTATTATTAATACAGAAATACGTTTTTTCTATTTTTTTTACTGATGTACAATTGACATTAACATTATATTAGCCTAACAAAGTAATGATTTTATACTGATATACATTGCAGAATGATCACTCTAAGTCCAGTTAACATCCATCAATACACATAATTATGAAATACTTTTTCCTTATGATAACTTTTAAATCCAGTCACCAAACCACTTTCAAATATGCAATACAGTATTATACATACTATAGTCACAGTGCTCTGGATTATATCTTTATGACTTAATTCATTTTGTAACTGAAGGTTTGTACATTTTGACCCCCTTCACCCATTTTGCCCAGCCCCCATCTCAGGCAGCCACCAGTCTACTCTCTCCATAAGCTCATGATTTTTTGGTTTTTAGGTTCCACATAGAAGTGAGATCATAATAATACTTACCGGTTTTTGTCTGATTTATGTCACTTAGCATAATCTCCTCAAGACCCATCCATGTCATTAAATAACAAGATACAGTTTTCTTAATTTAATGATTGAATAATCAAAAAAAGATTGATGGTTCTATAACAGATTCTGGCTTCTAATGCCAGCTTTTAGGTGGAATTACTTACTGTTAATCTTTTTATTTGGTATGTGATTATAGGAGTCAGAGCTCAGAGGCTATTTAGATTTGGTACTATTGGCAAATGTTGAAAATCTAGTTTTTAGTATCATCTTGTACTGTTTTTTGTAGACCTCATTTTCTGAATTTGATTCTCAAAAGAAATACTGTGCCATAAAGTCTCACTTCATTTTCTAACTAGAAGATATTAGAACTCCTCTGGGAGATAAATAGAAGTTTTATGTAATTTAAAGGATAATAAGTTGCAGAATGCTTCTTTACTACTGGTAAATCTTGAATTTTATACTTAAATGTATTTTTTCTCTCATGTTCTATTCAAGATTTACCCACCTATTAATGTGTTGCCCTCATTATCACGGTTAATGAAGTCTGCTATCGGAGAAGGTATGACCAGAAAGGATCATGCCGATGTATCTAACCAGCTGGTATGTATATCCTCTCAAGGAAATGAACACCTTTCTTAGTCTATTCTTTCTGCTGTCTTACACCTCTTATCTTTCTCCCATATCACTGTACTTATCTCTCATCCAAGTAGAATTTTAGTATAGATTATATGTGCAAGATACCATCATTCATTAGAACCAGTCTTCTTTTTTTATAAGGATAGATGCTGATAATCAAGATTAAAAATCCTTTGATTAAAACCCACATCTAATGCTATACAAGATAATTTCTAAATTAAAAACAAACAAAACAAACAAGCCATAGGCCATTTTAGGTTTTTATTAGTAACCGTAATAATAATTACAGAATATTCCTAAAAAGATACTCTTAATTTCTTAAGAAATTAAGCAATCATCAGAACACTAAGGGATACAGCTTTATTTATTCTATGAAATCCTTGGTTTCTGTAGTTGTTGTTTTTTATTTGACAGAGAGAGCCAGAGAGCATGAGCGTCAGGGAGAGGGGCAAAGGGAAAGGGAGAAGCAGGCTCCCCAATGAGCAAGGAGCCCAATGCAGGGCTCCATGCGGGGCTCAATTCCAGGACCTGGGGATCATGACCTGAGCTGAATGCAAGTGCTTAACTGACTGAGCCACTAACTATTATGGCGCCCCATAATCCTTGGTTTCTGTATTTGTATGAGATGGTACACCAAGCACAAAGAAGAATACCTTTGACCTTAAAGAAAAAATGGTAAACCTACTTATATCACAAATATTTTTCTTGAACTTTGAGATGGATTTCTCTGTGGTATGAGTTCTGACTTTCAAATGCTCTATAAAATGTAAGCTCATTGACATTTTGAGGAAGTGTATTTTTTTAGAGTGTTAGTAGTGCCTGCAGTGGACTGCAGGCCCGAAGACTTCTTTTTCAATGAGACTACTTTATAATAAAATCTGGTGCTTTCATAGGAACTTTATGTGAATTGTGTTTGTAAATGTGAAATTTCTTCTGTGGTCTCTTACAAAAACAGCTACAGAAACACTTTTAATTTATAGTCCAGATTACTTTTAACAGTTATAAAATCTTATCTGTGGTCATATAAATATATTTTTTCTCTTTAGTATGCATGTTATGCTATTGGTAAGGATGTACAAGCTATGAAAGCTGTTGTTGGAGAAGAAGCCCTAACCTCAGATGATCTTCTTTACTTGGAATTTCTGCAGAAGTTTGAGAGGAACTTCATTGCTCAGGGTAAGAGGACTATTTTCTTACAAACATAAACAAGCTCATATATAGTTTTGAAGACTTCTTTCCCACTCTGAGAGAATTTGCATTGATCTCTACATGATTTTCCTTCTGATTAGAGAAGAGGTTCTTTCAACTGCCTGTTATGTCTTTTTAAAAGTATTTTTATTTATTTATTTGGCAGAGAGAAAGAGATCACAAGTAGCCAGAGAGGCAGGCAGAGAGAGAGGGGAAAGCAGACTCCCTGCTGAGCAGAGAGCCCGATGCGGGGCTCGATCCCAGGACCCTGAGATCATGACCTGAGCTGAAGGCAGTGGCTTTAACCCACTGAGCCACCCAGGCACCCCCTGTTATGTCTTTTTGGACTTAGCCCTCTGGCTCCTTCCTCTCTGAAAGACCTAGCTCCCTGACCTTTGTGTGCTTCCCCTTTCCTCCCCCAGTTTTGCCTTTTTTTCTTTGCTGTTGACTATATTGCTATGTATGATCCTTATCCTCTTCCTGAAGCTCTAATCCCACATTGCCAACTAGAATACCTTTGCTTATGCTGCTGTCTCCTCAGGCTCAGTATGGTCAGAACCCTAAGTTTTTTTTTTTAAGTTGACTACCTGCTTAGCAGTTTGCTTTTCAATTTGTCTACCTCCTTGTTTGAGCATTGTCCTGCTTAGCCCTAACTCAGTAATTGGGCATCATTCATAACTTTATTCATTTATTCTCTGGTAACCAAATATTTACTAATTTCTGTTGTTCTTAATTAAAATATCCTATTAAGGTTTCATTTCCATTAGTGTACCTTAGTCCAGTGTTTCTCAAATTTTAATATGCTTTTGAACCAACTGGAGATCTTGTTAAATTGCAGATTTTGATTCAGTAGAACTGGATGGGGCCAGAGATTGTTTATCTGGACAGGTTTTTTGGATGATGTGGAAAGCTATTGATCTGTAACCAACTTTGTGTCTTAAGGCTTAGTCCAGACCCTTGTCCCATCATCCTGGTGTAATGACCAAGTGCCAGCTTTTTCACTTTTCTTGACTCCCTGTATCCCCCTGATATTTGCCAGAATAAATTTATTATTAATTATATTGTCTCTCTAGTAAAAAGGCAGTAATGGCTTTCATTACATAGCACATGTACAATTTTCAGGCTGTTTTGATTGGTCTCTCCCTTGCCACTATTTCTGACCTCAGTGGTACTCAACACAGATGTGTTAACTTTGGAATAATGTATCACGCATAGTACACTCTTCTATTTATTTGATGCATTTCTTATTAACATTAAACCCAAAAAGATATTTATAATTTTTTTTAGTGCAGAACCATGATACCTTAAAAAGATAAAAAATGAAGTTCTTCTGGTAGAGAAAAGAACCCAGAACTCCAGCCACTGATTCCATAGTTAAGAAATCAAATTTATTTGCAGGATAAGAATGACTCTACTACTAAAAATAATTTGTAACAACTTTGAAAACTGACCTATTCAAGGTGTTCAGTTGACATTTAAGGTTTCGTGTCTGTACTACCCTCCCTCATATTCATCCTTTGTTCTTGGAGAACTGCCTTTCTTAATAATCTGTAGACAAAACATGGTCTAGTTTCCATTGCTCCAGGTATTTAGATCCTACCCAGTTGTCCATAGAGTTGTCCACACATGCCCTAACTGCCTAACCCTAACTGCCTCTAGCCAGCAGGCCTCTCTCTTTTCTCTGTTTCTTAATGTACTTATTCTCTGTACCCTCACTGACACATTCAGTTGCATCCAGTGTTAGGAGACCTAAGTGCTTTGTCTCTCTTTTTTGTTGTTGTCGTTAATACTTGACACTCACAGTAGTCCTATATAGTGGAATAAATAATAACACTGGTAAGTTGCCTTTATTCATTCAGTTTCAATTTTTTCTAAGGTCCTTATGAAAACCGCACTGTTTATGAGACTTTGGACATTGGCTGGCAACTGCTCCGAATCTTCCCCAAAGAAATGCTTAAGAGGATTCCTCAGAGCACCCTGAGTGAATTTTACCCTCGAGACTCTGCGAAGCATTAGCTGCTGCTTCATCGCTGGCTCGATACACTTGTGAAATATTGGTTCTGTTTTCTTTATTCCTTTTGCACTCCCCCGTTCCCCCATATTTGTGTTGGAGTTTTCCTTGTTACCGTGTAATTAAAAACAAAGAATAGGTAACATCTTGTGCCAGTGTTGCAATGTTTTAAACTTCTAACAGACTTTAAAATATCCCCTGTTCAGAAAACCTGGATCATCAGTGCTCTTTTTAAAGTAGCTACAGGGATGGAGGTGAAGTTTTCCTACAGATGTGTGTGTTTGTACATAGTGGTGTAGTTAGTTGCCTAATAATGTCTTCATTATATGGGTCTCCTTGACCTTACCTCTCAGCCCCCTCCAGAGTATCACTGTCTGAAGTTATAATGCTTTGATCTCCAATTTAGAGCCAGTATCAGGTCTAAACGAAGCCTCCTCTCTCAAGAGCCAAGGGCCTCTTCCCTGAGCATTGTTTTTGGATTGTTGCCTGTGCCCATAGGCCTGTGTTGCTGCTTTAAGCAGATGGTTTTTACCGTCCACCTGCCCTTTCCTATTTAATGACTAGATTAGAAAAGGAGTTTCGTTTTTCCCTTTAGTCTTTATGAGTCGGGACTCCTGTGTCTTACTGTTCTCCCTCTGAGTAACACAGAATCCTGCAGCTTTTGCACAGCTGGCATTGATCTGATGGTAGTGAGATGCCTTGTCTTAATGATCCTTACTGGGTTTACCTACAGAGGTATCATAATTAAAATAACTGATAGAACTGTTGCGTGGAAAGAGTGGGGGTATAATAAAAGAAAGAAAAACCCACATCCATTCTACATTCTGACATGCTAACAGTGGTTTAAGTTTCTAAAGTGTTTACCAGATGCTGAGGGCAAGGTAGGGAGGAGAATGCGCTTATGTGTATGGATATTTTAAACTCTGTTAGAGAGCAGCCTTTAGAAGATCCCCTCTTTGATCCTGTTTTCTGACCCATCTCTGCCTTTTCCGGGTAATCTTGTGGCACAAGTGATAGCATTTAAAAGCTTTTACCTTTTAATTCTTGCACCTTGCTGTGAGTTCTGAGCTGTCTTCTGTGCACTTCTGTCATGTCTACTATTTGGTCTCTTTGTGTCGTTACTTGGTGCAATGGCAACTTCTCTGTGCATTCCATCTTTCCAGTTATGTAAAGTTCTTCACTTTTTTCTCTGGGGGTGGGGGAGTCAGCATGATTATATTTTAATGTAGAAAATGTGACATCTGGATATAAAATGAAAATAAATGTTAAATGAAAGTTACCTAAAGTGACTCTGTATCTTCTAATCAGAAAAGCAATATCAGCAAATGGATATATAATATATAATAATGCACCTCTTTGATTTGTAAATTTTGAACCTCATAACCAGTGTTGTGAGCTAGCCCCCTGTGTTATAGGGACATGGCCCAATTTTTATATCCTTCTGTCTTCAGGCTGCCCTTTCTACTCTTTCAGGTGCTTTCCACAGTAATAGATCTTCCAACATACTATATTTTGATCCAAGCTTAAGAGTTACTACAGGTGTTGTATAGGATTCTTTGTTTCAAATCTATCTGCAGTGAATGATATAGGATGGATAAATAGAAAATGAAATACATATTGAAGCCTTGCTTCAAATACAATCTTAAATAGATGTCCAGAATATAAAGAAAACATGCTGGTTAAGGACCAGGGTGTGTGGCATCACGGAGACCTTCCATTTCTCTCCCCTATTCAGTTTTAGGAGATATAGGCTCAGGCAAGAACTAGGTAGACCTGTGTTCTAGTTCTGGGTCTGCCAGTAACTGTAGGACCTTGTTCAGTCTTTTAACAAATTTGAGTCTGTTTGCTTAGGTTCCTTTTAAGGTTATTAGAAGTACCAGAGATTTTGTGTACTAGACAGTGTCTAGTACTAGTACTCTCAACAAGACAGTGCCTGATCCATGGTAGGCACTCGTAGGCTTTTATTAATAAACTTTTATTAAGGCAGATTTGACTTATTATTCTTATATAATATTTAGGAATAGTTGACTTAGCGCTCTTAATAGTTACTTATTTTTTAATGGAAACATTTTAATATACCTTTTTTTACCAGCAATAAGACCGAATTAAAGGACCAGTTAAAATGAGGCCTTTAACATGGATTCTCACTGTGATTACGTCATTTTAAAAAGGGAATATTTCAGTCAGCTTAAAGTACCTGGGAAAAGAAAAGGTATCTTCAAAAGGTCAGGCTAACTAAATGACTCATTAAATTATTGCTTGTAATTGTCACTTCAGTTTGTCAGATTTCATGTAAGTGAAAAAATGTTTTAAATGTAATAAATACCTCACTGAGCTGTTTTATTTTCAGATGACTGAGGTCAACAAAGTATTTTGTGATTTTAAGATTTTCTGATTGTTAACACTAGTAAGGGAAAGTTAGCTTAATCTATAAACAACAGAAAATAGTTCTCCAGACTAAACTAAATATACCATTTGTAGACTATAAGAAAAACTTGGCAAGGCACTTCTTGAGGGAAAATGATCTTTTGGGGAAAACTCAAGTACAAAGAAATGAGTTTTAAAAATGAAAGTTATATGCCTTACTCAGCTACCAACTGTAGTTTTATTCTAAATCCTTTACCGAGTTGGGGTTGAACACATGCCTGGTACATAAGTGAACTGTGTGGTGTCTGTAGCTGCCCCTTCTCCTATATAAAGCCCTGCAATGGCAACAGTGACTTGGTGTTTAGGAACAGTGAGAAATCTTTCAGTGACTAATCAGTCCCAGAGCTTTTTATCCTCAGCAAAAGTGGCAAAAATCTGCCCGGAAAACTTAGTAAATGTTTTCAGACACCTGGACAACCTGTCAGTCTGCCTGTCTCTAATCAGTCTGCTGCAGTTTCTGAGGAAGGGACTCTCTGCCTGCGGCTGTATCTGAGGTTGAAGACACAAATGAGCAACATCTCCAGTTGTCTAGTTCCCTTTGTTAGAAGCTGGGGGTCCCCTAGTCAAGAACAGAACATCCAGTCATTTGCTGTGATGAGCAGCTGCAAGTAGTGCACATATATTTGACAGACCACTTTCCGACAGGATTGCATCTCCAAACTCCAAAAGCATTTATAAATGTGACAGATTTGTGACTTGTTCAAGTTCAAATAAGGGCAGAACATGAGCTAGAACCTGGGTCTTTGAAGTTAATCTAGTGCTCTTTCTACAGTGTGATGTTAAAGTTCATTTCACAAACTGCAGTGGCATCCACGGATTCTGACTACTCTCCGGAAACCAGGTTTGCGTATTGTGACTAGAGTTCCAGTATTCTATGGGCCATAATGGTATGTGGTGAATGTGAACAAAAGGCCCTGAGGGGCCAGGGTCTGGAATTTCAGGGCTCACATCAAAAAGTTAAGCTTTTTTGAGGAGAGGTAAGACGGCTGTATGTGCTGAGGATAACCTCCAGTGTGTCTTCATTATTTTTAGCATTGTATTCTTCATGTCCACAAGAGGGCAGCAGCTCTTCACAGCCCTGCACTGGCTCAACACAGCTCCAGAAATGGGGACACTTTTCAGCTGCAGCAGCAGGCCAATCAATGATTCATTGAATCACATGGTGTTTTTGGGCTACACATTAGATTGGGGGCTATAAGGGACCATGCTGTAATAAAATTAAACCAAAATCGGTGCCAAGAGCCCTGGACTGGACTTAGAAGTTCTGGGTTAGAAGGATTTCAGAGGTCCAACTCTCCAGATAATTGAAGGCCCTTATAAACATTAGAAGCATGGAAACCTGGTTCTGGTGAACATGGAACTGTCTCAGGAAGCTGTCTACTTCAGGAATTAACCTCTCTGATGGTTGGGGTGTTCTCAAGTCAAGGTTGCTCTATAACTTTACCTTTTTGAATTTTTTTTTTAACCTTGCCCTGTTCCCCAGGGCTTTTCTATGTGATAACCCTACACGACTTTGAAGATAGCTGCCACTTCTAATTCTTCAAATTTTCCTAGTTTACCCCTTACTTTACAGGTGATGGAATTTTTTACTTCAGTAACTGAATAGGATTAGGACCCATATCTAACCTTCTAGAACAGGAATCTTTGTACTTCTGTTATTAGCATGAAGGAGAAGTTCTCCAAAACGTTGATGCTCAGCCCATGAGAATCAAGTACTCACCCAAGTATATAGCAGGAACCGAAGTCATGGAAACACTGTACATGGTCTTTGGGACCAACTCCCATTGAGGCTAGGACTCTGATCAAGCTTAGGTTACTGGAAATCTCAATATGCTCTGAGGTAAGGCATTCTGTTCTCTGGTTCTATTGTACTTTCACCTAGGATCTGCTTATTCTGTAGCTCTCAGGTGGAACTAAAGCACTGAGGAAGTTTCATTAATGGTTTACCTAATAGATACTCACTGTACAAATAAGACTCAAAAAGTACAGATAAGGACAAGGAAATACAAATCCCATAATCCTACCACTCAAGAAACTTTGTCATAAAGAATCCCTTAACAATCATGGCTTTGCCAACTGTGGCTTTGCCCACTTAATCTTGTTAAGCCAAAACCCATGACAATCATGGCTTCTTTCTCCCACAGGGAATCACGTAAAGAGGTTTGGTTAAGCTACAAACTCTGACACTTACAGAACAGCTATATATTTTAATCTGAGTGCTATCAGAGTTAAAACAACACAACTCATGTAGCAAAAATAATTTCAGATAAAGTTGTCTTGTTCAGATTTCTTCAACTACCATGAAGGGAATTATAGTTCCCTGGCAGTGCTTCTTAAAGGCCCCTTTGCATTGGTCCACTACTTTTATCTCCTTCAGCTGCTTTGATCAAGGTCACAGGCAGGTGTGAGGAAACTATTTTCCTATATGCCGCTTTCTTTGCTTCTCTCCCTTTCCCATCATGAGACCTCAGGAACCTGAGGGGTCAGGCTGAACCTTACGGGAGGGTGAGGAAGGAGGGCAGGCCGAGGTGTGAGGAAAGCTAGAAGCCCCCACCCTACTGAAAGGCAGGGGCAGCAGGGTAAAAGGCTGAAAAGTTTGTATTGCCATCTAGAGAGTGACTTGGCCCAAGAAGTGTACCCTGGAGTGCTTCAACAATGTCAGGCACAATACCTGTGTGTTTTGCCAAAGATTCTGAAAGATAAAAAAACCAAACCAAAACAAAACAAAACACCGTGAGTATGAAAGACATTTTAAGCCAATAAGAGCTGGGGAGAAATTTAATCACAGGTTCAGGCACACCATGGTCTATAGGAGAATCTGCTTTGACAGATCACTACCCAAAGCACTGAATGGGCCCTGGACCATTGCAAGTCATAGAGTTGCAGGTCATGCAGGAGAATGGTTACTTGGTGTGTGTGTGTGTGTGTTTTTTTTTTTTAAAGATTTTATTTATTTGACAGAGAGAAACATAGCGAGAGAATACAGCGAGAGAGGGAACACAAGCAGAGGGAATGGTAGCGGGAGAAGCAGGCTTCCCGCAGAGCAGGGAGCCCGATGTGGGGCTCGATCCCAGGACTCTGGGATCATGACCCGAGCCGAAGGCAGGCGCTTAACGACTGAGCCACCCAGGTGCCCCGGTGTGTGTGTGTGTTTTAATAGCAGCTGTATTGGTATATAATTTACATGCCATACAGTTCACCCGTTTAGAGTATGCCATTCACTGTTCTTAAGTGTAGTCACAGAGTTATGCAGCCATCACCGCAATCAATTTTACACATTCTGATATTTCCCCCCCAAAATCCTGTACCAATCAGAAAGCACTCCCTATTTCCCCCAACCCTATCAGTTCTTGTGGGTTTGCCTATTCTGGACATTGTACATAAATGGAATTATGTGATAAATGGTCCTTTGTAACTGCTTCTTTCACTTGACCTAATGTTTTTAAGGTTCATCCATGTCTAAGCATGTATCATGCTTTATTTATTTTTATTACTGAATAATATTCCATTGTATGGATATACTACATTTTATTTATCCACTCATCAGTTGATGGATGGGTTTGGGTTGTTTCCCAAACAACCAGGCTCTTCTAAATAATTGTGGCTCTTCTAAATAACACTGCTGTGAACATTCACGTACAAGTTTCTATGTAGCTATAGATTTTATTTCTCTTGAGTATATACCTAGAAGTAGCATTGCATTGCTGAGGCATGTGGTGATTCTGTGTTTAATCTTTTGAGGAACTACCAAACTGTTTTCCAAAGCAACTGCATCATTTTACATTCCCACCAGCCATGTGTGAGGGTGGGATTTTTTTTTTAATACGAAAGAACTCAGTTTGCTTGAGAAGCAATTAACTTCCAGAACTCAGAATTCTCACTATGAGATCAAGTACTTCAATACAGTCCAAACTAAAGAAGCAGAAATGCTGCATCCTGCCTTTTTACACAGTTGCCTAGGAAGCTGCACTTACCAAGCACTCAGACAGTTTAATGACTATATAGCACTTTATCATAAACAGATCATATTTCCTCTATTGTCTAACACTCAGGATAGTTTTAACTTTCACTTATGCTGTGATGAATTTGTTGGCATGTGAATAATTGTCTATTCTTAGATACTTAAGTTATTTCCATAAGTATAGGAAAAAGAATACAAACACAACTAAAGCTCTTGACTTGTATTGGCACACTGTGTTAAACAAATATTTATAACAACTTATGGTCCCACCATCAGTGTGTGAGTATTCATTTCATTGTGCCCTCATCAGCACTGGGTGTTCTTTCTTGCTAAACAGAATTAAAAGTAAAATCTTAATTTTATTAAGAAAAAATTCTACTGAAGTAACATATATAGAAAATTACATAAATCATTAATGTATATAGCTTGATGAATTTTCACAAAATGAACACACCTATATAACCAGACACAACTCAATAGACTGGAAATTTCCAGTGCCTTAAAAGTTACTATCATGCTCCCTCAACCATTCTCCCTCCTCCCCAGGGAAACCACTATCCTAACTCCTGATACAATGGAGTGGGGGAAGCTTTGCTAATTTAATGCATAACATATGTGTGTATGTATGTGTGTGTATATATATATATATATATATTTAATAGTTGAAGTAAATCAAGTTACCACAAAATTCCCAACATTTTAGCCATTTGTGTTTCTTTTTAAAATCCAGGGCTTATACTTTGCAAAGATATATTTGTTTCAAGGTCACCCATTGGGTAGGGAACCAAGGAGCCCATGTGATTTCTAAATCCTAGGATCTCAGATTTGACCTGGGCCAGTGTGCCATTCTTCTTGTGCCCTGTATCCCTCTTGGGAATCCAGTGGGACTTTCTTATCATCTTGCTTAGGTAATGTGGGCTTTTTCCTGCCCCTTGTATATCATCAGACCAATTTCCAGAGAACGCCACTCCAGGATTCTAAGCCTGTGTGAACAGAATTCTAATTCTGTGTGAACAGAATTTTTACACAATGAATGAAACATTTTACCCAAGACAAGACCACTGCTAAGCTCTACTCCTAATCAGTTTTTCTCTAAGTGGTGAACACCTTTCTAGAACAGGATAGAATAAGTATCTTTGGAAGCCATTGCTCTTTCCCCCACAGACCTGGGCAGAAGCCTGGAATGGGAGAACTGGTTTTCCAGGTCTGGGAACACAGGATACTTTTTTGTCAGAAGATTCTCCAGCCCTGCCTTGTCTGCTCTGTTTCCTGGTCTTCCTCTTACACTGAAACCCAAGAACTAACATACCAGAAGTGATGTCACCACAAATTTAGGAGATTAGAACACTTACTTCTCTGCTGCTACCATGTAAAGAGAAGGAATAAGGAAAATAGGGTTTTCCTCAGAAACTCTTGGAAGATTCAAGTGTATTGCTGTTTTCAGCACTATCTCCCAACCCCACTGAAACCCATCATATCATAATGTTCTTTACAACTATCCCAAGATAGGCCAGGATAACATTATTCTCTTTTATCCAAGAAGCAGGGAAATCAAATAATTACTTGGATTTGCTGGCAGAACAGGGACTAGAACTTGGGGATCCTGAAATCTAGTTGCGTGCCTTTCTGGCATTCTGTATCTTGGCTGTGGTCAGGAGTCCTCAGACTCTGACAGCCTAGTGTGGATAAACATGGGCTTTGGAGAACAACAGGCCCAAGAGGAAATCTACATTCTACTACCAAATTATGAGAATTTAGACAAGTTATTTACCACCTCTGACCCTGCTTATCATATAAATGAGGACAACACCTATTCTAAACTGTTAGATTAACTGAAAACACCACCAAATACTTAGCAGAATATCTAGGTTTAAATCTCTGCTTTGCCTCTTTCTTATTGGTTGAAATATTGTTTAATCTCTCACCCTTCATTTCTACATATATAACAGTATGACTTATTTTTTTAAAGGAAAGATAAGAAAAACATTTTTTATTGATGAGCAACTGATTCACAGTTACACAGAAATTTAATGCCCACAGCTCAATGAATAAATCAGTTAATTTTGGCTTCCTCAACTATAAATCAATCTGACCAGAAATCATCCTTATAATCATCAGGTGGTAATAGAAGTCAAAAGTAAGTGAAAACTACTTTATCATGCATGATCTCAAAACAAGGTAGAAATATTAAGACTTCATGTTTCTTTAAAGAGTTTGTGATCTTGAGCCTTAAGTGTTCAGAGGAAGCTAACATGTATCTTGTGTGGTGGCTGGTGAGATACTTTCCATTTTATTGTCATCACTGAAGCTAGATGTAAGTAACTCTCCCAAGGTCATACAGATAGTACACAATTGATCTGGGTTTAACTCAGAGTTTGTTCCCCAAAGACAATGTTTTTTAGAATAAGAAGGTCATGAACAAGACCTTAAGTCTTATTAGAGAAATGAGGACTATAAAGGTGAGTCATACGAGTTTCTCGGTGGGCTACCAGGATTGTAGTATTCCTAAACAAAACTGTTTGAGGGAAGAAGGGGGTCAGGACTTTTGCCGAAGTGCAAAACAAAATAGCACATAGTAACTCTGTATTGCCTTCCCTCCCCACCCACCCCCACTGCTCCCAACCAGATCAGCAAAAAGACCTCAAGAGAGCTACCACGGGGGTGGAAGCATGGGACCTGGGAGATCCGACTATCCCACCGACCAAGAAGATCTCTCATCTCTGCTACGTGATATCCCCCAAGGACCAGGGCTCAGAGGACAGAGGTGGCAGTGACTGCCTCATAGCTCACACAACCTCATATGACCTTCATAGCTGCAGGGCAAGATAGGATCCTGTGGCTTCTGAGGTGCCCAGGAAGGTACAGGTGCAGACACCAGCTCCAGAAAGCCTTTACCCTACAGGCTCCAGAGAGTTTCAGTGGCACAGCCCTGTCTCTTCCAAGAGAGGGAGCCCTGCCCCAAGAAGTTTTCAGAAGGCAGCCTTGGCACAGCCCCAGGTAGCAGGTGAACATGCCTGAGAGAAGGAGACCCAATCCCAGCTCTGGCTAGGTCCTTGGACCACAAGCCCCAGCCACCGCTGCTCATGGTTTGATCATCAAACCATGATGTCAAATGTTGGGTGGGCCCTGCATTTCAGGTAATGCCTGGTTCATTCTCAGGTTGGAAGCTGTTAGGGGACCATGCCCTGTTAACCTCAGCCAAGACAGATTAGCACTGTGGCCCTGAAAGAGGCAAGTGACCCTGTCAAGTAGTAAAGTGACCAGGGCAGAGAAGGAACAGACTAAGAGGGTGGAAGGAGGAAGAAGGAAGGGAGCAATCTTCTCCCGCATGTCTGAGCACCAAGGATGTGCTGAGAGCTAGACTGCTTGATATCTTTCTCACACATCCCTTAGCCCACCTTCCAGGGGTGGTGCTGGGACTTTAACCTTTCCTGAGGCCCCCTGCATCCTAGTGGGGAAAGAGCCTGTTAGATATTATTGGTGGGCGCCGTGTTACCTATACTTTCTCATGCCGGCGGGATGATCCATGCAGGAAACACCCACTCTTACTGTATAGATAAGAAAACAAAGGCTTGCATTATAGCTGTCTTGACCACAGCCCCACTGAAGCTAAGTACCAGCCACAGTCACCACATTTGTGCCGATTCCCAATCCCCAGCTTTTGGAGCAGAGCCCTGTCTAGTCTTTAGTCTTGGGTGCTGGCTTTGGCTTCAGGGTTGGAGGTGAGCCAGATGGTGTTACCGAAGCGCCCCTTCTGCCAGAGGGACTTCTGTGCCCCCCTAATCACCAAGTTCACTCACGGATTCTTATCAAAACCATCCAGTGTCCTGTCCCCTTCTTGTAAACTACCTCAGATGTCCCCAAGGCTGCCTGAAGAAAGCTGAGGGTGAAACAAAGAGTCCCTCGTGTCTTCCTCCCCTCCCCCATCACCACAGCCCCGGTGGGGAGAGCAGGTATCCGAGCAAACGGTGGCGGCGGCGGAGCAGGACCGCAGCTGCAGCCCAGCACATTAAACACTGTTTTTCTTAATCCCCTCTCCTACTAAGTGGTGATTACCAGGACTGCCTGGGGGCTGATCCTTCCAGCCACCGGACATCAGCCCGTGGGGCACCGGGGAGCGCAGAGCAGCTGGCGGGGCGCACTTTCGGCAGGGGCAGAACCCGGCGGCAGATGCTAGGCGCTAATTATTCTGGCTGGGGGGGTGGGCTGCATGGAGAGGCCCGCATTTGCACTTCAAAGGGGGACGGGCCCCGGTTCTCCACTCTTGGGACCTGGATCTATTCTGGGGAAAATCATGTTGCTTTGAGTGAGTTTCCCATTGGGCCCACCCCTTTCCTAACAGGGTAGTTTTAAAGGATCCACCCCCAACCCCCACCCCGACCCCAAATTAAGGCGCACTCGCTGGAGACTCCTAGGGACCTCCTCTGTCTCGCAGCTCTGCTTGGACGGGGTTTATTTCAGTCTGAGCTGGGCAAGAACAGCTCCAGGGACTAGCCCCCTACGCTGTATTGATGCTCTTTGATCTCAGGCCTCACAAAGAGCCCTGTTATGGGCTAGCTTGTGTCCGCCACAGAGATACATTGCTGTCTTAACCCCCACTACCTTAGAATGTGACCTTATTTGGAAATAGGGTCATTGCAGACGTAATTAGTTAAGGGGAGGTGACACCTAATCTGATATGACTGGTGTCCTCAAAGAAGCGCAGAGAAACACCGTGAATGCCCTGTGGGGACACGACAGGGAGAAGGTCAGGGAGATGCCAGCAGAGGTGTGATGCTGCCTCAAGCTAAGGAACACCTGGAGCCGCAGACACTGGAAGAAAAGAAAGCATCAGCCCCTGGAGGTTTCAGAGGGAGCAAGGCCTTACTAACCCCTTGATTTCAGACTTCTAGCCTCCAGAGCCATGAGAGAATAAATATCCACTCTTTTAGGACACCAGGTTTGTGGTGTTGTGAGACTCGTTAGGCAGCCTTAGGACAGTAACAGACTCCTGAAAGGTAGGTGGCATTATCCTTATTTAACTAAAGAGGAAACAAGCTCCAGAGCTCCCCTGACTTCCCTGACTTCCCCAGGGGCAGGAAGCTGAAGTTGTGAGGTCTCTGCTGTCCATATACCAGCCTTCTTGGTATAGTTTCCCAAGAACCTCCCTATAAGCCCAGAGCACTCTACTGTGGAGGGGACAAGCCCTGGCATCCCTCCCTGTCCCCCATGGGATGGGCCGCCTAGGAATTAAGGTGCAGTAACAGCACCACACATGGTGACCTAAGGGGTCGGAGGGAAGGCTGCTGGGATCCAAGGGGGGGGTTACATCCTCACCCACAACTTGCTTCTCCCCCAAACCCTCCCGCCACCCCTCCACCCCAGTCACCAGGGAGCAGCCCTTAAGAAAGTTTCCTTTCAGAAATGTTGGCCATTGGCATTCCAGGGAATCCAGTTTGGATAAGCTCAGGAGATGCAGATTGGAACACAGTGAGGGAGAAAGACAACCAAAGCAGAGCCAGGAGAAAGTGTTGTTCCAAAGGTCATTAGCCACATGGGTGACCTCTGCAGTGTCCCACGCATTCATGGTGCCTGTAAAATGGGGATAGCATACATCACGGTACAGGGTGGCCTTGGCTTCCATGGGGCATGGACCTGAAGCCATGTAGCTAACATGCTTTTCCTCAGGGTCCACAGTTCTGGACTCCCTCCTTTTTTGTGCCTCTGAGAGAAAGGAGAGACAGTTAGTATGCCTGCCCTTTTTGGGACACAAAGGAGAAGATCCCTCCCCAGCCCGGTCCTGCCCCAGCCTTCTTTCCAGGATGCTGAAGCAGCTCACGATTTCTATTCCCCTCATTAGGCTGTTGAATGGAGAGCCAGCCCCTCCAGGCCATCCTCCCCACTGTCACAGTCATTTTGTCTCCAGGCATTTTCCCTGTCCTCTGTGTGGAGTACAATAGTCTGGAAATGCCTACTGGCAATGTCTGAGATGGCTTCACCAGGCAGCCCAAGGGTAAGAGACTTGTCATGTACCCTCCAGATCACCAGGATCATGTGGGTATGGGAAGCCAGGCCCTTGAAGTTAAGGGGTTTGCTCAAGGTCATTTGGGGAACTGGCAATGGTGATCCATGGAAAGTCTGACTCCACATCCATATCCCTCTGCCAACTATTAAACACTCAGTGTGGCCAAGGAGCTGCAGGGCCAGCTTCTGGGGCTACTGTTCATAGGTTAACTACAACTGAACTGTCAGGCTGGCTCTTGGGCAACCCACGGAACAACACAACACAGCTCAACACAGCACAACACAGCACAAGCCCCTCAGCCCTCCTTCCCTCACCAACTCTAACTCTGGCTGATTTGTCCTGTGTGCACCCGAAGTTCCACCATTGGAGAATTGCTGGAGACATCCAAGGATCCTTAAAAGTGTGTATCAACCAAGCACACTGGAAATATTCAACAAATGTTCCTTCTATCCTCTGTAATATGTCCAAGTTCATAAACAAGTTTGGTTCTTGGCAGTAAGCGTCACTAAGCACCTATACAATTGTATTTTGGAAGCAGGAATGGGGGAATTGTGAATGTAGCCCTTACTTTGGCTTTGCCCAAGACCCTTGGTTTGGTCTTGATGCTGTCCATGAGGGCTTGGAGGGTGGCTAAAGCCAGGATGGGATCCCCCCATCTATAATGCTTTGGTTTGTGGTGAAGTGTTGGGGAGTGGCAATTATAGGGATGCAGAGAGGTGGAGGAGAAGAGAGCATAGAGGACATGGTGTAGGCCATGGTGGGTGGCCCAGATTCCCCCCTCTAAGAAGAGACTCATTCTCTCACCCTCTAGCAATGTAGTGGCTGAAACTCTCAGCTGAGTCCCTCTCTGAGGTTTGCCCTGGGCTCCTGAGAGCTTCCTAGCTCATAGCCACACTACTTCCCAGGGGTCCCCAGGTGATGACTAGCATGGAGAGACAGGTGAGAGGATTGTGTAAAGACCCACCCCTCTCAGCCCACGTTGCGTGAGGATCTGCTAAGTCCTCTGTTGTGACTGCTTCAAGGTGAAGTCCACCCTCAAGCCCCAAATTTCAACATCAACTTAAAAAACATCCAGAAGTTAGAATCAAGGAGTACTTTTTTTACTTTTTTTATTGCCTTATTCTGTGTGTGTGTGTGTGTGTGTGTGTGTGTGTGTGTGTGAGTGTGTATGGATGCTCACATGTGTGAATGCATGGGCATGTGCAGAAGAAAAGTAAATGATCTATCTTCCTAGGCTTTTTCCTTTTCTGATATAGTTGTGCTATTTGGGAATCAATAAGTAGAAAAATACCCTACCAAACCAAGATTTTTTTTTACCCCCTCTGGGATTCCAATAATTCTGACATTGGAACGTTTCATGGCATCATTTATTTCCTTAAGTCTCTTTTCATGATTCCTGAGCAGTTTGCTCCAGCTCTCCTCCTGACCTTTCTTCTCAACCATTTTATTCTCTAGATCACTAATTCTATCCTCTGTCTCCATAACTCTAGCTGTTAGACTATTTGGATTGGCTCTCACTGACAGTGCTTCTTACATTAGCTATACTAGTTCTCATTTCTGCCCTTAGAGATTCTATGTTGTCATTGATGTTTTTCTCCATCCTGGCCATTGCCTGGATAATTGTCAGCCTGAATTCCCTGACATACTGTTTATGTCCATGTCTAATAGTTCTGAGGGAGAGGGCACAGTCTCTGGGTTTTGCCTCTATTGGGTGTTCCTCCTACTAGTCATTTTGATGGGAAGTGAATGAGAGGATGTATAGCTGGATATTTTGCCCATGATCCAGGCAGGGTGCACTCTGGAAGGTTTAGGAGCAATTGGGATTCACCACCAAAAAGAAAGAATAAGGATTAAGAGAGAGAGAGAAAAGGAAGAAATCCCAGCCAGAATGGGCTCCAAAAATAAGATTTATAAGGTATATAGACCAACATGAACAAACATATAGACCGACAAAAGTAAATGATAAGAAATGAAAGAACCTAGTCAGAATGAACCCCAGGAATGAGATTTATATAATACCAGAACAAAAGCAAATATGTAGAAACACTGACAGAAGGATAAGATGGGAGGGTGTTATAACTCCTCATGGGCCAGGAAGGTTATTTCAGGTCTTCCTGGGTTTATCGTTGTATTAAGCCTCTAGTTGTAATGTTAAGTAGTTTAAAACAAAAACGAAAGCAAAAAAAAGACCAAGAAATGTGAAAATGAGTGAATAACAACAACAACAACAAAAATAGAAAGAGAATAAGAAAGAAAAAAACTTGTATCTATGAAATATACAGGTTTGAGGATATTATCAGGCACTTAATATATTGATTTCCCCTGATGTTGGGGATTTAAAATTTTATGGGGAACCTGTGGTTATAGTCCTTTTGTTTTGACTTGTCTTCTGGGGGAGGGGCCTGCAGCATTGTTTTCCAGTCAATCTAGCTTAGGTTGAGTCACCCTGCCCCCCAATCAAGGGGCCGAGCTCTGTGGAAACCAGTTTCTTAGTCTTTCGCTCTCTGAAGGCTTTTGGCCTTTTGTAGCCTTTCCACCTTTTTGGAGAGTCCAGGCGAGGAATCTGCCTGTACGTACCCAGATCTCTGAGTCACAGAGAAGCCTCAGTCTGCTCCCCTCTGGGTGGTCCAGAACACACACTCCCCTCTGCAAAATTCTGCTCACAGAGCAGCCTGTCTCAGGTGTCGTGCATTCATCAGTTCGGTGACTCCGCAAATGCTCCCCTGCCTCCCAGCTCCAGGCTCCGGCAGGGTGTGGTCAGATTCCTGACCGAGATTAGGCCGTGACCGTATTCTCTCTGGGCCGACTGAGAGCGGTCAGCCCCTGCAACCACAGGTCGCAAATGTCTTGGGGTCGGGGGTGCACAGTCCAGAGAGCACTGTACACAGAGAAAAGCTGCCCACACCAGACTCTCCAAGGCACTTGCAGGAGCACGTGCACCCAGCCCACAAAATGGTGTAAGGAGGGGAAAGCTGCAGGTTCTGGAGCCACGGACTGGATCCCCGCCCCCCCCAGTCTCTCTTTGAGGCGAGTGGTGTCCTTCCTGGGAGCATGGGCCCAGGCCTGTACCTGCGACCACCCCTTCCACTCACTGCTCCTCAGAACCTTTCGCTCTTTTTAAGTGTTTTATTTTATTTTATTTTTATTTTATTTTTTTTAAAGATTTTTATTTTTATTTATTTGACAGAGAGAAACACAGCGAGAGAGGGAACACAAGCAGAGGGAATGGTAGCGGGAGAAGCAGGCTTCCCGCAGAGTGGAGAGCCCGATGCGGGGCTCGATCCCAGAACGCCGGGATCTGACCTGGGCAGAAGGCAGACGCTTAACGCCTGAGCCACCCAGGCGCCCCTTTTTAAGTGTTTTAAACCAAACTCTAAGTTAATGCTGGTCCCCAACCACAGGGCACTTTCCTTTGGGGTATTACTGTCCTTGCACCGCTTCTGGTCGCTCCCTCCCCCTTTTGTTTATCCTCCAATATTGGTTTCAGTGTTTCCACTTTGCTTTACCTCTCCACTGCTGTCTTCTGCTCCTGTAGAGATCCAGAAGTGAAAAATCTTGCTCCTCAGGATGATTTCATGGGTGTCTCGTGTGTTCTGGTAGATATCCAGCTCACTTTTGGGGATAGGTTGCAACAGGATCTCCTACTTCTCCGCCATCTTGCCCCCTCCCTCCCAAGGTTTTTTTTTTTTTTTTTTTTTAAGATTTATTTATTTGAGAGAAAGGGAGTATGTGTGAGCAAGGGGAGTGGCAGAGGGACAAGGAGAGAATCCTCAAGCAAACTCTGTGCTGAGCTTGGAGCATGATGTGCAGCTCATTCCCAGGACCGTGAGATCATGACTGATCTGAAATCAAGAGTTGACCACTTAACCGACTAAGCCACCTGGGTGCCTCCAAACTAAGGTATTTTAAAGATAGCAGTGAGAAATTAAACCTGAGAATGTTTTGCTTTTCTTGGGCTCAGGAAGCAGGAGGAGAGAGGTGGTAATGAGATTGGGGAAACAACACTTTGGGGTGAGGGCTTTTATTTTCATTTTCCTGTAGCTGTATCTTTCTGTGATGTTAGCTCTTGCCTGGAGCTGGCCAATTGGCATCACCATGGCCCCTCCTGCTTTCTAAGTATAGTTTTTGAGGCTAAGCCAAATGAGAGCCAGAGCCAGAAATTCCCTGGAAAGCATTTGCTTCTGCAGGGGCAGGGCCAGGGAAGCTGGTGCAGAAGGCTGGTGGGACTGGAGGGTGTGTTAGCCCCCTCTTCACTTCTTCTTTCCTGGAATGGACAGGTTTCCCTTGGGCTCTCTGTCTATATATGAAGGGCTTGGGTAGATTGTCCTGAGGTTCCTCTCAGGCTGACCCTCCAGCCTGGTGGTGATCAAAGCTGGGGCCAGAGCAGTCCAAGCTCTAAGCTGCTCAGATTTGCATTTTCAGGGGCTGAAGGATGGGTGGCTCTAGCAAGCTTGGGCCACTGTTGTGGACAGTGGGGGAGAAAAGCAAGATGACCTTGAACTAACTGACATTTGTCTACTTCCTTGCTGTACCCTCTTCCCTTCCACCTCCAGCCTGGAACCCAGCTTTCTACTGTAACCTCATTCTTCTCCAGTTTGGGAAATGCCTCAGAAACTCATTCACTTACTCAGGAGTCACCTCTCCTGGGACATTCATATCCCAGGACATGAATGCTTTTGAAAGCTCAGCCCAAAGGCATGCATTTCTAACAGTGGAATTTAAGGACTCTGATGGAAAAGGCCTGCATTGGGAGTGTGGGGCCTCTCTCAGTCTGGGGGATAGGAGCTCAGAATATAACCTGCTATGGCTAGTCAGAGACAGCTGGATCCAAGGGCTGGAACAGAGGTAGAAAAAAGAAGCAGCTTAGTGTCAGTGAGAACTTGTGTTGTGGCCATAGGCCCCACACGCTGGGCCACAGCTCCATCATATGTAAAATGCACTGTTGTTGTGAGTGAGAAATGCAGATACCAGCTTGAGAAGCCATCCAGCCCCCATCCCAGTAAATATTAACTTCCCTTCTCCTTGGTATGGGCAGTGCCCCCCTTGCCCTCACCACCTAGCCTGCTCTGTTGTACCCCTGTCTTCTTGCCTGGAAGAACTGATCAAGCAAAAGGAACCTTGTATCTTGAACCCTCAGACTAGGTGTGTACTGCCTGGCTCTGAAGCCCTGCAGCCCGAGAGGGTGACTGCCGGTGATGGCAGTCAAGTAGTACTGTTACTTTTGGTGTGAGGAATGTAATTTGCTTCACCTGCCACTGATTACAAATGCTGCTGTTTTAGCAGCTCAATTAGCCATAATTGAGGCAGTAGGGGATGGTGGACACTGAAGGGACAATGCAGTGGGGACTCTGCATGTGTGCCTATGTATGTCCTAGAGCTAAGAGTAATAGAAAGGCAGGACTCCTGGAAAGGGATGGGGCCATGGAAAAGACTGCTCTAGCAGAAAGAAGGGCAGCAAAGTAGGGAGCAAAGCCTACTGTGTGGCAGGGCTGAAGGAGGTCTGTTTGATGGGAAAGGCTGCACGTAGGGAGTTGTGAATCAGACTCTAACTGTCTCCCTTTGGGCATGGGGTTTTGGTCAGTGTCCTGCTCCACCACACTGCCTAGCAAAACCCTCTCTGCTCCTTTCTTCTCCCAACTGTGTGCTCTCCCTCTCTCCCAGGGGTTTTGCCCCACAAGTCAGCCTTCTAGAATTGGGAGCTGGAGAGAAAAGCTTGGGCGGGGGGCTGACTAGAATAGTCAGCTGTTCCCCAAGGGGTGGGGTTTTGCAGAGGCTGTTGGAGTCCTGGTCACTAGTAGTTCAGCACAGCTGGAAGGAGTGACATTATATTAACAAATAATGGTAGCAATAAATTATGAGAGATTGGTAGGAGAGAGATATCCTGGGGGAACAATCTGGATTACACAGTTTGCTGAATGAACTGCTTGGGGCCCCAGCAAAGTAGACCCCTCCCACCGAAACAGACATTAAAAAATGTGTATATGGATACAATTGAAATGTAGCATTTCTCAATTATGTTACATGGAAAGATGCTCTTTTAACTTTAGCATCCATATAAGGATTGTGTCATTTCACAAAATTTTGTTTTTAATTTTCATGTGTGGAAGGACAATGATGCTAAATTCAAGCTTTTCCATGTTCTTCACTGGAAGTGATGGGAGGAATTGTTTCTGAGGGAGAGGAAACTGAGGTTGTAGGCTGCTCAAGGCTGCTGTAAGAGAGGTTCAGGGCAGCGAAAGAGAAGCTGCGAAGGGAGAGGCATTGCCAGCTCCCTGGGAAGCTCTTCCCCCCCCCCCCCCACCAGGGGTGTCCTGGGGCCCCCAATAGGGGTGAGATTTACAAAGGAGGAAGTGTGGGGTGGGAGTGGGAGATCCAAGTCAGGAAGGGATGATGACTGGCACAGTCTCCCAAAATGTGGAAATAAGAGGACATTTTGGTTCTCCAGCCTTCCTTTCCCTGTACTGATTTCCCCCACACCAGCCTCCCAGGTAGCACCACCTGTGCCCAGCCAGCTTGTATTGTCCTGTTTCTTTCCTTCATGGCACTTATCTGATTGAACTGAAAACCACCTGATTTATTTACTTCCAGAGTGAAAGTTCCATAAGGAGAAAGGCCCTTCACTATTTTTGTTCACCTCTGTATTTCTGGTATCTAGAAAGGGCATAAAATAGAAGCTCAATAAATATTTGTTAAATGAATACATGTATGCACACACGAGTGAATGAAATGGTGATATTTCTGGCCTTCTGACACCTGGGTTGGAGAGAAAGTTGGAAGCTGCTTGACCTTCATGTAACTCAGCACCTGCTGTGGAGGCTGCCTGGGGGCAGCGGCCACTCTGTCCCTCACCTCACAGGCACGAGTGTGCACTCTATTCATGATGTCATGAGAACCCTGGGACTGCTCCCAGCACTGGCCAGGCTAAGACTCAGCTGCTTAGTCTCAGGGGAGGAGGAGCCCCTAGCTCCCTTTTTCTTTTTCTTTCTCTCCCACTATCATTTCCCTTTTGTTCTTTTTTTTTATTTCCTAAAATAGTAAGTAGGTTTGGGGGTTTAAGAAAGGCTTATGTCCTCAACAGCACTCCAGGAGAAGACGGGCAAGGAGAAGGCTTTGCTCCCTACTTTGCTGGCCTTCCTGCTGTAGAGCAGTCTTTTCCATGGCCCCATCCCTTTCCAGGAGTCCTGCCTTTCTATTACTCTTAGCCCAACCAAGTCTTATTGAAGTGGCAAGAATGGCAGTCACCGGAGAGTGTCTGGTTATTTATTTCTATGCCACATGAGAAATCACCCTGAATTTAGTGGCTTACAAACATTGCCATTTAATGTGCTCATGGTTCTGCAGTCAGGATTCTAGAAGAGCAGAGTGGGAGAAGTAAACCCCTGTTCCATGGGGTCTGATGGATCAGCACTTAGTTCTAAGTTCAGCACTTAGCTGAACCTAGCTGGAGCCAACAGGATCCCTCCTGCTCCATGGGGGTCTCTCCAGCAGACTAGAGGGGCTTTTTATATGGCAGTTCAGGGCCCCAAGGAATATAAAATTAGAAGCTTCCAAGCTTAGGCTGCCTTCTAAGCTTAGGCTGGAACTGGTGGAGCATCATTTCTACCAACTTTAATTAATTTAAAAAAAAGTGGATCCCAGGTCCTGCCAGAAATAAAGGGGAGGGGGCCGCATAGGGGTGTGATTAGTGGGAGGCACATTTCAGTGGGGGCCAGTTATACTCACCAGTCTACCCACCATGAGCCAGGTCTAGGACAGAGAACAAGGGTTACTCTAGGGCTGATATGACCCATTTGTCCCATTGCTGGACCTTGGAATTAGATGCAGGCTACTGTCTGGGCTTGGTCACTTCTCAGCTGCCTGACCTTCCTTGAGCTTTGAAGGTCCACCACACTCTGGCCTTCTGCCTCTCCTGTCAACTGTATAGACAGGCAGGGAGCCCTAGGCTGGTGTAGATGCCTGTCTTGGGCTGTGCTTCCTGTCTTTCCCTTTCTGCCCACTCCTCTTCTGTCCCGTACTTGCCCCCAGACCTTTTCTTGCCTGCCACCTTCCCTAGAGACCCTGATTTGTCCCACCTCAAAGGCACTGCCATTTATCCCTTATTTGTTCCATTTCCTTTTTACAAGTCTCTTCTGTCTCCTGCCACCCAAGTCAAAGCCCTTTGAGTGTAGGATTTGAGCCCAGAGCAGTTGGGAATACTTGTCGAGGTGAACAAGGCAGGTTGGCATGGTGAAGGCTGGACAGATGGCCACCATGGTGACTGTACCTTCCCAGCTGGGAGGCCCTGAGGTAGTAACAACAGCAGCCACTCTGGGCTCCTGCCAAAGAGGCTGGCTTCAATAGGCCAAGGAATTGGAGAGCGAGGGCGGGGAGGCCTCAGATTGGGCTGGGTAGGGTCCTTTCACAGATAAAACCACAGGGTTGGAGAGTGGTAAGGACTGCCTGGAAGTCTAGCTGATGCCAAGGCCCATGCTTTCCCCCAGCCAACACTGCCTTCCTCAAGGCTGTCTGTACCTCCTTCACTGGCAGGGAGAAATGTCACCTTTCCTGTTTCAGAGGAGGTGCCCTGAGGAGCTGCCATGCCATAGCCTGGAGAAACAAGGTAGCTTGAGAAGACACGAGTAGCTCTGGAGGGCATGAGAAATGGCATTCTTTATTCATAAATAGAAACTTAAAATTATCACAAATAGTTTACATGGCCAAAAAGGGGCATCAAAAATAAAATGAAGCTGTCAAAAGCAAATCAAACCAAAAACAAACAAACAAACAAACAAAAAACAAAATAAGAAACAACCTAGAGAAAAGTAACTATGTACATATTCTTCCAAACGCGGGTCTATCCAAAGCCAGCCTTGGCTGGAGCTTTGCCTGCAGACTCAGCACGAGACCGAGCACACAAGAAGCATTTGCTGTACAGGGTACACAGCCTCCTGCCATGGCAGCTCTGGCTTAGCAGAACTCACAACCCACAGGGAGAGCCCTCTCACAAAGCTGCTGCTCCATCAGCAAGGCTAGGCTGGGACAAGAGCAGGACAGGGAGCAAGGGCCAGCAAACATTTCTTGGGGGGAGAGCTAAACCTCCCCAGTCCCTATGGAGTTCAGAGCCTATGGGGGTCAGAGTACACCCAGCAGGAGTTACCTGAATGACACAGCAGCCAGAAGACATACTCCCAGGGGGAGCCCTGAGAGAGTCTGGTCATTGCAAGGCCTGGAGGCAGAGTGCCCTTTTTGGTGAGGTTGTACTGAATGCTGCTGTCTCTTTGCAGGCAGCCAGAGCATCTTCAGGCCAGGCATCCTTTGGAAGAGCAGAGCAGGTTGATATGACTGAATGAGCAAGCATGCCCCCAGGAGTATTCAGAGCAAAGGGCAACGAGCTCATGCTGGCTGGCCCTGGGCCAGGCCGTCTGCTCTGAAGCCCCATCATCTGACTTCTCAGTCCTTGCTCAGCCTCTGTTGCTCAGAGCCTCCTTCCGGAGAAGCTGGGTTTGGCATGGTCCAGGAATAGTAAGGATGTTTTTCCACAGAGAAGGGAAGAAAAACCACATGGCGGTAAGGTCACTGTGTTACAGGACACTGTAGCACTCTGGTGCCACTGCGAACCACCCTGGGGCCTTCATCTGGCAGCTGCCTGGGGCAGGGGGGAGGTCATCCATGGGTTGGCCTTAGGCAGGGATGCAGAGTGCTTGGTATGGTCACACCATAGTGGAGCACAGACCTTGCTTCTGAGTATCCTTCCCTGGGCTTAGCATCCATCTCTTCTCAGCAAGGTCTGGAGCACAGGGCTTTTGGCTGCTCTTTGGGGGTGAGGAATACTGGGGTATCTCCAGTATGGGGAGGGAACAGCAGCCCCTTTATCTCATGGCAGTCTCACTAGGAAAAAGAACTCAAACAAGGCACAGGCTGGTGGAAATAGAGGGAGTGAGGGCTATGTGTAGGAGTGCTGGCCATACCAACTCCATCTTTGGCCCTCCATCTTGCTCGTGTTCACTTGATGATCTCTCCTGAGGCTGTGTTCTGAGCCCCTGGGAGGTTAGCATACATATCTTAGAAATGCTTTCCAAGGCTGGGATTGGGGGAGGCTTGTTTTGGCCTCCTGTAAATCTGTTAGGACATAGTCTTTCTCCTCTTCCTGAGGCACAGGTGGTGCCACAGATCTAATTAAAGGTTAGTTGTCAAATAGGGGCATGCAAGCCCTTTGATCTCACTATAATTCCCTTCTGTGTGTCCCATAGCTTTATAAAATCTGTGCACTAAGGTCTAGACTTTGTGGAGAATAACTGCCTGGGTCATCCTCCACCTGATTCTCCCATCAGTAAATTACCCTGAATAAAACTCTGTGTAAACTGTATGGAATCACCTGCTTTGTTTTCTGGTCTCAAAGTGCCTTCTCCACTGAAAGAGAGTTTACCATCCCTCTCCCACCTTCTCACAGCATGGCACAAGGAAGGGGACATTTTTGACTTGAGGGTCTACACTGTGCCCAGTGGAGGGTACTGCCCTCCAGGCAGGAAGGGGTGTTCAGCCTATCCATTTCAGGTTAAATTTGGCCTATGACTAAGACCAGTGGCTTGAAATTCCAGAAAAGCTCTTCTGTCACAGGCACAGCTTGTGGGTCCCAGGCACACCCTAGGGACCACAAGGCAGAGCCAACTGCAGGGAAGATGGCCCTACTCTCAGCCTGACTCACGGAAAGAATGTGGTGGCTCTGGAGGCAGGGGGTGACAAGAAGCAGCTTGCACTCTGGGTCCTGCAAGGACTGTGGTCAGGGAGGCAGAAACAGGGGCTTTCATCCCAGACTGCTAAATACCCAGACTGCTCATCCCTCCTACCTCTGTGAACCCCTCCCAGCAAGCAGGCATGAAGCTCAGGAATCCAGCAAGGCTTGGCTGTCCTAAGAAAGAACAACAGCTGTAGCTTGAGTCAAAAATAGAACATGGAACAGTTCTGGCTGCCTGCTAGATCTGGCTTGCTTCTGAAAAGACAAGAAAGAAAAAAAGAAGGAAGACCAAAAAAAAAAAAAATTTCTTTTTTCCTTTCTCTGAACCAAGCAACTAAGAAATTCCACCATTCTCTCCTCCCTCAGCTCTGCACATCTTCAGAAGAGAAACACCAGCCTTCCCCCAGGCACTGGCCCAGCCCCCAGCAAACTGGATTCTTTACAGCTGGGGGCTCCTGTGGGGCCCAGGTGGAGGGAGGATAGCCAGTGGCCCTGGAGCTGTTCATAAGGCTGTATTTGTGTCTCTTCTCCCTGCCTGGGGCTCTGGCCCACCAAACTCTGGGGATTGTTCCTGACCTGTAAGGAGTCTTGTCTGACTTTAGCACTGGAAATGCAAAGGGGGAAAGGGTGTTCCAGTAAACTGAGCTACAGGCAAAAGAGGGAAATGTCGGATCATCACTGCACCATTTTAGTTATGTATAGGTTATTCTGGATCCAGCAAAGGCTGGATTCTTGAGAAGAAAGTAAGTTCAGCGTAGTTACTGGCCAATTTAAACCAGGTGGGGAAACCGCTACCTCTAGCTCCATGAGGAAAGATCTGGAGGCTCTCCCAGGAACATTTGGAAAGCCATACCTTCCCTGTGTCACAGTGCCTTCAATCTTCCCCTCCCCAGGGCCTCAGCATCTATGGCTTTAAGAAGAGTGGTCACTGAGGTCAAAGGTTACCAGCTGTCCAAAGGCTGCTTACCTCTAGTTAGCAGGGCCCAGCAGGGTCTGGTTGTTACTACCTGGCTTCTCCCTCTGACCCCCTCTGGGCTTTGCTGAGTCTAGACATTCCTGGGCTGCCCCAGATTTCCCATCCTTTTTATGGCTTTCCAGGATTGGGACAGCTCTGATGTTGCTAAGCCAAGTTCTCCATACCAAAATCCAACCCTACAGCTCTGAGGCCAGAGAAAAACAGCTCAGGTTATGACCGGGCCAAGTTCCAGGGTTTATGATCACGGATGGCTTCTTTCTACTCTCAAGGCATCCCAATGTGTCCAGGGGCAAAAAAGTGATTGTGGGAAGAGGCAGAAGGGAGCTTCTGTCCTGGGGTGGTCATTGGCCAATACAGCAGTTACTACCATCCCTGGGAGAGGGTCTAAGTATTTTTGAACAAAAGGCAAGGTTTAGAGATCTCTTAACCAAATGATGGAGATCCCTGAACTCCTCTCTTAAGGAAGCTAGAGGTCTGGTGGGCTGCAGGGATGGTAAATGCTAGAATGTGGGCAAGGACTGGAAGAGTTATGTAGCAGTCTTCTCCTCCTCTTCTCTCTCCTTGAGAGTCCCAGGTCTGTGCCCTGGGGAAGGCCTCTCACAGAGGCCTGAGTTATACTGAGCAGGGGAGTGGGGAGAGGAGTGCTCCTTGACAGGCTCTGTACCTCTGCCTCCCAATGCCAGATCCCTGACTCTCCCTTTCCCAGCAGGTCCCTCAGATCTCAGTGGCTATGATGTCCTCATATGGGATGTCAGCCCCTTCAAGGTCAATTTCAAAGGGCTCCCCTGCTCCATCCCCACGGGCCAGTTGCTGCAGAGCCTTCTCTAGGCGCTGGTTCCGCTGGTACATGGCTAGGTAGCTCTGCTGTAACTGTTTCTGGTACTGGATCACCTTCTCTTTCTCCTCCTTCCACACCAGCCGCTCATGCTGGAAGCCTGACGACATCTGGTCATGGCCTTGCCGCTCCTCCTTCAGCTCCGCACGCAGCCGCTCCAACTCCCGCTGTAGGACGGGGATGTCCTCAGAGAAGGTAGTGCCTGGCCCAGGCCCCAGTCCTGGCCCCAGAGACACAGCCTCCCGCTGCAGGGCAGCCTGGGCCCGTAGCTCCAGTAGCTCCTGCTCCAGCAGGTTCACTTTCTCTCGGAGAAGCTCGGATTCATTTTTCTTGCGCTGTAGCTCATTCTCACAGACCTCTAGCTCTAGGCCCTTGGTATGCAGAGCACTCTCCAAATCCTGAGTCTTCAGCTCTATGACCTCCAGTTTGCCCCGTGTGTCCTTCAGCTGCGCCTTCAGACTGAGGATCTCACTGGCCTTGGCATTGATCTCTGTCTGGGACTCCTTCAGTTGCTGCTTCAAGAGAGAGATCTCACCTGACTTCTGGCACACCTGCCAAGGGTTGGTTCAGGGAGAAGAGAAAGTGTTAAGATGTTAAGAGATCCTCACCTGGGGCAAGGACTATCTTAACTGCCTGAAGAATTAGGCTGGTCCTGACACAGTAACTCAAGAGCATGATGGTCTGGGTGACTCATGAAGCCTGAGCCCCTCTCTGAGCTTCCTTTCATTCTGTAGCCTGACTTGCTCTGTCCACATGCCGCCTCAATCCCAAATCAGAGTCTAAATCTCAATCTGTACCCAAACCCACAGCTATGTGTAAATCCATGAACACTACTGGTAGCTCCATCTTCCACACTTAACATAAATGATATTTATTTCCATGTCTGCCAAACTTATATCATTCATGTTTGTGCCCACATCCTCTGATCTCACCCCTGTGCACACCCAGCTACCCTCCCTCCCTACTAGGATAAAGATTGTCTTCACTCATTAACCACTGAACTCCAATGACTAGCAACATACCTGGCTCAGAGCGTCAAATTCAGATCTGCCAAATGGAGAGCTACTATGTTCTCTCCTTGCCCCACTTCTCCATCTTTTCTATTCTTATTTCTTTTCCAAAGTTGGCCAACCAAAAGCAGACACAACCAAAAGCACTGATTCAGATCTACGAGTCTCCAGGGTCTTGGCCATTTGGGTTCAGAGGTGGCTCAAAAGAAGATCAAGACCAGTCTGGCCAGCTGTGTCGCAAGAGTAACTTTTCTCCTGCCAGCCTGTGGGAAAGCTTGACAGAAGGAAGATCGTGTCTTGGGCCTCTATAGAATGGATTCTTGGATCAAGAAACAGAAGCCATCTTAATTTCTCCTCACTTCACTCACAGTAGTAACCCACAATCCTTTGTTCTTATGAACCGCTTATGAAGCAATGCAGAGCTCCACCCACAATGCTTGTGTGGGAACAAGAATGCCTTTTTAAGACCAAGCCTATATTTGTTTCATGGAAGGAGCGACATGGAGTCATGGTTGAGGCATGGGCCTGCCTTTGAATCCTGGCTGGATCATGTATGACCATGACCTGACACACAGGATCGGCAACTCCTGGTGATACACTACTTTAGCATTGTGGCACTATAGAGTAGTGATTAAAAATGGAAACTCTGGAGCCAAAGTGTTAAGATCAAATCCTGGCACTGATTCTTATTGTGTGGTGACCATCAGCAAGTGATTTAACTATCTGTTTTCTACTATAACCTCTCTGTGCCTCAGTTTCCTTGACTAAATTAAGGATCAGTAACAGTATCTACCTCATAGGCTTATTTTAAGGATTAAGGGAGACTCTAGGCCTTGGCACTTAATAAACACATGATAAATTATTATTCTAAATATGTTTATATTTATGTGTTATTATAAATATTTATTTTATTTATTGTTTTGCTATATAGCCTGACTGGACAATCTGGGAATGAGGTCATAGCAATGCCCAGCTTAGTTAGGAATTGGGCAAATAAGGATGGATGCCTAGTGCCAGGACTAGCTTATATCTCTGAGATGCCCTAAAGTGTCCTGAGCCCTGGCTGAAAAACAATAGCTGGGGTGTGGGGTCTGCTGTCCCAACATCAATGAGAGAGATGAACGGTACTGGTCCCACTGCCAGCAGCCTTTCCTCTTTGGGAGACCTGGCAAACACAAGTGAGTTTCCCTTTTCACCTGTCCAGTCCCCCATTCATCTTTGCCACAGAAAGGATCCTTTTCCTCTACTCCTAATAACACTTGCCATTCTAATTTCTAGAGTAAGTACAGAAAGCTCCAGTGCATATAGGTAGTCAGACCTGGGAGTGGTGCTGGTCTAAGCAGACACAATGCTTCCTCATTTCCTTTCCAGGGTAGGAGTCTTTGAGGAGAATGACAGAGGGACTATGCCACAGCTCTACCTTCCCACCCCACCCCTACTATCTTGAGAGGCCCTTCAGGTCAGGAAAGCTACTTTCTGGAGAGCAGGATGTGGAGGTTAAGCAGGCTTTCCAGCAAAGCCTCATTTCTAGGTGTTGTATGCCCTTCTCTTGCTCTTCTATGTTTCCACTGCAGCCCATACCTAGTAAGGGGTCCCTTTTCTCAAAAGTAACAAAGTCTACACTCTCTTGTGGTCTCTTGAACCAGTGTGAACTCAGATTCAGGCATGACCTATGCTTCTTTTGAGCCTCCTGCAAGATGAAGTGGGTAAGCCCTCAGATTGCCCCACAAGGCCTCTGTTCTCCTGGTTCCAGCTTCTCAGTCAATGACTCAGTTAGAAAATTTAATTCCAGAGGCCATGAGGCCCCGGGGTAGGAGAGAACAGGAAACTCACACTCATAATTGAGTGTGAAACTCAAAATCATAATTGTATTCCCAACGTGGTTTACCATGGAGCTCCTTCTTTGGGTCCCAAGGCTGGTACTTTGGCTCACTTTACTTAGGCAACCTGTGTTCACACACCATGGGCTAGGACCTGGAGAAAAGGGGGCTGGCATCAAACAACTGACCACCCCAAGCCCACACAGTAAACCTCACCTCCCACTGGGTCTCTTCAAGTGCAGGGGCAAAACTGGTCTTCTCCTTTTCATAGGACCTGAGCTTGGTCTCCAGCAGGTCCTGCTCCTTCATGAGGCTCTCAAGTTCCTGCCGGAGCTGTCGCTTCTCCTGCTGGAGCTGGAGCACTTGGAGGTGCAGCACCTGCTGTGTGCGCTGGTTTTTCTGGCAGGCTTGCTTCAACTTGCTGCTGCACTTCTGGTCCAGGCCCTCCAGCTCCTCCTTGCAACGCCACTGCCGCTCTTCATAGGCCTGGCTGGAGGCCAGCTCCTTCTCCTCAAGGCTGCGCTGCAGCTTCTGGAGCTCACCTTCTCTCTCCAGCAGCTTCTGCTCAAGCTCCTGGATGGTACACTCATCTGTGGAGATGGGGGAACGGACACACGAGGAACCTTTGTCCGCCTTGCTTGGGTGGGCCAGCTTGCTACCCCCATCAGAGAAAGACAGAGCCTTCAGGCTCATCATGTTGCTGTCCGGGAGGACGATGCCCTGGGTGATGTTGTGGGCTGAGCCTCCGAAACGGCTGGTGGGCCCCACTGGCGTAACCAGTGGGTCCAACTGGTAGCTGCTGCTGGTGCTGTGTGTGGGCAGGCTGGACATGGAGTTCCGGCCGGAGTCAGACAGCGCCCCAGAGCACAGGCTGGGCTTTGGCTCCTGTTCCTTGGGCCTGTCTGTAGGGGCAGAGTGCAGCTGGTGGCTGGAGCTTTCAGGGGATGAGTGGAGGATGGCTCCTGATCGTGGCAGCACAGGCTTGAATGCTGTGGGCCTCACTGCACCCTTCTCTGAGCCCTGGTGAGGAAGACAACCATATTGATCCATGTGTCCCTTCAGCTCCCCTCTCCCCTTTCCCTCCCTTGCCTGGGTATGTGTGCCAACCACACAGCATCCTTCTTGGTCACAGCCATAGGCAACCTTGCCTGTTGCTATGAAGCAGCAAAATATGGTGAGTCTCTCTCAAAAAGGAGAAATTCCTTTGTGTCTAGGGCATATCCTTAAGGATTACTGAGGTACTTTGCTTTATAAACTACCAACCTGTCATGAGCTTGTCCCAGCCCTCCTGAGACAATGAACAGCATTTTAAGATTCACTGGCTGAGATCCCTGGACCAGGGCTCTGGCTCTGGGTCTCTGTGTGGTGTAGGGTATGGGCATTAGCCTGGATGAGCATGGTGTCATTGTAGAGGTCAATCCCTTCTTCACCTTCACTGCCCCTTCCAGTAGGCCGGGAGTAAGAAAACTGGCTGTGACCAGTATTGAAAGGCTGGGAGGATCACTTGAAATAACAATCCTTTTCTGAAAACTGTCATTTTCACTGGAAGAGTACACTACAGTCTACAAGCCCTTTAATTTGAATAACATAAAGCTCAATGCAAACTAAGGGGGTTTCTTCCTAGTATATCAAAGCCATGGATTGATCCCCCTGGGTGGGGACAGAGGACTAACTCGGAAAATTGTTTTCAGGTCCACTGGTGGGACCCATGAAAGTTTGAGATGGCTGGATTTCTGAGTATGTAGGGCTCTTTTAACCTCATCCTTGCTAACCTGATAACAAACTTAGCTCTTTTCCAACCAAAGACATTTCCAAGGCCCAACCTGAGTGAGGAGCTGCTGCACCACAGGAGGAGTGAGTGAGGGAAAGGCCCATCTCCAGGAGTCTGCTAGCAGCTTCTAGGTGGAGTCTCCATCGGCTCTTCCAGATATAACAGAGCTCCCTCCTCTTGCCATACACTTGAAAATGCTGCTGTTGGTCCTGTTTTGACAATCAGTTACATTCTAATAGAGCTCAAAAAGGCTTTCATTTCCCCTTTGCTCTTTGCTTAGGGCTCACTCTTCGGGTAATCTTCCAGATTAGGGGATTGACCAGGGCTTCAATTCCCTGGTCCAGCCTTTGATTTCTGTGGTGTAACTGAGCACTTCTGTCCTCCTCACCCCTGTTTTCGCCTCTTGGAGGTTTAAATGTTAGTATGACCACCTCCATTTCCCTCCCTGCCTCCATCTTCTTCACCCCCATTTTGCTCCCTATTGGTTTTCCAACCCACCCACCCTTACCTGAGACCCTTGCTTACCATTTCGAGCTGACTGGAGAAGGGCATAAGCTTGGGTGGGGTGGACGGGCCAAAGTCCACCCCAGCCTGGCCGCCTATGTCCCCACTAGACAGTGCAGTGTAATCTGGGTGATGGGAGCCCCGGGCTTTCTGGCTGACCTTGATGTAGAAGAAGTCTTCACTCTTTCCCATTTTTGAGCTGGACTTGCCATGGCCTGAGTCCTGGGAGAAGCCAAATCTCAGCAGCCCATCTGAATACCGATTGAGTTTCTTGAGATGGGAAGACTTGCCCAGCTTGTATCGTGAAGCCCGGCAGTGCTTGCCATGGAAGCTGTGGCCAGAAATGAGGCTACTGACACTACCCATGCTGACTTGGAGCCAAGGCCAGATAGGGTAGAATGGGGATCTGGTGTGGCTGCAGCAGCAAAGGGCAGTCCTGGTACCACGAAGAAACTGTGGTCATAGCAGAAGCCTCATAGAGCCTGGGAGAGCTGTACACCTGGAAGGGGACAGAAGGCAAGAGTCAGCCTGGGATGGGCCATTCATTGCACAGTCCTCGATGGTGACGTGGAGAAGAGTTGGTTCTGATTGCTAGGTCTGAGCAGTAGAGAAATATATGTTTCTCCTAATAAAAGCTCAGCCCTGACTGTTACTGGACTCTTTGTTCATTCTTTGTCTGCTAAGTCAACAAACATTCACTGAGACCCTCCTTTGGGATGGTCTTCCTCTAAGTCCTGGGATATTGTAGTGACTAACATGGCTACAGTTCCTGCACTTGGGCTTGTGTTCAGTGTAGTGTGGATAGACCATCAATAAATCAATGTCTGCTATCCTTAGTGGTATATATGCTATGGGGGAAAATGAAGCAGATTGAGTAGCATAGAATTCTGGGAAGTGATTATTTTACACAGGTGGCACAAAGGAGGCCTCTCTGTTATGGTACCATTTGAAGACACCTCAAAAAAATGAGTGAGCAAACCAGATGGAAATCTGGGGGAAGAGAAAAGAAGCTCAGAAGCCCCAAGAACAAAAGCCCCAAGTCCCTGTGGTGGTCTGTGCTTGGCATATGTGAGACCAGTCAAGAGACCAGTCTGGCTGGAGAATAGAATATGCCCCTAGTTGGGGCATAGGACAGGCAGAAGTCAAAACTAGCAGGTACCAGGAAACATAGAGCCTGGTTGCCATAGGGCTGGAATTTAACTGGAATTTAACCCTACATGGCTTTAAGCAGCTGATTACTTGATCTGACTTAGGCTTCAGTGGGTCACTCTGTTTGCCCGGTGGAAAAGGGGCTGCTGATGGGCTTGGCTGGAAGTGGTGGGCCAGTTACATTAGGTGAGTGACTAACATGGCAGGGGCAGGGTGGTAGCAGTGGATTACATTTTGGATGTAATTTTAAAGTATAGCTAATAGGATTTGCTACAGGACTGGGTGCAGGGAACGAGAGAAAGAGGGGAGTTGAGGATGACCTTGATATTTTTATCCAAACAACTAGAGGACACAAGTTGCCATTTATTGAGATACAAAGGACCACGAAAAGAACCAGTTTAGGATGAGGTGGGGATGGAAAATAGGAGTTTGGTTTAAGACATTAAGTTTGCAGCGTCTGTTAGACATCCAAGGAGTGCTGTAGAGTAGGCAGTAGGATGGGTGGAGAGCTGAAGATTTCCATGTAAAAGCTATTTATTATAGAAGCTAGCTATGCAACTAGGTGACATAACTACAGAAGTGAAGGCAGGAAGATAAGAGAAGTCAGAGGACTGGTTCAAGGAGGTCAGAAGGTGAGGAGGAATGAGGAAGAGAAACTGAGAAGGCTCTGATTGATAGAGGAGACCTAAGAAAGAAACTGTTCCATAAGGATGGTGTCAAGTGCTGCTGCTGCTGACTGAGAGGAATGAATCTGGCCATATGGAGGTAGGTTGTCACTGACCTTGACAAGAGCAGTTTGGGTGGAGGGGTGGAAACAAAGGCCTGACTGGAGAGGATTCAGGAGAGAAAGAAGAGGGAAATAATTGTACCCCCAAATGCTGAGAAGTTTAAAATGTTTTCAAAAGTAATAGGAATGCCCAATCCAGGAATTGTACTATTGGGTATTTTCACTAAAAATACAACAACACTAATTCAAAAGGATACATATAACTTATGTTTATTGCAACATTATTTACAATAGCCAAACTATGGAAGCAGTCAAAGGGGGTATGGGTGGATAAAGAATGTGAAAAACATATATATATTATATATATATATAAATGATGGACTATTACTCAGCCATAAAATACAATGAATCTTGCCATTTGCAATGACAGGGATGGAGCTATAGAGCATTTTTATCCCCCAAATACTTTTATTTTATTTTTTCAGTGTTACAAGATTCATTGTTCATGTACCACACCCAGCGCTCCATGCAATACGAGTCCTCCTCAATACCCACCACCAGGCTCACCCAACGCCCCACCCCCTCCTCCAAAACTCTCAGTTGGTTGCTCAGAGTACACAGTCTCTCATGGTTCATCCCCCCTTTAATTTCCCCCCATTCACCCTTTCTTTCCTTCTCACAATGCCGTCCATGTTTTTTCTTATGCTCCACACATAAGTGAGACCATATGATAATTGACTTTCTTGGCTTGACTTAATTCACTCAGCATAATCTCTTTCAGTCCCATCCATGTTGATACAAAATTTGGGTATTCATCCTTTCTGATGGAGGCATAATATTCCATTGTATATATGGACCATATCTTCTTTGTCCATTCATCTGTTGAGGGGCATCTTGGCTCTTTCCACAATTTGGCAATTGTGGCCATTTCTGCTATGAACATTGGGGTACATGTGGCCCTTCTTTGTACTACATCTGCTTCTTTGGGGCAAATACCCAGTAGTGCAATTGCAGGGTCATAGGGTAGCTCTATTTTTAATTTCTGGAGGAATCTCCCCACTGTTTTCCAAAGTGGCTGCACCAACTTGCATTCCCACCAACAGTGTTAAGGGGGTTCCCCTTTCTCCATATCCTCTCCAACATGTAGCTATAGAGTATTATGCTAACTGAAATAAGTCAGTCAGAGAAAGACAAATTCCATATGATTTCACTCATAAAAGGTGATGTATGGAAGTATTAAATTACTACTGTACATTATACTGGAATTAAAATAAAAAAAACTCTTAAAAACAGTAATAGGAACGCATTTTTTTTCTTTCTTTTTTTTTTAATTAATTTTTATTAACATATAATGTATTATTTGCCCCAGGGTACATGTCTGTGAATCTTCGGGCTTACACGTTTCACAGCACTTAACAGCACATACCCTCCCCAATGTCCACAACCCAGCCACCCTATCCCTACCCACCCACACCCCCCGCCCCTCAGCCACCCTTAGTTCGTTTCTTGAGTCTAGGAGTCTCTTATGGTTTGTCTCCCTCCCCATCCCTTCCTGTTTCATTTCTCTCCCCCACCCCCCCATGCTGAAAATAACAACCTTGCCAGTCACCACAAAGAGGAATACATTGGGATGTCAACATCAGCACATTTGCAAATTTTATAAATCTCTAAGCATAGGTCATATGACTTTCAAAGCTGGGAAAATCTGTGTTGTTGTCACGCACTGTGAAGGCGTATTTCTTAGTTAAAAGATAGATGATGGGGGAACTATAAGTTTAATAAAATATGAAGTGCAGAAGAAACCTTGCATTCTTTATTCTGTTCTAATTTACGCTGTTAATACACCATTAATCCTAAAGGTGTGAAAGAAGTCCCAGGTGGGTTATAGAGCACTATAGGTGCACAGTGGAAGAGAGGACTCTTCAGACTCTGAATATGAAGGCTTGAATTCAAACTTGCATTGTTAGCCTGAACTGTACAGTGGTTATGTTATGAATAAGTGCATTCTATATTCCATTGGTAGAGTCACAGCACAACAAACATCAGGTGTAAGTGCAATGTACGATTTCTTTGAAATGCTTTTATTAAATTGATGGTCTCTTAGAATCAAGGAAACACAGTTATGCCTACCTCATAGGATTGTTAAGAGAAGTTTATGAGACACCAAAATAAGCTAATAGGCCTGGTACGTTTACTCAACGCCCTGTACATAATAGGCACCCTATAACTGGCAGGTATTTTCCTAGGTATCTATCATTGTTCTCTGCAGCATCCATTGTCCCCCTGTTATCTTCAATGCCTCACCTCAGTTTCCAGAACTAGTGATCTCTATTCCATTCCAGGAAAGCTGCATCCCATTTCCTAGTGATATTACTAAGGAGTATGGAGCTCCTCTGCTAATTTACCAGTTGACGATGACAAAATGTGTTTTTCACCCCCACATCAGCCATCTCTTGCTTAGCTGGGCCTTCAGATCCTAAGAAACAAAAATTCTACTGTTGTCCATATGTAGGAAAGCTATTTTTGGCCAAAAGCCTCTGCTGCACTCTGCATATTACACCACTTGGGCAATGGGTGGCTTAGTTTTTATCCATCCAGTACACATTTATGAACATTTACATATACAATGTTGTAGAAATAAAACAGTTGGCTATGGCATCAGACAGATATGGATTTCAAAATTAACTTCTCCTAGGTTTCTTTGCTTATAAAATGGAAAAAATAACTATTTCATAGGACCAATATAAGGATGAAGCAAACAAGTCAAGGGCAGTGCTGGGCACATGGTAAGTGTTCTACAGATAGATGTATGTGTGATCAACAGAAGGCCAAGATGAGGGTGTTGCCCTCAAGAAGCATACAACATAGCTGGAGTATAACTATAGTATCCGGCAGATACGCAACATAGATCTGTGTATGGTTCTCCTGCTCCAGTACCATCTCTTCTCATGTGGTCCTTGAGACCACTTCCAAATTTGTTTTTCCCCAGTCTGTTCTTCCCAAGTATCGGAAATGTCAATGTCATGCTCCCTAATGGTAATGCTTCAAAGCTCCCAATTGTTCCAAGAATAAGGTCCTGAGCAGGACTTGGTTTCTACCTACTGCTTCAATCTCATCTCACCCCATGCTTTCCTTGTTCATGTCCACGAGAGCCAGACCCATCTCTCCCCTATTGGTGAACACACCAAGCCTAGTCCCACTGAGTAGCTTTTACATCTGCTGCTGCCTCTGCTGACAATTCCCTTAGCTCTTCACACAGATCTTTCTCATCCTCCAGCTCTAAATTCAAATACTACCTCTGCAATGTGACCGATGGTTACCCTTGAAAAAAATCCATGTCCCCCATTTACTCTCTATTATACCAGCCTGTTTATCTCCTTCATAACAATTGCTTAACCTCCAATTTCTTATTTTTAATTTGTTTATTATGTGCATCTTTACCAAAATTTATAAATTCTATGAAAGCAAATACTTCAAATCTATAGCTCCTAGAACAAAATGAGGAAGTGAGGCATGAGGTTACATGATGTGGTCCTTGTCATTTAACTGGCCAGTGGCTAAGCTGGGACTTGAACCTATACCCAAATCCCAGGATCTCCAATGCTACAGCACAATGCTGGGGACAGCAGGTAAGGCTCAGAGATGTTAGGGCTCCTGTCCTGGATAGGAAAGTAAGTTTCCAGGGATGGGGAAGAGAAAGCCTGTAGGAGAAGTCAGGGTCCATGGCCTCTAGCCATAGCCTCATTTCCCTTTTGGGCAGATGACAAGAAGGTTTTAGGAAGAGGTAAGCATAAGCAGCAATGTGGATGTGATGCATGAATACTGTGGTATGCCCTAGAGGATTGAGAAGGGGAAGACAAATGATGCCAGGGAGTGCAGGAGAGGAGTGGGTGCAGGATGGTGATCTCTGGTTCTCTGAGTGCATTCCTGTCCCATAGCCCCAGATCCCTATTCTCCACTTCCTAGGTCTTGACTCAGAGAAGAGCTTTGAAGTTTGAGATTATCCCCAGATGCACTTGAAGCTAAACTAATTACCTTTAAGTGTCTAGACTTGTTCTGTTACCAACTTGGAGAGAGCATCACAGAAAATGTGGCTGTGATCCATCCTAGTTCCCAAACCCTAGGTCTTTCCATCCACCCACCCTTGCCAGACTTGCTATCTATGTACCCAGGAAGGACAAGGCAAAGGGGCACATTTGTGTTCCTGGGAAACAAATCCCTACGGGCCCAGATTACTGTAGGTACTTGGGGTAAAAATAAGCAATCACACACCTGGAGGTTCAAGAAGGGGAAAGAAAGAGGGAAGAGGACAAGAGAGGAAAAATAAAGGAGCCTCAGAACCTCTCACTGAGTATGGCATAGTGACCTTCTCCTGCATGACCTCCTACTGATTTTGCAGAAAGAGTCAAGTAAGAATTAGACTCCAGGTTTAAGAGAAGGGAAGAAAAGAACAGCCAAAAACATCTGGTAGAGAAGGACCCCCTAGCCAATACTTCTCAAAATTTGGCCCCAGGGAATTCAGGAGGACACCCCCCCGCCCAGTACCAGGCCAGTCCCCTCTGTCCCCTACTTGACACGCCCCCCCACCTGCCCTCAGTATGGCCACTACAACAGGACCAGGAAGACCTTGGAATCTTGGGAAGCTCTCCCTTTTGAGCTGCTTCTACTCCCAGCACAGCTGCTCCTCCCCCGTACCATTTTGCACTCTCTTTCCCAAAGGAAGCCAGGGCTTATGCCAGAGTGATATATCTCTCTGATCCCTTTATGGAATGTGGAGATGGAGACACGAAGTTGAAAAGGGGTCTGTCTGGACTCAGGAAGGTGAGAAAGAATACTACTCACCCTCCCAACCCAAACCCTGAGGAAAAGCAGCTTTGCCCATGGGAATCCAGACTTCTGGCCTGGGAATAGTGAGGATCTATGCCCGCTGTCTTCCTCATCCAGTCTGGAGAGGTCACTCATAAGATCAGCATGCTCAGCCTCTGAAGGGTTATTTTCCCTCCTGTCTCTCCTCCCCTCCCAGTCACTGCCAAGGGAGTGGTTCTGCAGGAAGGTCCAGCAGCCCCTGCTGTGGGGCAACTTTGCACTTGGCCTGGCACCCCCCATGGAGATGCCAAAGCCCAGTGCTCACTGGAGACTCTGGGAGGAACAAATCACTTGGTCTTAGATCACTGACTTCAATGATGACTCCCTGCTTCCCTGCAGGGTCTGGGGAGATGGGAGCAAGGAAAGGAAGTGAAACTAGAGAAGCTGTTGTATCACCCAGTGTACCTCCTCCTCCACCCCACTCACCCACACTCAGACACCAGGGTCCTGCAAACTTGCTTCCTAAGACTTGAACCAACTTTGGAACTGCTTCAGAGGGGATCCATGAGGGGAGAGGCAGCAGGCATTGGAGGGGGCAGCCACCTAGACTGTGATGGACAGGGCTCCCTCCAGGCAAGGTATCTCACTAATGCTTGCTCTGGTACCTGACATGCCGCTCTTAGAACCTTCTTCATCTACTAATTTTAACCCATTTGTAAAACACTGAAATACTATAAAAAGAATCTAAGTAACTTGTGCAGAATTGCAATTGTTAAAATGCTACTTGTTTTGGAAATAAAAATCTCAAAGTTAAAATTCCCATTACTTCTTCCTTTCTCCTTTCCCCCATCTCTCTCTCTAGACAGGGAGAGTCCCTATCATAGATTTCCTGTGTACCTTTTTTTAAATCATTAAATGTTCTTCACATGAAGTACTGCTTTTTTGCTTTATATAAATGGTATCCTGCTGTATCATTCTGCAACCTTGATTTTATTCAACATGAATATTTGGGACCAGTTCATGTTCCTTCCTTTTTCTGCTGTGCAGTAGTATCCCACTGCATTTCATTCATTGCTCTCTATGCAGATCTTTCCATTTTGTTGCTAAAATCCTCTTGTATATAACTACTTCTCCACATGGGTGGGAGGATTTATTATTTTTTTAGGATTTATTATCTTTGAGTCTTAGATGTCTAGTTTTTAGGGAAGGTTGCATCTGAGAACTTTATTGGCCAATACATCACAAGAGGGCAGTAAGAGTAGGGTAGTGACCCCAAATTACACTTCATCATATTACCGTGAGGTTAGGAAGTGGAACATTGCTGATATTAATAAGAGGGTGCCACTGGCAGAGCAGAGGTGAGAGGCAGCAACCCCATGATGGGGGGGTGGATGGGTAAAGGAGTTTTGCCCAAGCAGAGAGATCATCCTGCTGCAGGTGATGGAGGGCCTCCGTGCTCTGAGGCAGTCTGGACAATGAGAGCAGCATCTTCCATGGTCAAAGTTTCAGAATGTTAGAGACAGCAGGACCTCAGAGATCCTTTACCCCAACTCCTTTACTACACAGAGGCTACATGGAAGCCAAGAGCAGGGAGTCCTGGGCTTGAAATTCCCATTTTACCAACAGAATGCGGCCAACTGAGTTCCATTTTCCAGATTGGGGGTGGGGCTGTACGTAGGCTGCATGTATAAAGAGGGGCTGTAGGGAGTGTGTGTGTGTGTGTGTGTGTGTGTGTGTGTGTGTGTGCGCGTGTGTGCATATGTGTAAGGCTACCTGATACAAATGAGATTCCATACTGTGGGCTGGCAGTACTGTACCATTCAGAGAGAATCACTCAGTTGGCATAGTGACTGAGAAGGCAGAGGAAGCCACAGTAGGCTCCACATGGGCTCCAGCTACAGATGGGGGAGTTGACCTGCCTCCAGGAATGGCTGGTGGTTGCTGGGCGGGGGCCAGCAGTCCACTTCCAACTGCCTCTTTCCTTCTGGTGGGATGTCACCAGTCTAGGATAACTCTGAATCTTAGCCATGGGAACCACACCTATGCATCCTCATGTTTAGTTCCATCTGTGGAAGTTGGAGAACTTCACACTGTTATTCATTTACACTGTCTCTCGAGGTGGACCACATGCCAAGCAACGTGTTGGGTGCTGAGAAGAAGAGAGGCAAGGCCTCTCACAAGGAACTTGATTTGGTAGTGAAACTGTAGCTTCCTTTCAAAGGAAGAATATGGTCCTCTTCTAGGCCTGGCTAGTGTGGCCCTACGGGAAGACCTGCAGACCACAAGAAACCTCTCTGCTGGGTCCACAGTTGCTACTCAGTGCTTGGCTCAGTAGGCACTCAACCTTCCAGGCCTAGCACTATTTCAAAGCTCTTGCGTTATTTAATCTTTCAGGGATGAACAGTTATCTCTTGAATTATCTTTAAATCTTCCTGAAGGCAGGACAGGCTGAAGCTTCTTTGTATCCCACACAGTATTGAGCACAGTGCTAAGAATACAGTAGGTGCTCAATACATGATTTTAATAAAATCAGCTCACAGGGAACACAGGGATTTACTGAGTGAGCTTGTCAAAAGGAAGGTGAGGCACAAGGAGGATAGAGGACTTAAACTGAGATTGCACAACAGGTAGATAGGAAGGCAAGTCTTCAAAACTAGAATCCAAATCGAGTTTCAATCCAAATTTCCATCTTTTACACTTTATTTGAGTCAACTGGTCACTTGGGGCAAAGTCAGTTTATCCTCTCCTTCACTTCCCAGTCCTCTTCCAAGTTTTTGGCCAAGACAAAGAAATATAAGGAAGGCAGTGTCTGTTTTTAAGGATCCAGTTGAGAGACAAGAAAGGTACACCTAAATAAAGAGTTTAAAAAGTACTACTGGTTTAACTGAAAATACAGGAGGGACTGGTAGGAGTTAGCTGAATTGGACCCGGCTCTCTCTACCCCCAGCACATGAGTGCTTTTTAATATTTTTTCTTTTGTGTGGAAGTGAGGTAAGAGCTCTTACTGTATTGTCTACCTGTCACAGATTGAAGGTTTGTGTCTCCCATAAAAATGACATGGTGAAGCCCTAACCCCCCCAATGTGACTAATGGTATTACAAGGTAATTAGGTTTCAGTGAGCATGGGGATAGGGCCCTTATGATGGGATTGGTGCCCTCAGAAGAAAAGACCAGAGACCTTGCTTTGTTCATTTGCTCTCATTCTCTCCTCCTCTCTCTTCCAGCCAAGAAAGGATACAGCAAGAAGGTGGCCATCTGCAAGCCAGAAAATCGGCCAGTGCCTTGATCCTAGACTTCCAATCTCCAGAACTGTGGGAGATAAATGTCTATTGTTAGGCCCCCCAGGGTGTGGTATTTTGTTAAAGCAGCCTGAGCTAAGACACCCCCCTCCCCGCCTCCGCCACATATACACACACCAGATACCCTGGCAGAAGATGCTGCCTGGGCTGTCAGGTTACCCTGTTTCTGGTATTGTCTTCATAGTCTTCCCTCCTGCTTCTCTGTCCGCATGGTATTGATAGCCCCAAAATGCAGAGAACTACAGTTCTGGGGGAGAGTTCTGTAATGGAAAGATTCTTGGGGGGAAGTCAGGAAACTAGTTCTAGTTCTAGTTCTAGTTCTAGTTCTAGTTCTAGTTCTAGTTCTAATTCTGCCTCACCCCAGCTCTGAGATAAACAAACAGTTCACTTTCTGGACCTACCTGCTAGGACTTCTTTGCTCCTTTAAGCAAAGTCCCCAAAGACAGGACCTGTGCCTGCACAGTCCATTGGAGGAATCATCAGATACCATTCAATTAGGCCCCCTACATGCTGGTACCTGCATTATTGCATTAGGCCCCCAACAAAGAAAAAAAAACACATTGAAACAACAACAAAAAAAACCACATTGATAGATCTGCTTTGTCATCTGGTATGAGATTTAACCTTCCGGCACCTCTATTTCCTTATGTGTCAGATGAGCACAGCTGATACCTAACTCACAGAGCAAGTATTCACAGGATTAAATGAAATCACATATTGATAATGTTTGGCCCCAGAAAGAAGAATGGTACATGGGATGAATTTAAACCAGTGCTTGTGAAATTATAAGGCAGTATGAAAAGATGCTAGAACTAGAGCCTCACATGTCTTGAAGTTAAAAGAGGTCTTTACCTATAAATACAAAGAACAAACTGTGGGTTGCCAGAGGGGGGGGGTGGGCAAAATGGTTGAAGGGGATACAGGCTTCCAGTCATGGAATGAATAAGTCATGGGAATAAAAGGCACAGCATAAGGAATACAGTCAATGATATTGTAATAGCAGTGTATGGTGACAGATGGTAGTTCTACTTGTGGTGAGTATAGATAAACTTGTCAAATTATACACCTAAAACTAATGTAACATTGTGTGTGAGCTACATTAAAAAAAAAAAAAAAAAAGCAGGTCTTTAGGGAAAGATTACCATCCCTACTCCTACTCCCACTCCCATCTCCCTGTGGCTGGCATGGCTAGATTCGTGGGGATTTGCCACAGCCAGACCTGCCTCTCTGCCTCCAAGAGGGCAACTGGGGCTTACAGAGATATAAGAGCAGCTCTGTGGCATCTGGGGCGGGAGGGGGCAGGACTGGGGGGGTGGCTGGTGAGTGGGCCCCTAGCCAGCTCCCCAGCAAAGGTCTCTCTGGGGCTAAAATGGCCCAGAGTTAATTGACTCTCTTTTCAAGAGGACGCTCCCCCTGGCTCCACAACCTCCCAGTACACTGCCTGATTCAGCTTTTCTTATCTAGAATTCCAGTGTTTGTATTCCTGTTCTTGACCTCTCTTCCAATTTACTGTTCTAGATGAGGGTCGGGGGCTGGGGCTAGGGCTGGGGCAGGTTAATCATCTCAGCTCAGTCTGCAAGTCCCTGAAGTTTGGTTTGCTGATGCCTGGAGGGTTCCATGTACAAAGCTCAGTCCATATTTTCTGAGTAAACTGGTGAAGAAAAAGGAGGTGAGAAGGGAGGAGGAAGAGGGTAGGGGAGTGTGGGCAGCATGAAGAGTGGCTGAGGTCTGAGGGGGAGCATGTGGCCCGAGAGTTGGGAGCAGAAGCCCACGCAGTTCTCAATTAAGTGCACCTGGGTCTGTGAAAAGGCAGAAAGTGAAAGGGAAATCACTGGCAGGCTGAGTCATTCCATGGCGTGAACAATCGGAAGCAATTCTGCTTCCCACTCCTCAGGAGGAATCAAAAGCCATTCTGCCTGGCAGGCTTTTGTGTGCAGGTCGTCAGCTTTCAGCTGTGGCAGAGCCTTCCTCCATCCCGGTGGGCAGCTTGTGATGATTGACATTTCTCCTCAGGAATATGATTACCCACCGATCCCAACCTGCCCTTCTCTCTTCCAAAAATAAAGCCACAGTTACATGCAAAACTCATGCAAATTTAACCCCGCTGCTTTTAGTGCAGCAGCTGCTCCCCTGTGAGAAAGCAGAAGGCAAGCCTCATCCACATTCATGACTCAGGTGCCAGTAGGCATAAGGGCCCCTGTGAGTGGGGCAGTACTCAGTGAAGAGAGCCACTTCTCCTGGTGAAGCGGGCAGCATCCAAAGAACACTGACGCAGATCTTAAATGAGAGAGCGAGTAAGATATCCAGAGGACGTCTGAGAAAATTCCTAGGCTCCTTCCCATCTCACTTGGCCAGACATAAGGAACCCAGGACATTTAGGACTTTGGAATCCAGAATGCAGGGGTCAGACTGCCATGCTTCCTGCCAAATCCTTACCACCCTAGAGTGCACACTGAGCAGGGCACCTCCTGAAAAGGTGGATTTGAAGATAGGTCTGCATCTAAGTGACCGACAGAACCAAAAGGTTTTGGACAGTGATTGAAACAAGTTTTGTCTATTTGCCATCTTTGTGGCTGCCTAAAGTATTGTGAGGCCAAATTTAAGTTCAGTAGGAAAGAATCTATAATAAAATAGCAATATGGGTCATGTCTAGGAAAGGGGGGTGATGACACACTGTTAGCTACATGACATCCCTGGTCCAGGTACGAAAGTTGGCACCTGGTTAGCCTTTAACAAATTAGACAACCTAGCATCTTGAATTGGATGGGAGAGGTTTCAAGTTCCCTGAGGATTTCTGACTCTGTGGGATGTCTCTGTGGCTCCACCTCACCAAAAATCTGACTCTTCCTTCACCTTTCCCCTGCTCCATACTGTGGTTCTCTTTATTTTCCAGATCAGGTTCCTTGCTCAGAGAAAAGTGTGACAGGTGAGCTACCTCTGTTTCATCCCAGAAGCCAGGAGTAGGGAAAGGGCCACCTGAACAGTGAGATGGCTTTGAGGGTCACAGAGATAAACATCTAATTACCTATTCATGAAACCCCTCCTAAAGGGGCAGAAGCCCCAGGGCAATCAGGATGAGAAACCAGTTGGTACCAGATCATAGATAGAACTGTAGAAGGGAAAAAGCTTTTAAAGCCCTGGGGGGCTGCTTTAGTGTTCCATTATAAGAGACTACTGATGCCCAAAGAGTTTGTCCAAAGCCAAACAACAAGGCAGGAGCAGAGCTGGGGTTAGACACTTGGCTTCCTGGTTTCCCAGTTGGTGTTCTTCTCACTTCTATCTTTGTTAAACAGGAGAAAAGAAAGGGCTGGAGTGGAATTATTCTATGCTGAGATACTCTTTAAAAATGCTCAGATAAAAAGAGTCAGACCAAAGATGAAATCAAGTCCCCCATGCCATATAGTAGCAACCTGACTTCATGGGTCATCACCAGCTGTAAATAGCAGCTGAGCCCAGGTGATAAGTAGTATTTTTCCACAGAAAATCAGTGGAAAACAGGAGCCCCTAAGTTTGGTTGGCGTGAGGTTGTGACAAGAAACAAGAGGTAGAAAGACAGAGTAGAAAGAAGCAGGCAGAGTCGGAGCCCAGCTACAAGACCCCTGGAGAGAGCACCAATTGGGAAATAGAATAGGAAGATCTTATAACAGAAGGCAATGACTCTTCCAGAAGGTAAGGAAGCATGAGAGAGGGATGGAGGGTGGATGAAGTGGGGGCGGGGGGAGCATGTGCTTGTCCTAAAGAAGCTCCCCTTCACTTTATCCCTCATCTCTACCACTGACTGGCTTTTATACCCAATGAGTATATCCAATATACATAAATGTGTTCTGGGGGGCAGGGAAGATATCTGGAGGTTTTGGTACTCAGAAAAGGATTGGAATTAGGAAAGCCCTGGCAGAGGGCCAAGCTCAGATTCCTAACTCTGGACACTGGAAATAACCTAGAGTGGCTTGAAGAGTTCAGTCTGGTCCCTTAACAACTGTGGCTTTTGGGATTTGGAGTTATTTGTGTGCTCTTGAGTGTGTTTGTATGTGCTCAATGGCATGGTCTGTCTGTTAGGATCTGTGTGCACAACATGGGAATCCTGTGATCATTCCTGATGAATCTCCACATATCTGGAGTTAATGTTCTCTCAGTACCATTGGATGTGTTTGGCTGAGGAATTTTGATTTCTTTGTCACCTCTGCCCAGGCTTCTCAACCTCCCCACTTCCTCCTATTCCAGAGTGTGTTCCTGTAAGTGAACTTGAAGCCTCACATCTTACAAAGGAGGCTCTGGTGAGCATAAGGCAATCCTTCTGCCCTCCTGGAGCCTGCTTCCCCCACTGGTCCTGAAAATGAGATAAATAACATCTCTCCAAAGCCCAAGGATCCCATAGGGTTGGCCCATGGCTGCCCCTAAGTCCCTCATTATTGTCCTCATCGCCTCTGTGACACCTTCTGATAAGGGTTACACATAAAGAGACTCTGAAGTGCTACATGGAGATGATCAGAATCTAGGGTTACTACAGCTTTGCTCCTGTCCCTCTTTCCCTATCATGCTCCAGTGATGCTGAATGGCTCATGGTTCTCCAACTTTCCAGCCAGTGCTTTTCCACATACACTTTCCTTTGCCAGGAATAACCTCCCTGACCTTGGCTACATCACAGGGAAAGGCAGATAAGCACTTCTTCCTCCCATGGGCTTCCTTGGCTGTGTTGTAAGGAAGAAATGTCAGTCTTATGCCCTACTAGGAAATCAAATCCAAGACCACACATATTCATTCCCTGAACTCTAGGGGAGGGAGAGGGTTGGGCACATGGCAGCTCCTCCTGGGGGGCTTAGAACAGAAGCTGAGACCTGGGGGCTCTTATAGAATTCAGCACAACATCTCCTGTGCTGTCTCCCTTCACTATTTTGAGCTGGTAAAGCACACTGGGTCATCTATTTCCTCAGTGCCTCTGTGGACAATAACCATATCTACTTCATCCAATATCTCTGAGGATTAAGTGAACAATGCAAGTAGAGCACTTAGACACAGCTTATCATAAGCTCAACAACTGTCAGCTATCATCATTTGATATCCCAAATCCTATTTATTTCTTGAGGCCCACCTCAAATGTTGCCTCCTCTGTGGAACTTCTCACATAAATTTGAGGTATGTCAATCTCTAGATCCTCTTTTGGCAGTGGTTCTCAAACTGTGGCCCCCATACCACCAGCAACAGCTTCATCAGGAACCTTGTTAGAAATCCACATTCTCAAACCATCCCAACCCTGATTTCTGGGGACCAAAGATCTATGTTTTAATGGCCTTTCAGAGGAAACTGAAGTTTGAGAACTGTTATGGTATATTCTTTGTATTCTATCATTGTATTAATCATAGTCTGACCTGAATTATCACTGTAAGCTCCTTGAGGGGAGGGACCTTGTTTTATATTCTGAGGAAATGCTGGATAAATCCTCATGAATGTAAGTTAGGTGAGCATTTTAATTAGATTTCAACTGAATAATTTCTAACTTCCCATTTCTCACAAACCCTGTCTCCTGATCCCCTCAACTTTCCCGTCCACATAAGGCCCTGAGGAAAATCTTAGCTGCCTTCAGTAAGAGAAGACTATCTTCTTTCCTTCATTCCTGCCTTCCTCTTTTCCACTCTCTCCCACTTCCATCTTCCCAACTTAGGGCTCATGAAATTAACAATGAGTGTAGAGTAAGGGTAGAGAGCATTTCTGGAGTGTCAGAAAGAGCCAGATATTAAAAAGTTTGGATCAGGGGTATAAAATATTGTCCCTGCCCCAGTAAGGTTGCAAAAACTTTAAAAACCTTTTAGGTGCTTCTCATATTGAGTTAATCTCTCAAAATGCAAAACCAGGGCAAAGAAGTCTGGCCCAAACTCCCTTACACAGAGTCATTCAAGGACACCTGTGAGCAACTTGCTTACTATAACACTTTACATTATAGTCAGGTGGAAGAGAGCAGAGGGTTTGAGAACTCCCCTTAATAACTGCCCTATCCTGCCATATTGGCTATAGGGCTCCCATTCTCTGACCTCTGAGTAATATAACTAGAAGATGGGGTGACTGTGGCCAATGAGATACATATGTTGCATAAACATGTTATTTAGCCAACCTGCCAGCTGGACTTGGTTTTCTCTGTGTCCAACTAAAGCCACTGATTTGCAATCATAACCTTTTCAATGAACACGGAAGCTATGAACAGAGCGCAGGCTATAGTAGGGTGACCATATAATTTGGACACTTTCAAAAGTGAAAGGAGACACTAGTATCTTCTTTACACCAGGACAGCAGACATAAACTGAGGCATATGGTCACCTTATGTATCGGCCATTATTTCTTCCCGTGAAAGCCAGACCATGGATGAGGATGTCAGGGAGGGCATCTTTTGGCTCCCATCCTCTCCTTTCAGCCACTTAGTGTTCATTGAGTATAAGAAACAAGGAACAGGAAGAAACTAGGAAATAGCTAAATGGACCATTTACCAGGTGCTTTACCTACAGTGATACATGGGTTCTATGAGACCTTATATATATCACCTTTGCATTGGGTTCTTTTTTTTTTTCTAATTCAATTAGCCAACTCATGGAATATCATTAGTTTCAGATATAGTTTTCAATGATTTATCAGTTTCATATAACACTCAGTACTCATCACATCATGTGCCCTCCTTAATGCCTTCACCAAATTACCCCATCCCCCTTCCCACCTCCCCTCCAGCAACCCTATTTATTTCCTATAGTTAAGAGTGTCTCATGGTTTTTCTCCTTCTCTGATGACTTCCCATTCAGTTTTCCCTCCCTTCCCCTATGAGCCTCTACACTGTTTCCTATATTGCACATATAAATGAAACCATATGATAATTGTCTTTCTCTGATTGACTTATTTCGCTCAACATAATATCCTCCCAGTTCCATCCACATCAGTGTAAATGGTAAGTATTCATCCTTTCTGGGCTGAGTCCATTGTGTATATACGTACCACATCTTCTTTATCCATTCACTTGTCAATGGACATCTCAGCTCTTTCCACAATTTGGCTATTGTGGACATTGCTGTTATGAACATCGAGGTCCAAGTCTTGCTCCTTCAGATCACCACATTTATATCTTTGGGGTAAATACCTAGTAGTGCAATTGCTGGCTCTATTTTTAACTTTTTGAGGAAGTTCCATACTGTTTTCCAGAGTGGCTGTATCAGCTTGCATTCCCACCAACAATGTAAGAGGGTTTCCCCTTTCTCCACATCCTTGCCAACATTTGTTGTTTCCTATCTTGTTAATTTTAGCCATTCTAACTGGTGTGAGGTGGTATCTCATTGTGGTTTTGATTTGTATTTCCATGATGCCAAGTGATGTGGAGCATTTTTTTCATGTGTCTGTTAACCATTTGTATGTCTTCTTTGGAGAAATATCTGTTGCACTAGGTTCATATTTTATCTGTGCTCACTACCACCCTGGACAGGTATTATAAGCAGAGTTCCAGGGGTCACAGGTAGAAAAACTGATTCTAGAACCCAGGACTCGGGTTCAAGGCCAGAGCTTGTCTATTGCCTCATACAGCCTAGTCATGGGGCAAGCATATGGTGGAAGCAGGATTGAAATGCATGGTGGGGCAGGTACAGCTAAATGTCACCTCCCAGTACAGGTATCAGCAGTAACTTTACAGGTAGAGAGATCTGCCACTGTGGAGGTGAGCTGATGGGAGTACCACTGCCTTTGTCTGATATTCACAAGTAGTTAGTTGGGGAGCATTTACTATGTGCAGTCACTATCAGGGCTCTATAGACACAGCAGTGAGCAAAACAAATATAAAATACAGAAATACAGAAAACATGTAATATAGAAATGACAGGTCTACCTTACATTTAAAGTCCTGTACAATCTAACCTCAACCTTCCTTCTCACCTCACCTCCTACTATCACAAGCTTCACCAGCTAAGCACTCTTTTTGACTGGCCCCAGTCCTCAGGATCATGGACACTCAGGGTTGCATCTGACACGTAGAGTGACCTCCTTCCTAGCACTCTTGACAGCTCCCAGGGACCCATCTAGTCCTTCCCCTTCTCCATGCCTTTGCTTGTGCTGCTTCCTCCCATCTGAGGCACAATGCCTCTGCCTCTGCTGGATCCAGCCCTCTCTGCCGTCTTCTACTCTGTACTGTGTTTTGCTGACTAGTGATTTTGTCAACTAAATCGATAAACTCTTTCTGAGCCTGGATTCTAGTGCCTACACCAAAGAATCAAGATCTAGCAAGCTCGGGCTTTTAGTGCTGCCTTTTATATTTCTCAAGTCACATCTATTAAGCCTTCTTCAATGTGTAAGTCCTGTACCACCTTTGCATCTTACTCCCTGAAGGCATCTTCATCTCTACAATACACAGATAAGTAGAAGCACTGGGAGCAAACTCCCTCAATTCCCTGAACCCATAAACTTACTTACAGTTGAAGTGATTCCTGCCGCCTTTGTGCCTGTCACAATGGAATGTCTTCACATTAGGCTAATCCTTCTAGCCATGGAATGATTTTATCAACTGCAACCTTCTCAGGGGTCTGGCACTAACAATTATGTTCTTTTCCTTCTATTTCTCCAAGTTCTGGCTTTCTGTTATTCCATCTCATGAGCATTTGCACATGTACAAGTCTGACAACTCAAAAGCAGCACAGTAGCTCCTAAACATGATTTTGCCCCCTAAGAATTACTGCCTTCCCTCCTGTTCACAAACAAACTTCTTGAAAGACAAGGCCATACTCACTATTGCCATTTGCTCCCACTTGTCCTTTGTCTACTGAAGCCTGGCCTCTGTCCCTGATAATCCACTAGAGTTGCTCTCAAGGGATGATGGTAAATCCAACCCAACTTTTTAACAGTTGGTAAATCCAACATTTTAACAGTTACAAACTTGATCTTTCAGTCACTCCATGTTTGTTTGTTCAGTTTTTTTCCCCATTCCATTCCTTTTGACATACTCTTTCCTTGGCTTATATGATACTATGATCTCTTGGCTTTCCTCCTATCCCCTTGGCCTCTCTCTCTGTCACTTTTCCCTCTTTTGATCTGAAAGATTGGCGTTCTTCAGGTTCCATCCTGGACCCTATCCTCTGCTCCTGGTTGGTCCATCCTTTCTGATGGCTAAAACTGTATCCACATGGTAATGACTTTTAGATCTGCATCCATAGCCAAGTCTCTCTTCTGAGCTCCTGACCTCAGTATCCAACTACTTACTGGCCATCTTCACTGGGATGGGCCACCACATCTCAAAGTCAACATATGCAAAATGAAATTCACCATTCTCTTCCCTGCCGTTACCCACCTTCCTTGAGTCCCTCCTTCCAGGTTCCTGTGACCAAGCCAGAAATCTGACCCCAAGAAACTTGACCAAGCCCCAAACCCTTTATTGCTTCTTCTCACCCCTATACCTGACCAATTACCAATTCTTAGTGATTTTCCTCAAAACCAGTATTTCCTTCCAATTCCACTGCCCTATCTTAGTCTAAGTTTCTATCATACTTCCCCTGGGATATCAATAGGCCTCTTATTTGCTCTTTTCCAACCTCTCTCAAGGCTTCTCTATTGTCCAAGGAATAAAATGAGTATTTCCTAACATAGCAGAGAAAGCCTTCATGATTAGAACTGTTTATCTTTGTTATCTCCATATTATATGGCACTGCTGCCTTCCCTCCCCTGACCCTTCTCTCCATCCATCTTGACTGACTTGAGATATGTAAATGTGTAGTATTCTTCCACAGGTTTCCCCATGCTGCTCCTTAGGCCTAAGTTCCTGAGACAAAGGTTCCATTAGGAGGCCTTCCTATGTCTTTAACACACCCTCTGCTTGTTCTTCTAACAGCGTTAATCACACTGTAGTGCAGGTCCTCTGTATTCATACCTCTTTCTCAACAGATTATGAGACTGTCTTATATACTGTTCTCCCGGCCTAGAGCTCAATAAATGTTTGTTAAATAAATGGATAAGCATGTATTTAAAAATCATATTCTAAAAAAAAAGTCATATTTTTGGATCGTGGGTTCCACGAGCTACCCTTTCCTAGCTGGAACACCAGAAAACACTTCACAGTGGGAGTTCATAAACTTTTTCATCCCTAATCACACACAAGGTACCTTGGAACACAGCTATGACAATTTTGGCTCCACCGTGCTTTAGAGAAGAAGGCTTCTCTGTGTAGCACTTGTGCCTCAGTGGCCCCCTGTCTGAGTGTCTAGTCCAGAGCTGTAGGTGTGTTGGAATTTGTAGGTTTGTGTGTTAGACTTCCTCACGGGTTAAGAGTACAGTTGGATGACATAACCTGATGGGGCCACATATGCACTGGATTCAACATCTGTATGGGTGCTGTTTAGAATTCTGTGAAGAGACCAGTAGTGCCAGGACTGTGGAAATTCCTGGGATAGTAGACTGTAGTACTAAAACAGGGAAAGTCTCAGTAAAACCCAGATGAATTTGTAGCCTCATCTAGTCAGGAAATTGGGATTAGCACAAAAGAAGATTAAATTAGTCCTCAGTAACACCTTGACCTGCCCCTTAGCTCCTCCTTGGGTGGCTTTCTGGGCTGACTTCACAGAAACAAAGATAGAATGGCTGGATGTGTGTTTTAAATGGTTTACCACTCAGGGGTGTGGTTTTGGGCTTGTGGAGGGAAGTATCTGTCAGGCCACAGTGGAGGGCAAAGAACAGCATGGAGGAGAGGTGAGTTAATTTGCAGGGAGGGAGGGAGAGAGGGAAGAAATGGAAGAAATGAGCATATCTGTTAGCTCCCATCTCTACTCCTTCTCAATTCCCTGCCTTTCAGCAGACCCAGAGAGAAGTGAGCAGGGAGTAGGGCAAGGGCCTGAGCTAGAGGAGAAGGTCTAAGTGGATGTGGGAGGGGAGGGATTCACAGGGGTGAAAGGAAACCAGGAGAGAGGGGAAGAGAATGGACCAGTGAGGAAGAGGGAGGAAAGAGGGAAAGTGGATAGCAGTAGGAGGGGAATGGGCCTTCATTGTGATGTAAATGCAGTGACTGGGAAGCTTGCGGGAGCAGAGGCACAGAGGGGGAGGGTACTGTGCAGAAACAGCAGTGGAGATGAAGGCAAAGATTTTATCATAGCTGTTGGTTATGGAGATCTGATTTCTTTTGTGCAGGCATCACATGCTGGGTGAGTTGTTATTAACTTAAAGAAGTCAGGGCTTTGTAGCAAGGAGGTGTGTGGCTGAGTGCATCTGAGCATGGTAGAAGAAATAGGACTGGAACACATTTTAATGGGAAAAGCAGTCTTTAAAGCTACTAGCCACCTATCCCTTACCCCATGACCGCCAGGAAAAAAAAAAAGCGTAAGACTCCTGAAGGTTATCAAGAAACAACATAATCCTGGAATAGATTTGTTTTATTTTATACATTTTAACATATAATGGCTCGAAGAGTGAACAACTGTTAAAGGGGTTCCCAGGATGAGACGTCAGGATTAAAGTTGAGTATAAGGCTGGTATTTATTTTAACAGAACAACCAAAAAAAATGGTTTAAGAACTGGGCCTTCTTTATCTGGGGATTTTCACTCTGAAGCTTCCACTCTGGATGATTTTCACTCAGAGAGTTGAAGGGTGGAGAGAGAAGAGAAGGTAACCCCAGGTGGGAAAACTCTTAAAAGCACCCTTTTCTCCATTTCTACCTATCTCAGGGGTTAGAATCTTGTACAAGATCCAAAACAGCACGATTTGTCAGCATCCTGGAAATTTCCCAGAGGGTTATGTGTGTCTATTGCAAATTCTAGCTTGGTGCAAAGTTGGAGAATTCTGGGACTGGAGGGAAGCTGGCAATAAGAGAATTGTGTGAAAGCCCCTCCATGCATTCAGGAGTGTCCTGGTGTGCCTCGGGAAAGAAGTGTAGAAATAATACCATCAACTGTGAGTCCCTTGAAATGTCTCACTCACCACTGTATCATTTGGCACAGCACCTGGTACACATTTGGGGCTCAATAAATGCTCACTGAGTGAATGAATGAATGAATGAATGAATGAATAACTTTCTGCCTTAGGTTTCTTCTAATTCAAATCAATCTTGCACACTGCAGCACCTAGATATTACCTTGCAAAAATGCAGACCTGATCAGTTCATGTTGAAGTCAGCTTCTCCCCTTGGGAATATTGTCTTAGTTTCCTTCCTCAGAAACCTGCACTCTCATTCATGACTCTACATGACCTGAGTCCCAGCACCCTTTTCTAGTTCTCCTCCCCACTTTCCACTGGTTCTTCACCATTTCCTCTAAATACACCCTCAGTACAAAATACCCTCAGAGCCTAGCTTGGCTCAATTTAGAACTTCTTTCACAACTTGCCCCGATGACCCAAGCCTTCAGCCTTAAATACCCACTCTTCAGGGTCCCATGAAAACTTCCTCCATGAAGCCTTCCTCTCTTTCTTGCTTCTTTGCCTGTGGTTTCACAAGAGAGTGCCTGAAGCTATGGCAGCACTGATTTCATGTTCTCTCTCAAGTCACTTGTTCTTTACCTGTCTACCACTTCTCTAGGCTTTTGGCTTCTCAAAGACTCACACTTTGATTTGTCTCCACATATTCAGCTAAATGACTGTTAAGTGAAGGAGTGAGGGAAGCCAGAGAGGCTCTAAGAGTTTGGAAGAAGAAATGTTAGTGGGATGGATGATGTTTTCCTAACATCTGCCACAAATGGCAGATGCCCAACCAAGCTTTGCCTCAGAAATTGCTGTAATCAGCACTGAGCTTCCAATTCCCCAGCCAGCTTCCATCCCAAGGAGTAGAACTTCTGCTGACCACAGGAGGAGAGCGAAAGACCCTTTGGCCAGGGAAGATGTTCTCATTCCTTTAGGCAAACCCCACCCTACCAAATGTCATCAGAGTAAAGATGAGGTTGAAGTCCCTACTTCTCTCAGTCTTTTCTTTCTAGGAACTGGCCCTGATCTTCTTAGAGTATCCCACACCAAGGGTGTGTCCTTCCTCCTGTTTTTATCTGCCTGGTAATAGTGCTAATTGGAGGGACTCCAGTTCCTTCTGCAGCCTTGTTTTGCCAGGCATAAAAGTCCTCTCTAATTTTCTGGATGTGGATATTATTCCCACTGGCACCCTTCCTTTGGAGTTCAATTGTCACTCAGGCCTCATGAAAGGCCCCTTACAACTCATTCATTCACTGTACCTCATTGTCCCTGTCTATTCATTGATATTCATTGGGATTATTCCTCCTGCTGCCACATGAGCAGAGACACGTGCACATGTGTTCAGACCCCACAACCCATTAACAGCGAGGACACTTGAAATAAAGAGCAGCACTGCCTGCATGTGGGACTGCCCTCCCCCTCTAATAGCTGGGGAGTCTACCATGCTAATGTTATTTCAAGAAATATCAGAAATGGTGACCTCTGCAGAGAAGGCAGGGAGGGAGGAGTGGGGGTGTTCCCAACAGCATCATTCACTAAAACACCATCAGCTACATTACTCCAAGATACTGCTCCCAGCTTTTCCCCTTCCCCCTTTCCGCCCAGAGCCAGCTAGTTCTTGAGATCCAGTTTCTGCTTTCCTCTTAGCCATTAGCCTTTTATTCAAGGTCCTCCAGAAGACAGTTCTCAATTACCTTCCACCAAGCTTATGTGCTATGTCCTCCTTGAATTGAATTCTGCTCCTACCAAGCAGGTCTGCTCCTATGCTCTGTCACTCACGCTTTGCTTATATATTCTCTCTAACCACTACTTAGGGCCAGGTGGTGACAACAGAGATAACAGTTATTTTACCTCAGCAACTCAGCAAAAATGATGTCTTTTCCACTTTTTTTTTTAAGCTAATGGTTAATAAGATGGTTGTTAGGACTATGACAAAAGTCATTAGAGGAAGCAGAACAAAAGTAAGATCATGAAGTAAGAGACACAGGAGAAAAGAGTCAGTGGAATAGTGGTGCTTTGTTATGGTTCTTTTGTCTACCCACCACAATATAGTACCCCTCCAGCCTAGCCCCAGAGCAGGCTCATTTCTCCCTGGGGTAGGATTCCAGTTCTCCACTTAGTACTGAAACTCTACTACCAGGCCTTCCAGGACCTACTCTAGCCCTGCTCTTCCATGAAGGAGACATTCCCTGATCCTCACCAGGGCCCACAGTCCTGATTCCCATGATCTTCTTGGCAGTACCCTGGCACTCAGAAGGTCTCTGCATGTCCACATACCATACCCACTCTGATGAGATCCCAGATTTCTGGAGGGAAGAGGCAGTGGCTCATATCTCTGTAACCCACTGCTCCCTGAGCTCACTGGACTTCTGGTCAGGCAAATGCAAATTGATTGCCTAGTCAGAGACAATGACATTTGTTCTTTCCCAGGACAGATAGGACCTGGTGGGCAGTTGCTCTGGAGAGGGAGCATTTGTAACTAAAAGAACAGATAGATATGGACTGCAGCAGAGCTCTGCCACTGACTACCTTTAAGAGCCTTGGGGAAGCTACTTCACTACTTTGACACCAGATTTTCTTTTTGCATTTGTAAGTTGCAATTAGGCTTCTTAGCCTTGGTGTTATTGACTGATTGGACTAGATACCAGATGCCAATTATACCCACTCTCTACCCCCCTCTCCTGCCCAGATGTGACAATTAAAAATGTCATAGACATTGCTGAATGTTTCCTGGGGGTTAAAATCATTCCCAGTTGAAAACCACTGAAGAACACCTTGGGATTATTCTAAAGATTAGATAATGTGATAGCATACATAAAGCATCTAACAGCATCCAGCATATAACAAGGACTCAATAAATGTTAGTACCATCAGATATTTTAGGTAGAATTTGGCAGTTTTCCTTCCATCTTCACCCATCACGGAGTGTCCCTGGGGCCTCAAAAGTTGGGTGGAGTGGGGATGGCTCTAGAAAGGAAGCTTGATAGAAGGTGTCTAAGCCCCATGATCTTTTCAGGGTATTCAATGGCCTCAGAGGAGACATTTCTTGGATATTCAGGTATGTCTCAGAAGTGTCTCTGGGTAAAGGGATGGTGTAGCTGTGCCCCAGAGAGACATGGGTTCAGTAGTTTTGACAGAGAGCCTTTTGTAAGCAGGCCACCCATTTGTGCTTCAATTCCTCCTCCCCACCCAATTGTTTGGGGGCAGCTATATGGCCCATTCCAGATGAGGAATATGTCTCAGGTAGAGAAGCAGCTTGTACCAGCAAGGAGAGGATGTGGAAGATAGTACTGAGACACTAGCTGGGCTGGGGCACAGGAAGGAAGGACTCAGAGAAAGCTGGCTGTAACTATAGACCCCAGAGGATAGCTTTCTTGCCCCCCTTGCGCTCAGTGCACCTGGTCTTTGCAGCTGCCACATTCCACCTGCCCAGCTCTAGGCTTCTCTACTGGGGTGTGAAGACAGAGGGAGAAGAGAAGTGTCCAGAGGTAGTATTTCATCCAGGCCTAGGATATATGGAAATCTTCCAAGTCCGCAACTGGCTTCTGTGAGAGATAAACTGACCCGATATAAGGAATTTCAGAGTTATCTAAGCTATAGACACCCTAACTCATTTTTTTTTTTTTTTTAAGATGGAGTAGAAAGGACAATATACTAGGGCCTTGAATTGCTCCTCTGGGCTGCTGACTGGTTGTGTGGTCTTGAGTGAGTCATTCTCTCTGGGGCTCCCCTTGATCATCAGCTTTTGGGCAGCACTGCAACTGCTCTTTCCAATGCAGACACTTTGAGAAGCCTCACACTGAGGGAGAACAGACTGCATCAGAGCCCTTTGAAAGGGAGTCATTGGCTGAAAGGACTGAGCTCCCAGCATGAAGACAGACAAAGGTGGGACACCTCTAGGAGGCTGGAGTAGAACTGTCCCCTGAAGGTTACCAAGGTCAGTGTGTAACAGGAGCTGGCAGAGGGGTGTCTAGCAGAACAGGTAAGGAAAAAACAGTTCATTGTTTTGATTTGGTTTTGGTTTTAATCATGAGATTAGCCAAGAAAGGGTAAACACAAGCCACCTTTCACTCTTTTTTAAGTGGGGAGTTGAGATCCAAAAGTCCTAAAGGAGCATTCCTCACTTGTATGTGTTGCTCAAGTGGAGCTATGACCTGACCCAGTGGGTACCTGGCCCACTGTGTTTCCTTCCTCTGTATTTGCTCTTCCTTCTCTCCCTGAGGGCCTGCATCATCTCATGCCTAACATGTGGTGACAACCTTCAAGATGGCCTGCTTCCTCTTCCCACTAACCCATTCTGCACAAAGGTCTTCTAAACACAGATTTCAACACTTGCCTCATTTATCTTCCTGATAACCTTTTCCTGCTCCCATGCCCTAGCTCATTAGGACCAAGGCAACCATCTGATAGCATTAGAAAATCTCCACACTAAGTAATAAAATCAAAGTCATGTGCTTGAGACTTATTTTACCAGTACTTTCTCAGAGAGAACTTGGCCAAGCCCCTTAACTCTCTGAGCCCATTTCCTTATCTCTGAAAATGGTATAAAGACCTCACAAGTGGTGATTTCATAGATGTGCAGTGAAAATTAATGACACAGAAGATGTGGAAGGGATTTACAAACTATAAAGTGCAGCACCAACATTAAAGTCCAATCAGCTCTCTTGAATATCTCTCAAAGTTCATTCCAGATGGTTTTCTTGTTCTCCTGTTGTTTCTCTCTGTAGGGATTTTCTCTCCTGTAATTAATAGGCAAATCATTCCCTCCAGAGCTCAATGACCTTCCTAGTCTGATATTTTCCTTACTACCCACACCTTCCTACTGACTCCCTGACCTGCTTCAGTTCTTCAGCACACAGATCAGAGTTAGTGAGCCACCACTAACAAATATGCTTAGGGTTTACCCATTATCTCATTTAATCCTTGCAATAAATTTAGCAAAATTTCTGGATACAATGTTAGTATACAAAGCCAATTGCACTTCTATATACTAGCAACAAATAGAAAAAATTTAAAAACATATCATTTTAAAAATAACTGAAGTTATACATGGTCTCTACATTGAAGACTGGAAAATATTATTTAAATTGTTATTTAAATTATTTTGTTTAGTTATATATTACATTAAATTATCATTTAAGGGGCATCTGGGTGGCTCAGATGGTTAAGCGTCTGCCTTTGGCTCAGGTCATGACCCCAGGGTTCCGGGATGGAGCCCCACATTGAGCAGGGAGCCTGCTTTCCCCTCTGCCTCTGCCTCTCTCCCCTGCTCATGCTCTCTCTCTCAAATGAATAAATAAAATCTTAAAATAAAATAAAACAAAATAAAATAATCATTTAAATTATTTAAAGTGAAGTATTGTTGTGATAAAGAAAATCTAAACAAATTCAGACATATATCAGATTCATGGATTAGAAGATTCAATAGTCTAAAGAATTGAATTGTCTCCAAATCAATCTATAGAGTCAATACACTACCAGTCAAAATCCCGGCAGCTTATATATTGAAACACAAAGGTCCAAGAATAAACAAAACCACCCTGAAAAAAACAAAGCTGGAAGGTATATGTTACCAGATTTCAAGACATACGAAGTAGCAATATTTAAGACAATGTGGTATTGACATAAAAGATTGACATAAAAAAAAAAGATTGACATAAAAGATTGACATAAAAGATTGACCAATGGAACAGAATAGAGCCCAGAAACAGTCTCACATGGACATAGTTACTTGATTGGTGACAAAGGGTACAGTACAGAGCCATGAGAAAATAAAAGTTATTTTCATTAATTGCTGCTGGGTCCACTGGTATCCATTTATAAAAAAGTTATCTTGACTCTTACTTCATACCACATACAAATAATTTCTGATGAACTGCAGATATAAATAAATGCAAAAGGTAAGATGCTAAAGCTTCTATCTAGAAGAAAACAAAGAACAACTTTTTGGCCTTTGACTAGGCAGAAATTTCTTAACCAAGACATAAAAAACACTAATCATAAAGGAAAAATACCGATCAGTTAAGAATTTCTCTTCACCAAAGGTCTCCATTGAGAGAGAAAAGACAAGACAAAGAGTGGAAGAAGAAATTTATAATATATATATCTGACAAAGGACTCTCAACAAAAAAGAACTTTTGTAAATCTCTAATAAAGAGAAACCAAATTAAAAGTGAATGAAAGATTTTAATTAGCCACTTCATAAAATAAAATATGCAAAGAGTCAAAATATATAAATAGGTATTCACGACGATGGGTCATCAGGGAAATACATATTAAAACCATAATTAAATACAACCACAACAATGACAAAGTGAAAAAGCCCAAGTGCTGGTGAGGATGTGAAGAATCCTCTGAGCAGATATGCTCAGCCACACTAGGAAAATGGCAGTAGTGACTCAAGTTGGACATATACACAACTTATGACCCAGGAATTCGCTGCTAGGGGCATACCGAGTAGAAATGTTCCCATGTGTTTACTAAAAGACCTAGCCAAGCATTATGTGTAATGGTCCCAGAGTGCAAATGCCCAGAAACCTAAGTCCTATCCACAGTAAAATAAATGAGCCACAGTATATTCAAACCATAGAACATTATGGGGCAATGAGATCCATGGAACTACAGTTACACATTGCAGCATAGCCCAGTGTCTCAAAAAAGGATGCGTCCTATATGATCTTATTAAGAAGATGTTGATAAAGAGGGCAAAGTTATGGTGTCAGAATGAGGGACAGAATTACAGAGGGTAGGGGGACAAGAGGGATTTTGGAAGTACTTTATCTTTTGCTTTGGGTTCTATTTATATAAAATCTTTTGAAAATTCATCAGTTTGTTCATCCATGCTTTGTGCACATTTCTGTATGTATATCATATACTTGAATAAGATTTTCACTTAAAAAAATTCTCATAATGACCCAGGCTGGAAGTGATTCTTTCTCCCAATTTGCCAATGACTAAGGAGGCTCAGGGGAACAAAGAACAGGTCCTCTGATGTCAGATGGGGATGAGCAGCAGAGAGCTATGCAAACCCACCCTGTGTGCCTTCCTTAATACATCTGCTGACTTCTAGTTCCTCACTGGGGCTCTGCACCTTCAGAAACAGAGACACTGAATCCTACCTGCCTTGTACTCCCTTTGCTGCCTGCACACAGCTGGACATGGCAACCCAACAGATGCTCTGTGCTATGGACTGAAAGTTTTCACCCCACCAAATTCATATGCTGAAGCCCCAACCCCAGTGTGATGGTATTTGGAGGTGGGGCCTTTGGAAGGCAATTGGCTTTAGACATGGTCATAGGTGTAGAGCCCTAATAATGGGATTAGTGTCCTTATAAGAAGAGTAAGAGACCAGAAACCTCTTTCTCCACCACATGAAGACACAGTATGAAGGCAGCTATCTGCAAGCCAAGAAGTGGCCTCTCACCAGACACCAAATATTCCAGCACCTTGATCTTAGACTTCCCAGCCCCAAGAACAAAGAAATGAATGTTTATTATTCAAGCTACATGGTCTGTGGTATTTTGTTATAGTAGCTCAAGTTAAGACACTCAGTAGAAAGAAGAAGGCCAGAAGCTAAATCTACAAACTTGCCCACCTACGCTTTTCCTCTCCCTCCCTACCTTCTACTCTCTTTTCCTTCCTGGCTTTAGAGAGTGTTCCTGAGCTTGCCTGGTTCTTGACTCTGTACCCTACTTGGCAGAGTGATGCCAACTTTAGGGTGGAGATGGCAGGGTGGTGTCAGCAAAGTGGCTTCAGTGGTGCACCCAGAATGTGGTGCAGAGATGGAGCGGGAGAGCTGCTCTGGTGCCCTCATCTCCCTCAGGCCACCTGCGCTGGGCCACCACCCAGAAGGGTGGGGTTTCTTTCACTCAGCTACTCCTGGAAAGTTCCTCAGGGATGAGGTGAGAACCAGACTGGTGTGGCTCAGCTCCCACGTCTCATCTCTCTCCCCGCAGGGGGACACTCCTGCTTCCATTTCAGCCTGGAAGTTTTTTTCTCCTCCTGCAGAGAGGAGGGAATGAAACTGTCCCTGTTGGCAGATCCTTGAGCAGAGCTCCCTCCCCCACACAGCTGGGGGATTCTTCAGTCTCCACCTCAAGAATTAGAACTTGGATGCTGTCAGAAGCCTCCTCTGAAAGGCTGAGGGCCAGCCTCCCATGGCTCAAGAAAGGGGTCACCCCTGCCTGGGAAAGGCTATTGGGAGACAGTTTACCAGTTTACCTTCCTATTGCCTCTGGCCAGAGGTAGACACCCAAGCTGAACTAGCTGAGTCCAGTCTCTTTGGGTGGCAATCTGGGGGACAGAGTTCCCCTTAGGCTCCCATCTGATGGGTGTTTCCTTAGGTTTGGATGAAGGACTATACATATATGATCTGGAGTAAGCTATATTCAACACTGAAGGGAGACACTTTTATTATTCTTATAAAATAGATGCAGAAAATAAGGTCTCAGATTTTATATCTAGCAAGGAGCAACGCCTGGCTTTGAACCCAGGCTGCGGTCAACAGTGCTCTAGCCATACACACCATCTGTTTACCTCTAGTGGCATCAGTGCTCTGTAGACCTCAGCACCAGCCAGTGATCCCGCTGCCCCTTGCCCAGCCCTCTCCCCACAGACTTGCTCCTCCAGACCTCACCCTAAGTCTGTCCCATTTCCTCCACCCCTCCATCATCTCCCCCTGCACTCTGGCTTCAGTCCGTAATCCTTTTTAGTCCTTTGCACAGCTAGTCTTGGGCCACCGCTGCAGCTTCTCCAAGCCTCCTTCCCTATCTGTAAATTGGAGCTAACGGTAGTACCTACTTCACGAGGTTCTGGTATGTATTGAGTGAAGTTTTATTTGTAAAGGAACTGGGATAAAATTAAGAGCTTAGTAAATGGCAGCTAGGTTTTATCTTTGTTTTTTAACATATGGAACTTTTGGACTCATAGCATTTCTGGGCTCTAATCTTAATATACTTTACTCCAACTTTGCTGGTCTCTGGGCTCCACTTCTTTCCTTTCATTAGCTAAAGAACTGGGGACATTTCCATTTGGGGCCTTTAGAGATTAGCTTTTTTAAAAATATGAGTAACCATTGATTCACTTTTTGTAGGAATTGCTCTTAAATTGTTTAGAAGTCACTAATCTAACAAATAAATAGCAAGCTCCCTGAGGATGTCAAGTATCCTTGGGGCCTAGCACAGAGCCATGCCCAGCAGTATTCAGTACATTCAAAGGAGCAGATAGCCAGCAGCACAGATATGAACAGTGGGAAGCAGTCCCAGCCTCTTAAGCTAGCAGCCCCAATCCTTTAGAGGACTATGGGATGGGGTGTTTTGAGCTAGAGACATGGCCTCATTCCCCCTGCAAGTGCTCTGAGTCACAGTCAGCTAATAGCAGGCCAGCCCCAGGGTGTAGATGAGATCAGACACCTCTGTTTTCCCCAGAGGCATTTCTGTAGGTCTCAAGCCCTAAAGTCCTCTTGGGCTGAGGCATATGATATTGGCCTGCTCCTGTCTCCTGCTGCTACTGATCAGCCCACATCAGCCCACATCTGTCACCACCTCCTTGAGGAAAATTAAACAGGGGCACCTGTGGGAAGTCCTATTCACCTGCATTCATGGAGGGGTGTGTGTGTGTGGGGGGGTGGACAGAGAGGAGGAAGTCAAAGGAACCCATCAGCTCAGTGGCTTAGAGCAGGGGGAGAAAATGTGAAGCAGTACAGGGCTGGTGTGTGCCAAGCAATGCCTGGTCTTGCACTGGATCTGGTACATACTGAACACCCTGTGGTCTTCTGGCAAGAGAAAGCTTCCCAGTCATCAGTCTTAGAACCAGACTCTACCTTCTGCTGGCATACTTTTATGATTCAATGTGGAAATATATTTTTCTGCAAAGACTGAGATCCTAAAAGCCCCTTCTGGTTCACAGGAGAAGTGGCTGATCCCTGAGGTCCCCCCACCACTGCACCCCTGGAGACGCATGCTGGCTGCCTTGGAAGGGCTGTGCAGCCAGCAAAGGTCTGGGCAAGACAGGGAGACAGTGCTGCAATTAGAACAGATCCCAGAAACCCCACCTGCCTTCCTGTCCCCATTCCTGAGCTGCTCCAGGGCTGAACAATGGAGTGGGGTTCTCAGTGGCTGACAGAAAAATGTGTGAGGAGAGAAGCAAGAAGAGAAGAGCTCTTGGTTTGTCTTCATTCCATCACCCTGTTTTCCTGTCCTGGGACACACCTGTCTAGGGCCCTGCGGGTGGAGGCAATCTTAATCAGGGACCTCAACATAGCACCATAATTTTTGATCCTAGATAATGTTCCTGAAACCACTTTATGCTGATGAAAGTAAGGCTTAATTCTGGGCTGCCTTGTGTTTTTCTTACTGGTTCCACATCTCTCATCAGCCTTCGAATCCATGAAGGGCAGTTGAGTGGGAGTTTATAGCTTCTGTCCCAGGGATGGTATGGAGGGCAGTCCTTTGAACTCTGTCTTTCTCTGCAGGCTGGAGGTTCCCACCACTGCCTAATGGAGGAGGGCAGAGGCTGCTGGAGGGTGGTCCCATGGCTGCTTTGTTTCTGGACAGCTCTTTAAGATCTCTTCAAGCTGTCCTGGCCCTAGAATCAGGCAGCCCTGAAACTGAGCTAACATGCCCTCTCCCAGATGTTCCTAAAAGCCATGAGACCCTTGTGTTGCTGGAGGCACTGTCTTCTCCCCAGCAGATACCAACCTGCTAGAATGGAGAAACTGCTGAACTCTGAAGATCCAGGTTCTAATGTCAGATCAGAGACCTAACAGCTGTGTGCTATGTGCCATGGAAGAAATCACCTCAACTCTCTATTGAAGAAATCTCTCTCAAATCTCCATTAAAGTGGAAAATTTTCCTCCATGAAAGAAAGAAAGAAAGAAAGAAAGAAAGAAAGAAAGAAAGAAAGAAAGAAAGAAAGAAAGAAAGAAAGGAAGGAAGGAAGGAAGGAAAAAGCAGAGCACAGAGGGAGATGAGAAGGCAGGTAGAAAGTGCCATTAAATGCCAGACTGCTCGTTTCATGTAGGAGGATTCGTGTATGTGTCCCATGGTATAGAATGTGTGTCAAGACAGAAGCAGTTTCTCCTTGATCCATCCAGGCTGCCTGGGCCCATCTTGTTTAATGCCATTTAGGCAGAATAATGTTCCCCTAATTTCCCAAGGCAGAAGTAGACTCTTCAGCCTTCTTCATTCTCCTATGCGAGACTCAGCCAGGCTTGGGCCTTCTTACATCTGTGCATGTCTCATAAACTAAAGGCAGAGAGAAGTTTCATTTTATTTGTTTTGCTTTCTCCCCTTTTCCTGACCTTATGTGCTACATAATCCAGAAAATGATCCAGATGGGAAAGGCATTGGCTTTGAAGCAAGAGGCAAGAGGGAAATAAAAGAAAGAGGCAAAAATATAAACCCCCTTGTATCCAGACTTTCACTCTGGGGAGAAATCTTCCTCCTCTAATTCTGTTCCACACGTGTTATAGATGGCATTGTGGGGTCTTCCTGAGGGTGGAGGGAAAACCCAGCAGATTTGCAGGGTCTCTGAGACTTCCCCTCTCCTGCCTCCTGTCCTCTATACATTTGGTGTAAGCCAATGTAAACAAGAAACCTTTCAACACTGAGTCCCCACCTCAGGACATTCAATAATGCCACACTCTACACAATTCTACACAATTTTATGCAGTTCTACACAATTTCATCACACTACACAATTACATCACTCTACACAATTCTACACAATTTTACACAGTTCTACACAATTTCATCAGTCAATTTTACTTTAGTCAAATTGACAAGGTCGATGGAGATCCAGAGTGGCAAAGGTGGAAGTGTTCCCCTCCCATGTTGTTTTTAGTTACAACTGTCTCCCTCTGCCAGAGTAAGCAGATAAGAGAGTAGTTGTCAGGCAGCACTGCCTGACCCTAAAGGGGTCTAGATTAACTTCTATATTAACTTCCCCTCCTTGTTCCCCTGAGCATGTCCTACACCAAGGGCTAATGACCTTCTTGCACAGACATCTTAGTCTCAGGCCTGCTTTCCTTACTCTGAAGCTGATGGGAAAGGGATGAAACATGAAAATATAGCTCCTGTTATGTTACACATGCCTTTACTTATATTGGGTCATGTAATTTTCGTAAAAATTCTCCCCAGGACACAGTACATTTAATAGATGAGAAAACTGAGGCTCAGAGAGGGTGAGTGACTTGCCTGATGCCATATAGTTATTAGGTAGCAGATGTCCCAAAACCATGGTCATGCCTAAAACCATGGTCTTTCTGCTCTCCACTCCCAAACTTGCCTGGAAGCATGACAAAGGCCAAGCCTCACCTTTAGGGCTTACCTGCTCTCTCTACCAGAGCTGTAGGTAGCTGTCCATGTGAGGATGAACTTGTTTGGGTGACTAAGGGAGCATGGCATGAGCTGAAATGTTTCCTGAGCAAAGCCCTGTCTCCACAGGTCAGTTGCTTCACCAGAGATGTCACAGACACTGCTATGGTCCTGCCTTTGGCTAGTCTAGTTTTTAGCAAACATGAGGGAAGCTCCTGGGAAGGTAAAGGAAGAGAGGGAGTGATGTTCTAAGATCTTCACAGATCCTGTGGGCAGGAAGACCCCTGGTACCCTGTTCTTCCGAGATTAAAGGAGGTCCCTATTTAACCAAACCTGCCCCTCCTGGCTGGGAATCTTTCCCAATGTGGCATCAACTCTCTGAGTGGTTAGCATAGCTCACTGGCACCCACAACCTTACCGTTTTGTTCAGGTTTGGTTTAAGTTGAGTACATATGAGACAGAGACAGCAAACTTGATTTTCATTTTGGAAAGGTGACAACTGGTCACAACTGTGACTGGCATAGTAAATCTTCACTATCACATTAGATGGAAGCTTCTCAGAACTCTTAAAACAAAGGAAAAAGCAGAGGAAAGGAAGGAAATCAAACATCTGAAGATCCCAGAGAAACAAAGACAGAAAAATAGAGGCCATGAGTATTAGCTGTCACCAAAGTCAAGGGACTCCTTTGACTTGAAGGGAGAAATCCACAAAGACTGAAAACACCCCATTATTGACAAGTTCTCATATGTCCTCTGGAGCAAATATGTCTAACACTAAAGATTTGAGGATCTACTGAATGAATCCTACTGGCCCTTCTGTCTTTGTCCACAAATAGCAGTGGGTTAATGTAAAAAGAGTCTAAAATGAAACACCAGTCCTGGTTCTGCCACTAATGAGCTGTGGGGCCCTGAGCAAGTTCCTCCCCAGGCTGGGCTTTCATGTCTTCATCTGTTTAAAAACACACACACACACACACACACACACACACACACACACACACACACACACACAAACAAAAACAAAACAAAACAAAAAAACAAGAAACAAGGCCCCCTGTGATCCCACATCCGAAGCGGTACAAAGCAATGTGTTACCCATGTATCCTATCATAAATAATTTTCTAGACACATTGACACCTGACCTTTGATATTAGACTAGGAGCTCTCCTTGAAGCTTTGGCTACCCTATGTTTCCAGGCTATGTGAGAGCTCTGGGAACATGTGTTATCAACCAGGAGATAGGAAAGAGGATACAAAGTCATTGTAGTGATAATCTTATTTCTAGAAAGAAGCCTCTCCACCTTCAAATCTATTCTTTTCTCCATTGCTAGATTAACTTCATAAAACCAAGGTCTAGTATAAGCCACTCCTCTACTTATTGCCTACCAAATAATAAGCAAATTCCCAAGGGGTGTATAAGACCCTTCTCTATCTGATTCAACTCTTTTGTTCCCACTACCTATTGTCCCCTATCTTTGCCACCTACCTCACTCCATCTCTTAAAATCACACCCAGACCACAGGGTTCTTCCCAAGTTCTATGTCTTCCATGATGACTTTTTAGACCGATTCATCTCTGTAGAGTGATATTTTCTAATGCATCTGTATCTCCCCCCGTACCAAGCCTGTCTGGAACAGTGTGTCTCATTTTTTTGTTCCTCTTAGGATCTGGTATAGTGCTTGATATGAACCTAGCACTCTCTGGCTTTAAAAGAATGTAACTAAAATAGAAAGAAATGGGTTTCTGGGGTCCAGTGCAGGAGTTCTTGGAGGTGAGTAAAGACAACAACTTGGAGAAGAAGGGTTTTGAGGGGATTGGGAGGAGAGCAAAGTATAGAATTTAAGGGTCCTTTTAAGTCTGAGATTTTGTGTTTCTTTGCAGAATACTGGACATTTCGTCAACACAGGCTCCTTAGTTTCCTGATAAATCTTGGAACCTTGGGCTTGGAGGTCCTGTCTTTAGCTCTTGCATAGAAGTAGCTCCAGTTAAGAGAAGTTTTTAAATCCTGGGGAAGCTGAAAGCCTGGTGCTCCTGGTAGATGAGGAAATGTCTTAGGAAAGACCAAGAATCCTGCCCATACCCACTCCCTGCTAGTACAGTGCCTCTGAGTAGAGCAGCTGCAGGCCCATGGAGGGGAGGAGTGCAGGCAGCTGTGAGCAGGCAGCTCCCTTCAGTGGAGCACTGCCTTTTTAGCGCAGGTGGAGGCTGGGGATTTGCCTAGAGGCTCTCACTTTCCCCACCTGCCTGTAGTTCAGTTTGCCTGCTGATGCCACTCAGGCACTGGAGCTGGGGAAGGCTGTCTCCTCAAGATGTGAGCACATTCTAATCCTTCCCAGACTCTCTTGTGTGTGTACTGTTGAGATGCTCTTCAAAGGGCAGGAGAAGAAGAAAGCTAAAGTTGGAATGTCTGAAGGATTCAATAAATAAGGGAGGTGCTCTGAGTGGTTAAAGTGTCCTTCCGAAACAATGCTGTCCCTGACTTTGCTGCTGAGGTGGCCAGGGCAGACCCAGCACAGGCATCCCCCAGACACACTGGTCAGACTGCCTCTTAGCAGTTGGCAGAAGGTCAAGAGCAATCTCAGGGCTCATTCCCCTAGACTTCTATCCCTTGACATGCTCTGTGAATTGCCCATTGTCCCCATCTCCCTAGTTGTGTGGTGGCTTCTATGCTCAGGGTTTTCTTATTATCTTCCTTGAGAAGAGGATGAGAGGGAAGGAACCTGGGTTGGGGGATCTATAAGGTTCCAGGCCTTGTGTTTGTGCTATGTTCCCCTTCCAACCCCTCCTTGGGAGACCAAACAAATGTTATCAGTGACTCAGAGAACCTCCTGTCAAGGTCACTCTCTTCTGCCTGATGCTGCCTCTGCTGTCTGACATGAGAACCAACTCTGTTCTCCACCTCCTACCAGCCCCAGTGCAATCCTGGGTGCTGGATGAGCTGACAAAGAGTGCCCCATCTGTTGGCTGGAGATCACATGGAGCCTCTACACCAGGACAGAAAGTCTCTAAGTTTCTACTTCCCTAGCTGATCTGTTCCTATGTGGTATAACCCTTTCCCTCCCTGAAGCTTCTCACTGAGATGGAAGATCCAGCCTTGAAAGTTCCCCTGTCACTCTTTCTCCTCTTGCCTGCCTGGGTTCCCAAACTCTGTGGTCCTTGGACAGCACAGGGAGATCTGAAACGGCTGAGTTGGAAGGGCCACCAAAGGCCTCATCACCATTACCCTCAGGCATTTGGGGCTGAGCCCTGACAGTGTGCAGAGCCTGGTGCTATACACCTGAGATATGACATACTTTAGATTAGATTAGATTTATAATCTAGGCAGGGAGAAAGGATAGAGAAGCTAAATACTAATACATGGGACAGATGCTCAATGGGTGTGATGGTACATGTTGAAGAATTTAAGGAACAGGGAGCTGATGGGGGTGGGGGGGGCCTTTCTCTCCCCACAGCTGATGTCCTTTCTTCTGTCCAGACCAGGCAGGTGCAGCTCCTCAACAGTGAGTGTACCACTCTCACCTTAGAATCCTGTGTCTACTCCTATTGAGCCAGGACACACTCACCTATTGCCCACCACCCAACACTCCAGAGTTACTGGAGTTACTAGGGAAAGATGCTGGCAAACCCAAGCTTTGTTTCCCTGCCTCCTTAGCTTTCTCTCACCTCCTTTCCTTGCATGCCTATACTCAATTCTCTTTTCAGCAGGAATATAATGTTCAGCTGCTTTACACCCACTCTCTGAATGCTGCCAGCGAATAATGACTAAGGTAGTGGGTGGAAGTACAGCAAGTTGAGACCAATTTAGCAGTCCAGGGTGCCAGGAGGAGGGTGATTTAGCAGCAAATGGCTTTGCAACAGCAAGGAGAATGAAGATGCCCCCAAAGCTAACAGGCCAGTGAGCCAAGTGCACAGCCCTGCCCTGGTGCCTCAGGCAGGGATTGCCTCAGCCACCTGGCAGTTTATGCACTGTAGTTGGATTCATGCACAGAGCAGGGTTCATCCTTAAACACTAATTGATTTTCAAAGCAATGTCCACCCTCACCTTGATCTCAGCTCCACTTTGACACTTTTGAGGGGCCTGTGTCCTTGGGTACCCCTTAGCATGAGAATCTCATCTAGAATTGCCCCTCTTTGTCTGGTGGATACTGTGACCTGGGCAGCTTCTGAAGCTCTGGAGAACCGATGGCAATTCAAAAGACTGCTCTGGGCATGGCAGAAATTGAGGTTCTGTGGCACCAAGGAAGGGGTAGCCCAAGCACAGTTTAGATCATGCCACAGAGAGGCCAACCCAAGTAGACATAGGCATGGCTCTTCCAGATCTGCCATCTTGGGATGTCTAAGGATCCATGTTATGGGATGTGACTGTGACTGTGGGTATTGGAGGAGAGCATGTCTCAGTGGAAAAGATGAATGAATGAATTTGGGGTGTGTGTGTGTGTGTGTGTGTGTGTGTGTGTGTGTGTGTGTGTCGGCTGGCAGTCATCCTAGAGGCAGTCATCTTCTCCCACAGTGATTAACTGATATGGAAGCACATCTATGGATGACTCGGTTAGGGTAACTTTTTACTGTCTTTGTTCCAGGTACTAGACAAAACCCATATCACATCTGTTTAGACACCAATTTGGCCTATCACTTAGGAAGAAAAATCACCAGTCTACTGGATTGACTACAACAATTAATTTTAGCTTTTAGCTAACAAACACATATACTCACATTCTGTTTGCTAATTAATGAGGCCTGACAATTGGGTGATTAGAGCTCTGGGCTGGGAGTCAGGACAGCTGGGTTTGAATTCCAGCATTCCACTTAAAATCATGGGTGAACTCCTTCACCCTGGATAAGCTCATTCAGTTTTCTTATATGCCAAATTGTGGAAAATGTCTTCTCACGGGATGGACAATGAGGATGATGATACTTAACAACAGCAACATTAATATAATAATAATAATAATAATAATAATAATAATGTCCCCTTCTAAAGTGTGAAGTCTTGAACAAATAGAAAGGACTATTAAAATTATTATTACCAGAAGCCTAGAGATGGTGATAGACTGTCAGGTGGAAGTTGATGTCTGGCAGGAAGCAGGAGAGTGACAGAAGCAGGATGGAGATTGCAGATACAGAGGTAGCGCTGCCAATCGGCAGCTAGCCCAAAGCCCAATGCAGCCATGCTTGATTTTGACACATCTCCACCCACTTCTCTAAATCTTTGGAGAAGGGGATCTAGAGCCAATATGCACACTTATTTTGCTGGAGGCTGTTGTTAGAGGTGATTTATTTCCCATCCTTCATTTCCCAGTTCTGTCTGGTCTAGGTGTCTTGCTGAGTGAGCTGCATGGAAGGAGAAAACAGGCTCCCACCTGGGTTCACCTTGGAAGAAAAAGCTCCACCTCCTCATGTCTCAGCTTATGTCTTGGAACTATGACCTCGCTGCTGTTATGTCTACTATTTTTATACCTTCTTTTTTTTTTTTTTTTTTTTTAATTTTTATTAACATATAATGTATTATTTGCCCCAGGGTACATGTCTGTGAATCTTCGGGCTTACACATTTCACAGCACTTAATAGTACATACCCTCCCCATTGTCCCCAACCCAGCCACCCTATCCCTACCCCACCACGCCCCCCGGCCACCCTTAGTTCATTTCTTGAGTCTAGGAGTCTCTTATGGTTTGTCTCCCTCCCCATCCCTTCGTGTTTCATTTCTCTCCCCCACCCCCCCAAACTCCTTCTTGAGGTTCAACTTCAATGTTTAGTTCATGACCACCTCTTCCTTGGTGTCTTTGAGCTCACCTCCCTCATGCTGAGCGGCTGCTGTGTTCAGAGTTAGTACAATCCAATTTTCGATGTACTTGTCAAGACTGATGTGTGCTGGTTCCTCTTCTCAATTCTCATCACAAATTTTAGTCTCACACCATTATTGAACCATTTTTTAAAAATCCCCCACCTCTCTGGCGTCTTGCATGGGTGAAACCTTGAGTAAATAACGAAGTACAGTTTTAAGGAAACTAAAATTATCACAACCCCCTGAGAAGGCATGTGGCAGCCCTGCTATAAGAAATAATGGGGTGGTGTAAAGGGCATGGGAAGGGAGTCACCAGACTGTAACCATGTGACCTTGGGCAAATCATGGCCAGATTATCTCCCCAAACATGGTTGCAATTTACACTCCAAACAACAGTGTGTCTATTTTAGATCAGTGATTTTCAGACTGCAGCAGCATAAAGATATATTCAAAAGCAAACTCAAAATTAAATTTTGAGTTTTTTCACTTAAATTGCCTAAAGATTCCCCAGACAGTTGGATACTTCTTTGTTGGCAAATCCCTAGAAACAACTCACCACTGTCCTGGAACCACTGTCCTCCTGGGGTTCCAAGTACACAATTTTAAAAACCTTAATTCTAGATTATACTAACACCTCCCACTGGTATATATTTGTTGGTTGACTGACCCTGAGATAGAATGCCTAGGTTGGCAGCATGGGTGGGGGCTAGGTTTTCCTTGTGTTCCCAAACTGAAGTCAGGAACCGAGATGGAGGAGCCCTGTCTAGGTAGTGGCCCCGAAGGAGATGACCCAGTAATAATAGAGGCAGGAAAGCCAGAGGCCACACCAACAAAGTGTGTCCCTGCAGAAATCTGCTGTTGGGAAAATGCTCCCTGCCAATGGTCTCAGACAGCTCTTCCCCTTCTCATTACTTTATTAAACAAGCATTTACTAGGGCCCTACTCATAGTAGCCAAACAGTATACTCTGAGTTGGGTATCTTTGCCTCTAAGAACTTTGCAGGCTCTTCAGGACCAGTGGGTCAATGCTGGTATAGTGTGAAATGATGGTAGGAACTCAGAGGAAGGTATGTAACAAAGACTTAGGGAAAGGAGAGGGGAAGATTTCTTGGAGGAGTTGATTCTCATGGTTAAAACCAGAAGTACAAGTGGGAGCTTGTTAGGTGGAGGCAAGAATAGTTGAAAGAGAAGAAACATGCATTTCTATTTTCAAAGGTTAGAGAAGAACACAGAAAGAGCCAGGGCTAAGCTGAGCGGAGTTCAAAACCCTGCTCTTCCATTCTCTATCCTAGTTACATTATTCAACTCTCCTCATTTAATAATCATACACACCCTTCAGGGCTGTGCTGAGAGTTAAATGAGATAATGAATAAAGAATACTGGGCACACAGTATACTTAGTGTTACTAAGTATATATACATACATATATATATATACACACACAAAAAAATATATATATATAATACTATACTTAGTATTACTTGTTGTTAAATATTACCCATTATGCCAGTCTATAAGCTGATTAACCACAGGTTTGCCCTCATTACCTGTGAGTCTTCGTAGCCTCATTACCTGGCCCAGAGCTTTGTATTTTGTAGGCACCCAATGAATATTTATTAAGTGAATGTTGAACGAGTGCAAAGACATATAAATAAGTTTTCAGGATTAGAGAGCCATTTTTATACTGCTGGAACCCATCTACCTCTTTGTCCATACAGGCAGAAACATGGCTTCTCAAAACTCCCTGGCCAGTCTTTCCCTCATATAATCCCAAAGCATTGGCTTTCCCCAAAACACACTGTATAGCAGCATACCTTTGATGGTAACAACACACATCTACTGGGACACACACAGACAGATAGAAGGCTCCTCTACAGACACCCAAATGCACAAGCTGAATTGTTAAAGCAGGTTTTACTTCATGAGGTGGTGCACGGAGGGGGCATAAATGTTAAATAACAAGCATCTCAAATGTCTCATCCTCCTTCTTGCTCACATATACACACTCTTGAGAGACAACCTTTTTTCTCTCACCTGGGTTTTTTTCTCACTTCATGAAGAGTGAATGTCCACACACACATCTTCTCAGCTAAGACTTCATACTTGGACTTCCACTTGCTAAACCTAATTTTGCTCCTATTCACTGTGGACCTTAGGGAAAGCCCTGCTCTTCTGGTGCCTCAGTTCTTCACTGGTAGAACACAGAGAATGAACCATGTTTCATGCTAACCTTGTAGTTATATTGCGAGGATAAAGGAGATAACAAATGAGATAATGTCTGTGATGTGCAGAAAGCACCTCAGAAGAAAGTCACTGGATAAATATAAGTTGTAAATACCACACCTGATTAGTGTGTATGCCCCTGCCCACAGATTTCCACCCACACACTCTGCTCTTCTCCACCCTTGAACACAAACATGATTCCTGCCTGTAAACATTGTCTCTCATACCCATTTTCATATGTGTACATATATATACACACTTCAGCACCTGTATTTTCCCCAGCATGCCTACAGAAAAATGTTTTTGAACTTGGAGGAAGCTCAGGTACAAACACTTACCCCTTACCCACAGACTCTTCTCAAGGGTCTCTGGTTCTGGAAGAATTGCCAAGCATACAGCTCATCTCTGTGGCTGGACTCCTCGGCTCCCATGATTGCAATTAGGCTGCACTTCCAGCAGTGCAGGAGACCCTTTATCCAGCACAACTCTTGCCAAGAGCTCTCCAGAGCTCAGTGCCTCCACACGTTTGTCAACACTTAAGCCCCAAGACCAGTTCTGATGGTTGCAGGAAGGTGTGAATGGAATGGGAGAAGAAGGACCCAAGAAATATAGATGCTCAGATCCCTAAGCACTCTTTGTTTCTGGGGGAACTGAGGGCTCTGAAGCTAGCAAGTCCCAAGCAATTTTCTAGGCCCAACATACTCCTGGGCCAGCAGAACATTCATCTGCTCCACTGTTTTCATCTGCTCCACTGTTCACTCCTTTCCACTTGGAGTAGGAAGGAGAAAGATCACCTGGCCTATGGTGTTTTGATGCCTGTTGCTACTGAGTTGTATGCTTTGAAAGCTGGAGTTCAGCATGTTAGAAAATGTGTGTGTGTGTGTGTGTGTGTGTGTGTGTATGTGTGTGTAGGGGTGGGGAGGGAGTCAGGCCCTGGCTGCCTCTGGTGGGTGAGAGAAAGAACTGAATGTGGTGTGTGTGTAGGTGTGGGACTGTGTGTTAATTTGGCTGAATGGCAAGTCCAGGACTGATCCTGGCTGGCCCACAACTCCAGGGGGCCACTTTCCACGTTCATCAACCTCCTCTCTATCTACCTCAGCCCCTGTGACATATTCCTTCAGTGAGACATTCTAAACCTTTAACTGCATCAGTGTCCCTGCCACCCTGTGAGAGTGAACACAGCCCATCTCCAAAGTTCGGAGACGGCAAAGTGTAGTGGCCCGACCCCAGCTGTCAGACCCTCTGTCTGGGGCCAGGGTCCCTCCAGGCTCATGCACATTCCCCTTTTCCTCAAACATCAGTGTCACCCAACAGTTAATGTTCATTGAGATCAGATTCAGGACTGCGAGCAGACAAAACCAGTCTGCAGGAGACGGAGACAAAGACAGGACAGACGCAGCACCCTTTCTCCAGGCTGGGACCAGAGCAGCAGCACCCACCCTGGCAGAGGGGGAGACCCTGACAGTTACATGCGGAGACAAAGACACCTAGACAGACGCTGACACAGACAAAGACCGACGGAGGAAAGGACGCACTGGCACGCCACGGGGAGCGCAGTTTTCCCTGGAGCCCGAGTGCTCGTGCCTTGGCAGCAGGCACTTCTCAGGAGCGAGGAAGACCCTTCCTCCCCCGCACCTTACCTGCACCCCTGCGCCTCAGACTGACTTGAGAATTCTTTTTTCAGTGTGTTCCCGGCTGTCTTCCCAGAGCTGCCGGCCCGGAGGGTCCCGCGGCGCCGTCGCAGCCCTAGGCTCTGGCTCCCCGGACGAGGCGGCCAGAGAAACTTTCGGCCTCCCTGCGCGTCCGCAGCCCGCCCGCTCCCGGCGCGTTGGCCTCTGCGCTGGGGTCCCAGAGCCGAGGGCGGGGCGGGGCGGGGCGGGGCGGGGCCAGAGCCGGCGCCGCTCATTGGCTGGGGCACGGCCCGCAGCCTCTCACTTGCAGCTCGGCGGCCTTTGTTCCCGGCTGACAGTTGGGGCTGCTCTAGACCCCTCTGCTCCTCCGCTTCCACGGCCCGCCGTCCTCCATCTCTCCACTTCCAGCAGACCCCGCCGGGAGGCCCCGTCGGAGTCTTTCCACTCGCTGGTCCTTCCCGTTCTCCCACTGTGCCTATCTTGTTCTTGTCCCTTCCTTTTTTTTTTTTTTTTGCCTTTCATTAACGCGCACTCCGTTCTTCTTCCTTCGCGTTTCCTTTATCCATTCCTTCGCTTTCTCCTCCCCCTCCCCCCACCCGTATTCCTTGCTTTCTTTATCATCCCTTCTTACTCACCAGTTTCTTTTTCCCAGCACTGTCTCTGCAACCCTAAAGTCCAGCGAAAAGGCTGGATTTCTAGGTTCAAAGACGGGATAAGCATTGCCTCACCAAGCTGGGATTATAGATTGGAGTCCAGAACACCAGCACTCCCACTCCCAAGACAGTTCAAAAGCAAACTTTCCAGCTCCCTCCCAGGGACTAGGTTTCAGGTGAAAGCTGGGGCCTGTTCCAAGTTTATAGCTATAAATCTCACCCAGTACCTTTTTAACGCTATCATTTTCTCTACCACGCTCACTTTTAACTTCTAGCAGTTGGCTAGGAAGGATACCAAGCTCACAAGCTTTGGTAGGACAAAAGGCTAGTTAAATGGGGTGCCGGGCGTGGCTTGAGGCGCTGGTCCTGAGGGTTCACCTAGGCTAATCCGCTAAAATCAGGCATGGCTTTACCCAGGGAATGTCATCCTCATCCAAAAGAGGTGTGTCTGTGTGGAGGACTGAAGCCAGAGGTGGCTGATCACTGACTATGTAAGTGGAGTGGGGGAAGACAGCCCAAAAAGAAGCAATACCATTTTGTTTCAGTCATTGAGCTGCTCAAGATCTCAAAGAGATCCTTACTACTTCCAGATCTTGATCCTGAACACCTCAATTCTCAATTCCAGGCTTCCTGGAAGGAAACATAACAAAGAGTTTAAGAGCACAGGCAGGCTCTGCTAATTATCATCTATGTGACCCTGAGCCAGTGCCTTAATTTCTTTATATCTCAGGGGGTTTTTGTTTGTTTGTTGTGTTTTTTTCCCCTTCATGAAATGGGGGTAGCAATTCCTGGAATGTAAACTTCCTGAGGGCGGGGACTTGTTCTTTTTTGTTCATAGCTGAGGGACTTGATCTGTTCTGTTCACAGATGTACCCTCAACACCTAGAACTTGGCTGGTATATCATAGTCATTCTATAACTACTTGTTATATGAACCAATCCCTAGTTTATAGGTTTGCTGTAGGGACTAAATAAGAATCCTTGGCATGTGGTATGTACACACACATGGTAGCTATTACAAGTAACATTGCAACTTCTCTGTATCAACTCCAAAGGCTATTTCGCCTTCTCAGAACATCATCTCATCTCTTCCACCTTGCATACTTGCATACTTCCATACTTGTCCCTCAGTTTGAAAGACCTTTCTTTACCTGTCAAAATTTGAGACCTAAAATGCAATCCTAATTCACACCATCTTTGATCATCTCAGTCAAAATTACAGTTCCTTTTTCTAAAGCTCCATGTCTCTTGTCCCATTTATTGGCACAGCATATGTATACTTGCTTGCATGGTGGCTGTGACTGCAGATCTGTCAGGGACTGGACTCTACATCTCCAGAGACAGATATGGGGCCTCACAGATGGGAGTTTCTCAGAAACATTTGCTGAATGGATTAATATCAAATCAAATCAAACACCTCAGCACTTAAAAAAAGGAGGGGGGGAATCTTGGAAGGTAGAATCAGGTGGGCTTCAGATTTCAGTCAAACTAATTTTTGTGTTTTTAGATGTGGAATTCCATGAAAGGGGAAAAATAATAATCCTGGAAGCCTGTTTCTTAGTTTGGCCCCACCGCTTATTATTTAAATATTTTTGGATAAGCCATGTTCCTGGCTAGGCCTCAGTTTTTTTTATCTGCAAAGTGGGTAGTTTGGGCGAGACTCTTTAAGGGTACTCATCTGGCACTGACATATTGTGGTTCTCTGTCAGAGACATTCTAGGTGGAAGATAAGGCATGACATGTAGCTCTCTTATAATGACTGAGTTAGGCAAAGGGTGTGGGCAGTGTGTTGGTGTGTATGTGAAGGATGGAGCCAGGATATAGTATGAAACAACAGAAGCACCCTGTGCAAGCAATGCTTCAGAGGTAAAGTGGAATGCATTGAAAGTGAGGGTGGAAGTAAGGAAGCAGAATAAAAGGAGGAGAGCTGCTATGGTAGAGTGTGTGTGTGTGTGTGTGTGTGTGTGTGTGTGTGTGTTCATGAAAGCCTCAGAAATGTGGTCTCCAGAAGTAGAAAGCAATAATTAGCTCCCTGATTCAGCTGTTGGGTATGATAATGCAATCACTGGGTGTGTCTGCTCCTAACACCCCTGGTGGGTTTCTCAATGTGGCTCCTCTTCCTTTGTCTAGTGAAGGAGTGCTGCCCTAACTTGGCAATGGGTGTCCCATCTGAACCTCTGCTTCCTTCAGGCTCTCCCTTGCCTGAGCTGAGCCTGGAAAGCTAGGTCACAAAGCATGTTTTTGTAAAAAATTCCCTACCCTCCTCATCTGTTTACCACCCAAGATTCAAGCAGTTTACCATTCTGGCTTAGGATTTTGTCCTTCATCTCTAGGACCTTAGATTGGCCACCTATGAACAGGCCCATGGACCAGTTAACCTAACATTTTCTCTGGATTAGAAACACCTCTGCCTCTCTCAGTGTGCTTTCACCTATTATAATTTATATAATTGTCCATCTTCTTATTTGTGTGTTCAACTCTTCTAAAAGTTTCCCATTCAAAGACCATATCTTTCTTGTCTAATACTGAGTTCCCAGGACATTGTTGGTATACAGAAAGCACTCATACAATATTTGAAGGAATTCTTTGGAGGGAGGGAAAGATGTTTTAGAGAGAGACATGGACTCAAATATAGAAGGATTTGAGAATCATGAAGAATACGTGATTCACATGTATTCCCACTTCTTCAAATTTGTGGTTTTGTCACAACTTTTCTGAGACTCCATTTGCTCATTGGTAAAATGGGCTTATTAACAACCTTACCTATCTTGTGGCAATGATGCAAAGATGAGGAGAAATAGTCAGATTGAAGCTGGTAAGAAAAGTAAAAAATGTCAAATAATTATTAAATATTATTTCAAGTCTAAAAAAAATCCGGATACTTGTGTTAGAGGATAAGAAAGCTGACTATAGGGGCATGCCTGGCTAGCTCCATTGGTGGAGTATGCAACTCTTGATCTCAGGGTTGTGAGTTCAAGCCCCATGCTGGGTGTAGAGATTACTTTAAAAAATAAAAATCTTGGGCGCCTGGGTGGCTCAGTCGTTAAGCATCTGCCTTCAGCCCAGGTCAGATCCCAGGGGCCTGGGACCGAGCCCCGCATCGGGCTCTCTGCTCTGCAGGAAGCCTGCTTCTCCCACTACCATTCCCTCTGCTTGTGTTCCCTCTCTCGCTGTGTTTCTCTCTGTCAAATAAATAAAATTAAAAAAAAATAAATAAAAATCTTGGGGCGCCTGGGTGGCTCAGTCAT
>CM053604.1:136640068-136654416 GCA_028646535.1 Procyon lotor | reverse complement strand
CCAGGAAAGTATAGGAAGGCTGATTTTCCTGAAGGCCAACCTAATGCCTCTTGACCTTAAAGGATGCGCCACCAATGTCCTGTCTCCCTTCAGGATAAACAAAACCAAAACCAAAACAAAACAAAACACACACACAAAAAGATTCCCTGGAGTTTCCTTGGATGTGCAATTTTTATAGCCAGAGTTTACATTCCTTACCCTTATGTCCCTAGGCACCTTGCACCTCTTATCTCTGAACTTCAGTAAACTCTTCTTTGTGTTATGAGAAACACCTCTTCCATGACTTCTCTGGGTGTTATGAAGACAAATAGGATAAAATGCAAGTAATGTTTTTTCTTTCCTAGAAAGTACTAAATGACTCCAAGGAATTGTTAATCATTATCATTGGGAGGATTATCATTTGGAACTTCATTTTGAGTACTTAATCTGTATTCAGAAAACTGGGGAAGTTGTAAAGGGAACAAAGCACCTTTGGGAGCTCTAGGGAGAACTTGCTGACATCAGAATTCCTATCCAATGATAACTCATTCACACTAACATGCTCAGGTTGCCTTAAGAAGTATGTAAACTCCACTTTTTCATTGAAAGGAAAACTGAGTCACAAAGCAAAGTGAGAAAATTACCCAGATTTATTGGAGCTGGGACCCTAGGGTTTTGAAGCATGTGTCTCAGAAACCTTAAAACTGATATAGTGCATGACTGTGGTTTGGTTTGGTTAGTGTAGACCACAGGCAGGCAGCATTTCTCTGAGCAGAGAGCAGTGAACCAGCTACCTTGGCAATGCAAAACCAGGGCTCAAGTGGAACTAACTGGCTTCTAGTGTGAATAGGCTTTGTTCAGCCATCAGCTGACAAGGCATGTGATAACCGTTTAGCAAACCATTCAATGTAAGTGCAGGCTGAACTAGATTACAGAGAAATAAGGAGAAATAAGGAGGAAATATTATGATTGACATGTCCTGCCCCACCCCAAATACCATTTTCAGTAGGATAAATAGGCTATTCTAATTCAAGATCCTAGCTGTGAAAAGGCCTGGCCTATCACCTATTCAGGAATCTATCTCTTCTGTTTTAACTAATTTGTCTGAAACTGTGAATCAGGAGGATGTTTCTACTTATAAGTAACAAAAAGCCTGAATTAAACGGGCTTAAACAATAGGCAACAAAAATCTCATGAATTAATATATTAAGAGATCAGTTTCCAGGTTGGTTCATTCCATGGCCTCACAATGTCAGCATTGATCAGGTCTTTGTATCTCTCTGTTCTGCCATTCTTGAATTATGGGCTTTGCCCTGATGGTGTTTGTTTCATGACTTTGGTTTGATCTGCCAGCCTAGTTGTCACACCCAGAACCAGCGATGGACTAAGGAATTAAGGACCTTTGTTCCTGCATCTCTTTCTTAAGATTAAGGAAACCTTTTGTGGAAGGCTCTCAGTTGACTCTAGACAGGATTGGAGACATTATCTAACAATCATTGGCAAACTCAAGGAGACTACCATTCTTGGGTTTGGCCAATTGGTTGGAATAGAATAGATATGGAGACATACCCATGCATTTCACCTTTGTTTTCAAGGGGGAAGAGGGAAGTCATGGAGAAAAACAGTCATCGCTTGCTTATTACGTACCTCATCTTTGCTGGACATTTTATATATAGTATCTTATTTAATAATCATAGAAATCATTATTTGTTTTCCAAATAAAGAAATTGCAACTCAAGGTGGAGGAGAGTAAGTGGAGAAAAAAGACTGGAATGCAGTTTCATTCAAAGCTTTTGCTCCCTCTGCTATTCCAGGCTATCTCACTAGAGTTGACTTCTCAGCTCTACCCAAGCTAGAGACCCCTAAAATGAATTGAAACCTTCTGGGAACCAACGTAAGCATAAGAGATAAAATAGCTTTCTAGTGTCTCCAACACCTCCATAGTGTGGCCCCCTTCCTTACCTACTCACTTCAATTTCATCATCTTACCTAGCATGTATATCTCCTTAGTTCTAAACTGCCTCCTCATCTTCATCAAGGGCACATTCACCTCTCAGCCTTTGCTCTCATTCAAACCACAATAAAGGTCTTTCAAGGTCTTCTCCAAGCCCTGACCTACCCTCCTGGATCCCCCACCCCCACTTTACTGAAGTCTTATCAAATAGCACAACCATAGTCCTGCTGTTCTTTTGTTCATTGTGCACATTTTATAATTTGTGTTCTATTACTGTTCTATTATTTCTATTGTTTTATTATTGTTCTATTTTTGTGTTCTATTATTTCATGTGAATGTTTTCTTAGTAGACGTTTAAGTCCTCAGTCCAATGCTCCAATGCTTGGTCCACAATAGGCACTCAACAAATATTTAATGATTAAATGATGAGAGAGACTGCCTCTTATTTTCTTATATCCCTAATAACATTCTCAACATTGCTGCTGAGCACATGGGCGGTAGCTAATAGATTAATTGACTTTAGGCTAATTCTCCCCAGGGCTGAAAAATGGCTTATAGATAAAGAAGTTGACATGACCTTTGTCAGTTCTGAGGGAGGCCTTTGGCAAATGGACCCTGTCAAGCTCATATTAACTTTGTAGCCCTGAACTCATTTGAAGAAATAGAACATATGAGACCATGACTTCTGGGAAATCATTTAGTTCCCCTATGGGGAATGTTGGCATGATCATTTCCTTGCCCCCAGGGAGGAGAAAAAAATATCAGAGGCCTTTGAAACCCTGAGTGCTGAAATTTAACTTACACATTTACTCAGTCATTTCTCAGGGAGCTTCTGGGGTGGGGGTGATCCTAGACAGAAAGGCCAATGTTGTACCCTACTAGTTAGTAGAATCAGAGACTGGTCTTCTGGAATGAAAGACTACCCTGGGCTTGAGCTCCTACTGGCCTGCCTGGAATTCTATTTGAATCCTCCCTGTCACTGCACCTATCAACAAGCATTACCATTCTCCCCTTAAGTCTTCTGGTGTTAATCTCACTCCCTGTACTTTGTGTATCAAACTGGCTAGGTCTCAAGTACATATTTTGCTTTATTCCCATACTGACTGTAGTTATTGTGAGAAGGCTTCAATTTCATTGCCTGCAAAGATAGAGAGCTAGAGAAAGGACAGAGGAAGGGAGTGGTAGGTGGCTATCGCACGTATTCTCTGAGGTTTCCTCCAACATTCTCTGGCTCTTTTTTGCTAAGTTTGCTGGAAACAGCAAAGAAGGACTGTTGCAGCAGTCAGGTGAGCATTCTGTCCAGAAGAGGTTTTTGGTAAACTTTGAGGAGTTTTACTCTCATGAAACAATCAAGACAAAATAGCATCAGTTTGCTGGATGTTTCCTAGTACTAATGCCTACCTCACAGTGCTTAGCACAGCACCTGTCACACAGGAAAACCCCTTTAGTTATTGTTTTCTTTGCCACCTCCTCTTCCCCAGTCAGAAACTCAGCTGGGTGGACTTAGCCAAGTCTCTTACCCTTATCCTCAGTTTCTGGCACTTTTGAATGGTACTGACAATATAATTCCACAGGGAGGGACACACACACAAATATAGAGCAGATTAGAATATATTTACTAAAATTCTTGGGGATACTGTGAATGGCTATAAATGAAGCACAGACACTGACAGCTTAATATTGCTTCCTTCCCAGCTCCACTTTTCAGTCCCTTCCCCAAAATCTTTGAATTTTATCAGAGAATATAATCTAATGAATGCACTGGCACTATCAATGGGTAGAGGAGGCACCTAGGAGGGCAATAGGAGTTCATCCTATCTTTGAGATCCCAAAGTTAGGTTCTCCAATGAGAACAAAAGAGCTAGCTCCAAGTTAAGGGGAGGCAACCAGGAGACCCTGTCCAAAATGACAGCTTGAGAGGAAGTAGCCTGCTGCCTATTCTGGAACCTCTCAGAGCAGTGTTTAGAATGTTCTCTCTCATTAATCCTATTTAAAGCTGAGAGGGGAGGCGGGGAGTCCTGTTTCAACTTGCAGTGGTGAGGTTCCCTACTGCCACTGCTGTAGGGCTAAGCCCAGTGCTGGGAGGGGGAAGGGGCTTTCTAGGGCCACTTCGGCTGGCTCACAGCTTCTTAGAAGAGCTTCTCAGACTCCCCCCACCCTTAGACCTGATTTTACTGGCCTGCCCCTGGCCTTAATCTGTGTTGAAGAAGGGGATGCTTGGTGAGAAGGCAGGAAGTGTGGACTGGCAGGCTGGCTGGCTGGCTCTTCTGGTAATGAAAGGGTGTTGGGAGAAAGGTGAGGAACTCTCCATTGAGGTGTAGGCGGGGAAAGGAGAAACAGAAAAGAAGGGGCTGTTGTGCAAGAGTGTTTTCTGGGAAAGTTCCTCTCCCTCTGGGCATGGGGAAGTCTCTAGCTAGTTTAAAAACACGTTCTGTCTTTGGGGTTCTCATAAAAAAGCCAGATCTAGGGAAAAGAGGTCCCCCTGGCCTTGAAGAGGGAATGTGTGAGTGAACGTACCATTAATAATGTAGGGTTAGCCTTTTACAGAGGGAAGATAGTGGACAGTGCTTCCTTCTATAGTATTATTTCCGGGAGACCAAAAGAGAATTCTTTTCCTAAATATACTCCTGTAAGTGAGAGTTAGTACTTGAGATTCACTTACAGGCAAGACAAAATTTAGTGTTGTCTGGAGATCAGAGTTCATGGTTAGCTCTGATGCTTACTAGCCATGACTATGGATGACTTTTAACCTCAGCTGATTATCTGTAAAGTGCACAGAGCACCCGCTCACACACATGTGTCATATATATCTCACTGGGTTGTCACAAATGACCAAATCAGGTGATAATAAAAAAGTTCCTTTAAACCTCAAGTCACTCACTATATACACAAGGCAGAGGCATCCCTTTTATTCAAGGGCTGCTTTGCCAGTGATGCAGGCTTTAAGCCATTAGTACATACTTGTTCCCCAATATTCTGATAAGCTTTCAGGGCCAAACACTGAAATTTCACATGGATAAGCTTTCTTTTCTAGTTATTTCCTCTTGTCCTGAGATCCTTTCTTAGCCTGGGCCTCTTTTAGGTTGTCTAGAAATGTGCCATGATAAATGCTGGAGCCTTTCCTAGCCAGGGGTTGAAAGATCTGAGTGCCGGAGTGCTTGGGTCTGGTGTCAGGGTCCTGGGATTGAGCCCCAGCGTCAGGCTCTCTGCTCAGCTGGGAGGATCAGAGGGAGATCAGTAAGATCGGGGAGCCTGCTTCTCCCTCTCTTCCCTGCTCATGCTCCCTCTCACTATCTCTGTCTCTCTCAAATAAATAAATAAAATCTTTAAAAAGAAAAAAAGGAAAGATCTGCATGCCATATCATAAGAGTGAATTGGAAGTAGAATCAACCCATGGGAAAGGCAGAATCATCAAATATCTTATGGTGTCTGAAGGCTTAGTAGTAAGAGTAATGTGCCAATGGGAAGCCAAATCTTTAAGCTCAGATCCAGCATCAGCCACGTGACTTAATTGTTTTGTATCTTTGTTTTTCTTCTCAGTAAAATGGGGATAACAAAACATGTCTTGTGTTTCCTTTGGCCTACATGAAGGTGATGGGGAATTGTGAAGGAAAGGCTGCAAATGTGAGGTAATTTAGATTCCAGGGGTTGTCAGGCATCCTTGATAAACACCCCTTTGGCAGTGTTCCTGCTATGTTGAGGCACAGCCAACTTTACTATGATTTGCATTAAACTCCCACAATGCCAGGCACCATCATTATTGCTTTGAAAGCAGTAAAGCAGTAGGGTAAAATGTGCTATTGTAGGACTTAAAACTGAAAAGCAGAAAAAAAAAATCAATGTGAGCATAAAGAGATAATTTAACAGAATTGTACTCATGAAGAAAGGGAAGACATTATATATTAACTTCTAGTCAAGTGGAACTTGACATGTACATAGCAAGTGAAATCACCACAACCCAAAAACAAGTTAACAGCCTTATTATCCCCAGGCAGGGAAAGAGAGAGAGGTGAAAACTATCTCTAAGATGTCTCGGGGGATTTGAGGAAAAACAATCTTGCTTTAGGTTGACAGAAATTTGGCTTGGACATCAGAAGACGTGATCCTGCAGGATTTTCTTTTCTTCCTCCAGAGCAGAGTCTTAATATATTTGTATTTTATACTTTTTTTATACACTTTATACTTTTGAAGTGCAAAGATTATCTCATTTGATCTTGGCCAATCTTCTAATGCAGGAAGAGCAGGTATTATTATCCCCACTTAACAGATGAGAACACGGAGGCTCAGTAAGATTAAGTTGTATACTTAACAAACCACAGAATAAAACAGAAGCCACTTCTTTCTTTGGTTCACATTCTTGACATCCAAACTGAAAAACTCACCCTGTATGGGGATAAAAATTATCCTGTACAACATCTCACCCAATGCAAGAATCCTAACTATGATATACAAAGCAGGTAGTTCACCAATTTTGTTTGTTGATTTATTTTAATAGAGAACTCAGAAACCATTCTATTTTTGATAAACTATTCTATTTTTGACATCTGTATGTGTTGGGGAATTTGGTGAAATTAAAACAAAAATCTCTCTCCCAGTAAAGTCTACCTATCATTTAATGGTTCATTAAATGTTGCAGCTTAAAAATGTTGAAATGAGGGACACCTGGGTGGCTCAGTTGGCTGAGCATCTGACTCCTAATTTCAGCTCAGGTCATGACCTCAGGGGCGAGATTGAGCCCCACATCAGCCTCTACACGAAGTACAGAGTCTGCTTGAGATTCTCTCTCTCCCTCATCCTCTGCCTTTTCCCTTGCTCGTGCTCTCTATCTAAAATAAATAAACAAAATCTTTTTAAAAAGGAAGAAAGATGAAATGATGGCTCCAGTCTAAGTAACAAGCCTATCATGAGTTGGGGAGTGAGTTCTGGCTCTGACTGCCAGTCTGGTTTTCTTATCCCCAACACCATGCTAATTCTGCACACCTGAGAACTTAATAAGCTTATTCCCTCTTCCACATGAAAATCTTGCAGATATTTGAAAACCACAGTCTAGTGTAAGAAGTCCAAAATCTAGTGGAAAGTTTTCTCCTCTCCAAATTTAATGTACCCATTTTACTTTACCATTACTCATGCAATGTGATTTTCTCATGGGTTCAACAAACATTTTAAGATATTCCAAGTATTTCCTTTTTTAAAAAAGATTTATTTTTTGAGAGAGAGTGGTGGGGGGGAAGAGCAGAGGGATAGAATCTCAGGCAGACTTCCTGCTGAGCACAGAGCCCCATCTGGGGCTCTATCTCATGACCCATGAGATCATGAACTGAACTGAAACCAAGAATCAGACGCTTAACTTAGTGAGTTGCCCAGGTGCCCCTCAAGTATTTCAACCTTGAAATGAATATTTCATACTCATCACTGTGCTAGGTACTAGGAATGGAGCATTGAGCAAGACAAATGTGTTCATGTCTTCTAAAGCGTGCAGTCTGGTGGAGACTATGATCATTGAACAAATAAAATAAGGTGTAGCAAAGTGTTATAGGAGGTACATGGATGTCTAGGAACTATTCTGGGGAGGACACCTAATCTGTGCTACTGCTAGCCATCCGTGTTGCTGTGTGCCTACATGCTGTCTAGTTAGGGTCTCTATAAAGTGTGGGGCCCTGGAGAGGCCACATCAATCCAAGAATTTGTCGAAGGCAGAGTGCGGCTCTTCTCTCTCTCTCTCTGTCAATACACTAAACATCTGTTAAAGCAAGGTAAGATGGAGTTTGCTTTTTTACCAGATGCACTGGACTGAGGTCCCTCAAGTCTATGTGATCTGTTGTTCAGACAGACCTGATTAATATTTTTTTTAATTGAAATGAAGCAATTCACAATTTACTTGTATTGCATTTCATCTTCTTGGTTTGAGTCCAGGATCCTAATCTGTAATAATCTCTTCTTGTCTCCATTTCTATTAACAAAGATATGTTTGCAAGAACTAGAAACTTGTTCAGGTTATCCTAGTTTATTGTAAGGATAAGAATAGCTGCTGCAGACCTCCACCAAGGGCTCTCAGAGGAGGGAAGAGGAGATGACCAGACCAGCTGCAAAGTGAGAACAACCCTGGAGACCCATCTGCCACATAAGCATTCTCACTCCTCTAGCTCTTCTCCCTATTCTACTCTCTATTCTTTTCCTTCTTATGTCTCTCTCTGGTTTCTTTTTATTCTTGATTTTTTCCTGTTGCCTTTTCTTTGTGTCTTTCCACTTCTACACTATTTGTCAACTGCATTTGCTGTTTTTGGACACCTGGAAGATCTGACTAAGTCAGCCATTCCTCTTAAGAATCAAGTGTCTGTATGGCCCTGGCTATTTGGGTCGGGTCCCATCCCTGATGTAATTATCTATGGGCAGGACTGTGGCATTGCACGGGAGCAAGCATACTTACCTACACATAAGGAATCTCTCAGAAGAAGGATGTAGATATGCAGCCCCAGAGTGGCTTCACAGTCTCTTCAAGGCACTAGTAGTGTCTGAATGCTTCATAATTTCCTCCTTGCCTATATAGGGATTTAATTCTCTAAAATATTTGTTTTCTGTTTTCTGAGTTTTATCCTTTCATGTCTCTGTTTCAGACCTGGTACTTTCCTTAGAAAATGAGCAGTTTCACTCTTCCACTTTATGTGTGTGCTGAAAGCAAGAATCATGATCACAACCACTTGTCACTTAAGCCAAAAGAGATTTACTACTTTCAATCTAAATGATGCCTGTTATAACAGTAATATGCATTAAGAAAGATCAGTCCGAACTTATAGGAGAGTTGGCAGGTGTTCAGTTTCACTTCTTGTCACTCTATCCAACCTTTGAAGCACAACTGGAAAGGAAAACTCAGAGGCTGGCTTCTGAAGAGGTGGAGACATGTACCATGGGGCTGTGGTCCTATTCCAACACTCTGGGAGAGCTTTATAGTTTTTCTTTCTTTCTTTCTTTCTTTCTTTCTTTCTTTCTTTCTTTCTTTCTTTCTTTCTTTCTTTCTTTCTTTCTTTCTTTCTTTCTTTTTCTTTCTTTTCCTTCCTCCCTTCCTCCCTTCCTCCCTTTCCTTCTTTCCTTCCTTCCTTCCTTCCTTCCTTCCTTCCTTCCTTCCTTCCTTCCTTCCTTCCTTCTTTTTTATTTGACACAGAGAGAGAGAGAGAGAGAGAGAGAGATCACAAGCAGGCAGAGAGGCAGGCAGAGAGAGGGGGGAAGCGGGCTCCCTGCTGAGCAGAGAGCCTGATGCTGGCGGAGCTCTATCCCAGGACCCTGAGATCATGACCTGAGTTGAAGGCAGAGGCCTTAACCCACTGAGCCACTCAGGCACCCCAGCTTTATAGTTTCTGCAAAACTTGAAGATTGCCATTAAAAGTGGTACCTGCCCAAGTGTTCATCATCTGTGTACTTCGGAAGTGGAATACAATTACTCCTCTGGTTGCTAGCAAGCAAAGAATGAAGGTGAAATCAACTAGTGGCTGGGCTTCATGAAATTGGAACTTGGTTATATACGTTACAATATATGTTAAGATCAATAGAGCAAGAGAAGTCTTTTAAGTATGAAATGAAAGTATCAAAAGATAGATGTTTCTGGGGAGTATCAGTGTACTCCTGTTGTTTGTCCTATTATCTTCAAAGTGTGGGAATTTCTTAGGAATGCAAATTCTCAGGCTGGTGTCACCTATTGAAGGAGGTCCCACCTTCGAAATCTGAAACTCTGGTGTGGGGGCCACCAATCTATGTTTTAACAGGTGGTTTCTAAGCATGCTCAGTCTGAGAATCACTGCTTTTAGTCTGAGAATCAGGGCCACTTTTATTTTTACATTTACAAATGACTATTTTTAGTCATTTTACATTTGACTAAAAGTCAAATAGATGTATATTCTAGATGTTTACAATGACAAATGACAAAACCATGTATGTATGTGTATATACATATGGTATTTGTGTGTATATATATATGTGTGTGTTAATATATCTCATATATAATTCTTACGTATATTTCATATACAGTTGACCTTTGAACAACATGGGGGTTAGGGGTGCTAACCCCTGTGCAGGTGAAAATCCAAGTGTAACTTTAACTCCCCAGAACTTAACTACTAATAGCCTACTGTTGACCAGAAGACTTGCCGATAACATGAATGGTTGAATAACACATAGTTTATAAGTTATATGTATTAATTATGTACTGTATTCTTACAATAATATTTAACTTAAAAATTTTTTTTCAGTTTTTCTATGCTATGTGGTTTATCTACAAGTTTGGTTGCAAATCCACCCAAATTTTTCCACCATGCTTATTAAAAAAAAATCATGTATAAGTGGACTCAAACTGCTCAAACCCATTTTGTTCAAAGGACAACTGTAAACATAATATATATTTTCACATATTATGAATAATTTAAAATATATTTATATTTTAAAGTGTAATATAAATATATTTTTCTTTATAATATTTATAATATTATATTTTGTATATCACACACATGTCTTTATGCATATGTGAAATACACCTTGTAAACTACATTTGCAATGTAAACTACTTTGCAATTTGAAGATAATGTTCTCTTGGGTGTTTGAATAGCACCATTCTTTTCTACTTTGCATCATACCCAATTGTTGATAAGACAAAGAAAAAGTAGCTGTGGTTGAAAACTTGACATACCACCTTTATTACTAACAAAGACCAGATTGGAGAAGTGGTTTGAGTCAGTGGACAAATGTATTTCCTAATATACGAAGAAACTCTTCTGTGGGGAAATAGAGAGAAATCAGGAATGCCACACTTCACATTAAAAAAAATACCAAGAATGGGATGAAGTATTTCTCCCTAACAACTCTGCACATTTAACCCACAGGGTTTAGCCATTCAGCTGAGTCAACAAAGGGTATGGCCTTCCTCTTCAAGGCTGGAGATCAGCACAAAATCGGGGCATTTGTGTTGTTCCCCCAATCCCCACTTTCCAGGAACCAGTTATGGCTTCTTCCTGGGACCTCTGCAGGTTAGTTTAGTTTATCCTCCAAGGCTCTGGAATGGCTTAGAACAGTCCCCTAGTTAAATAAGCCCAAGATTACTTTGTACTCATGGCTGAAAATTGACTCCCTGTCTCATCTCAAATATATCTAACCACATTTTCCAACATAGTATATCAGAAGTTTTTCAGTGAAATTAAATGATCCACTAAGAACTTTCAATTATAAACTCTATAAAGACAATTCAATAATAAGACGTCAGTTATTTAGGAATGTCCCAGATTTGAATATAAATGTCCCTTATTATCAAATTCCCAGGGGGAATTTAAAGCTCAAAGACTAAATTTCCTTGCCAAGTCAAAGTTCAAAGACGCTAATCTCCATAATCAAATTTGCTTGCTTTTATGAGTTAAAGTTCAAGGAAATTAAAGTCCACAATTCATCCTCTTCAATTTCTTACTGTTCTTAGACTCAGCCAGATAACTTTCTGATGGTTGAGTTGAACTGGAATTCCTTCGGCAGCTGCACCCTTACTCTAATTCCTTCAGGCCCTGAGGAGTTTTATTAATTCAATGCCAAGCTTCACATACCTCAGTTTTAAAGATCTTGATTGGTTGATAGAACAATTAATTATTATATCATATAGAACAATTAATTATTACTTTCTGTATCCCCAAAGCCCAGACAAATATTCTCTCCTTGATCAATCTCTATTGAGGCTCCTCTGAACTCTTTTCAACTAGGTTTGATCTTTGGACATGTTCTCAAGAGCTCAGTTTTAGCAAGAATCCTGCTAAATCAGCTAATCCAGAATCCCCCATCCTTGATATCTGATCACTCCTGATATTCACTCAGATTCTTCATTATATATTACCCCCCCCCCCAGGTAATATCTGATCATCCTGGCCATCTTCAGCAAGAATCCTGTTAGGATGATTTATCAAAATCTCCCCTTACTCCTGGTGGTGTTTCCTGTTAGTAACTTTCCATCTGCCAGCCTCTACCCTGCACCTTGGCTATTAATCTCCACTTTTTCTTGTTATATTTAGAATTGAGCCCTCTCTCCCTTAAGGCAAAACCCCATTGTAGTAATCCCCGTACCTATTGTAATAGGCCCCCTGAATAAAGTCTTCCCTACCATTGTTTGACAAGTGTCAGGATGAATATTTTTTCTTTAATACCCTGGCCCCATCAAAGGACTTTCTATATATCATTTTGGTCTGAAAATTCAATTTCTTACCCTATGCACTAAATGATGAAGCCCCTCAGCAGATTCAAACAATGGTACCTCTTTTTCCCACCTCAAATCTGATGCCGATAAGGGCAATCAGTTTTCTAATTTCTGAATTATACACACATACCCAACAAGTAATAGAAAATGTTGATCTGAATGAGGACCTCCCACCCTTCCTTTCTTTTTCTCCAAGACATAAGACCTAGCATGGAGCAGAAGAGAACTGCAATTCCCTATAGGAAGCTCACTCTCAAAAAGAAAAAGGGATGGGCATTTGGGTGGCTCAATCGGTTAAGTGTCTGCCTTTGGCTCACTCAGGTCATGATCTGGGGACTCAAGCCCTGCATAGGGCTCCCTATTCAGTGGGGAGTCTGCTTCTTCCTCTGCCCCTCATCCTGCTTGTGCTCTCTCTCTCTCTCTTTTTCTCTTTATATTGAATAAATGAATAAAACCTTTAAAAAAAGAAAGAGGAAAAAGGGAAGAAATGAGCTGAGCTGGGCATCCCTAGTTTACTATCTTTAAATTCACTAACCCAATTAAATTATACCTTTTCCCCTGGGAAGTAAGAAGTAGAGAGAAACCAGGAGTATCCTACCTCCCTGTGGAAGAAGCATCTAACGTGAGGAGGAGGGCACCTGGGTGGCTCAGTCAGTTAAGTGGCTCCCTTCAGCTCAGGTCATGATCTCAGGATCCTGAGATTGATTCCCACATCAGGCTCCCTGCTCAGCGAGGAGTCTGCTTCTCCCTCTCCCTCTGCCTGCTGCTCCCCTGCTTGTACTCTCTCTCTCTGTCAAAAAAATAAATAAAATCTTAAAAAAAATAAATAAAATCTTAAAAAAAATAAAGTGAGGAGGAATTGTCCACCATCCATGTAGGAGAACTTGTATTATATAGGATTATAAGAGCAATTTAATAAATTGACTATGCAAACTAAGTTTCTAAACAGAGAGTCCATTCCTTCTTTTCCTTAGTTTTTGCACTCTCTCTCTCTCTCTCTCTCTATATATATATATATATATACACATATATTAAAGATTGTATTTATTTATTTGACAGAGAGAGAGAGATCACAAGCAGGCAGAGAGACAGGCAGAGAGAGAGCGGGAAGCAGGCTCCCTGCTGAGCAGAGAGCCTGATATGGGGTTCGATCCCAGGACCCCGAGATCATGACCTGAACCAAAGGCAGGGACTTTAACCCCACTGAGCCACCCAGGTGCCCCACTCTAGAGATATATTAAAAATGAACAAACCAATAAATCCTTTACATTGTTATGCTTGCTTTTTATTCAGTTTATTATTATTATTAAGCTATCCAGTTTATTCTACCTCTAAACCTTCTGCCATTCTTACCACTGAATAGACCATCTGAAAGTTTTTCCCTTAAATCTAACATTAGCAATACCTATGGCTACCTCAAGTCTCATAGAGTATCTTGTCCTTTTTGGTTATGCAACCTGCTTCTCAAACGGTATGGTCAACTGGTAGTTGATTTTCCACATGGGTGCCAAGACATTGAGTGAGAGAAAAAATAGTGTTTTCAACAAATGTTGCTGGGACAATTGGATATCCACATGTAAAAAAATAAGTTTGGACCCTTACCTCATACCATACCAAAAAAAGGAACTCAAAAGTGATGATAAATTTAAATATACAACTTTTTCACAATGGGTTTGCTGCCAGAACACAGGTGTCATGAAAACCACCGCTCAACCTAAACCAAAATGGGAAAGGAAAAGACTCATATCAACATCGTCGTCATTGGACATGTAGATTTGGACAAGTCTACCACTACTGGCCATCTGATCTACAAATGTGGTGGCATTAACAAAACAACTATGGAAAAATTTGAGAAGGAGGCTGCTGAGATGGGAAAGGGCTCCTTCAGGTATGCCTGGGTCTTGGATAAACTGAAAGCTGAACATGAACGTGATATCACCATTGATATCTCCCTGTGGAAATTTGAGACCAACAAGTATTATGTGACCATCATTGATGCCCCAGGACACAGAGTCTTTAACAAAAACATGATTACAGGCACATCTCAAGCTGACAGTGCTGTCCTGATTGTTGCTGCTGGTGTTGGTGAATTTGAAGCAGATATCTCCAAGAATGGGCAGACCCATGAGCATGCCCTTCTGGCTTACACACTGGGTATAAAAGAACTAATTGTTGGTGTTAACAAAATGGATTCCACTGAGC
>CM053604.1:136617496-136629797 GCA_028646535.1 Procyon lotor | reverse complement strand
GTACAGATTTCTTGTCCCGAGCTGCTTTCAGGATTTTCTTTTTGTCACTGAGGCTTGTAAGTTTTACTCTTAGATGCCAGGATGTAGACCTATTTTTATTGATTTTGAGGGGGGTTCTCTGCACCTCCTGGATTTTGATGCTTGTTCCCTTTGCCAGATTAGGGAAATTCTCTACAATAATTTTCTCCAATATACCTTCCACCCCTGTCTCTCTTTCTTCTTCTTCTGGGATCGCAATTATTCTAATGTTGTGTTTTATGGTATCACTTATCTCTCGAATCCTCCTCTCATGCTTCAGTAGTTGTTTGTCCCTCTTTTTCTCAGCTTCTTTATTCTCTGTCATTTGGTCTTCTATATCACTGATTCTTTCTTCAGTCTCATTTATTCTAGCAGTGAGAGCCTCTATTTTTAATTGTACCTCGTTAATAGCTTTAACTTCAACTTGGTTAGATTTTATTTCTTTCATTTCTCCAGAAAGGGCTTTTATTTCTCCCGAAAGAGATTCTCTAATATCTTCTATGCTTTTTTCAAGCCTTGCTAGCATCTTGATAAGTGTCATTTTGAACTCTATTTCTGACATATTACTAATGTCCACATTGACTAGGTCTCTCGCCATCGGTACTGTCTCTTCTTTTTTTTGTGGTGAGTTTTTCCGCCTCGTCATTTTGTCAAGGTAGGAGTAGATGGGTGAGAGAGAAAGATTCTCTGGAGTTCTGCAGTTTTCACTGATTGATTAACTAGGTCTTGGCTGGATATTCTCACTGATCTTCTGGGGGAGGGGCCCGTAGCCTTGGTTCTCAAATGTCTTAGCCAGAGGCGGAATTGCACCACCCTTGCCAGGGAATGGGTCAAGCACTTTGCTCAGGTCCTCTCTCGGGAGTCTTTGTTCCCTGAGCGCTTTCCCTATCGCCCTGGAGGCCAGGAATGAAAATGGAAGCCTCCCAGTCTCCGGCCCAGAGGAGCCGAGGCCTGGGCGCTGCGATCCTCCACAGGCCCTCAGAGGAAAGCCGTTATCACTCCCATCTCCCTTGTCCCCAGTCAGCGCTCTGTGCTCAGCTAGTCCGTGGCGGAGCACTTCTATCTGTGGCGGGCGGCCCCGTCTGGAGTCCCCAGACCAGCAGATTCCTGCTGCGTGCGCCCGCACCACTCCTCCCGGAGGAGGAAGGAGGGAGTGTCTCTGGAGCCGCCTCCCGTGGGGTCCCCGCTTGAAGTGTGGCAGACCTATATGAACTATATGTCTCAGTTCCTATAGTCCAAGGTAGGCCTATGCGGCATTGCACGGCTCCTTCTCTGCTGCCGGCTTCTCTGCCCCGATACCTGGGAGCTCTGCCACACTCGGGCTCCCCTGGTCCCTCGGTGACCCCACGGGTCCTGAAACCACACTGTTCCCGTGAGGGCTGAACCCCCGGTTGGCCTCCGGAGCGATGTCCCTCAGGGGAGCGGACTAGAAGTTCCGGATTTTGTGCTCCGCGGCTCTGGGGCTGCTGGGAGCCAGCCCCTCCTGAAAAGGAAGCAGTGTTAACGGTACTTAGGAGTGCTGCTGCTAGGGGAGGGTGAATTGTACATAGGGAGATCAGGTCACCTCTCTGACAAGGTGACATTTGAACAGAAAACCAAAAGAAAGAGAGCAGTTACTTGGATATCTGAGGGGAAGACTATTCTAGACAGAGGGAAAAGCAAGTACAAAAGCCCTGAGGTATGCTTGATGTGTTCAAGGAATAACAAGGAGGCTAGTGTGGCCAAAGCGAAATGAGCCAGGAGAGACTGGTAAGGGAAAAATTCAGAGAAGTAGTGGAGGGCTAGATCCTGATAGGCCCTGAAAGCCCCTGAGGAAAATACTCACATGCTGTACCAGAGTAAGCATTACTGACTACAATCCATCCTCATCCCTCCACCCCCTCTAATTTGGATGGTTCCCATTGGTGAGCTGCACCTGGAGCTGTCAAAGTTTACAAGGGAATAATGGAATGAAGATACTGTCCATGGCTCCTTTTATTTCCATTAGTTTTCCTCAAGCAAGCCCATTTCTGCTTATTTATCTGGTTGGTTAATCTCATACCATCAGGCATAAACCTGGTTTACCTGGTTTGGGCTTATGCTATCTCTGAGCCTGTACTTGATTTGACATGAAATGGGGGCTGATTCTCCAAGAGTGACTATAGACCCAATAGCTGGTAAAGATTTCTCCAAGAATTATTGCTTTAAACATCTATATGGACAATGACAGCAATCTCCACTTGCATATAGGTTTGTTGTACGTCCTACAGTTCCTATGTCCTAGCCACTCCCTGCTCACGATCGCTCAACCATAACTATTAGTTGTGGCCTTCACTCTGTAATAGTGCACAGCCATAACTGCTCAAGACATCACTTTAGACACAGCTCTGCGCTTCTCTCCTTCCTCTCTGTTAGTATCCCACCAGGGTTTTGGTTCCCTACCTGCCCAAGAGGTGGTGGGCCCCTTGCCTATAACCCCAGTTTTTTCAGCAATGAATACTATGAGAATCCACTCCTTTTTATCGTCTTCTGATTATCCTTCATGTCCTCACCAGACTTCTCCCTTTTCATTGCTACCATACCCACAGAACAGACGAAAAAGATCCTGTGGTTGTTACTAGGTGATCTGAAAGGGCATGTAGGGGGTGATCTTTGGGAATTTTACCAGATTAGAGCAGAGTGAAATTGCATAGAAATGTAAAGGGCATTTACATTTGACAATCAAGGACTCCTGTGTTGGGGGTCTGGCTAATCTCAGGCAGACAGGAATGTCAGGCTGCCTCTCAGAAACCCTGTATCAGCTGAGTTCCAAGTGGCAGCTCACAGCAGGGGCTCAAGATGTCCTTTTAAGGAGAGGGCTCACAGAGGTTTGAGCGGTGGCTCAGACTGAGGTGCTGGCACTCTCCATCACTCTACCTTAGCAGGGCTCTAGTCTCTCAACAACATCCTGCCCCCATCCCTGTGTCCCTCCACCTTCAGATGCCCCGTGACTCCTACCTGACATGCAGTACAATAGAATGCTTAGGCATATGGGCTTTGAGCTAGATGGCCTGACTTTGATCTGACTCTGTACCTTACTAGCAAGAGACCTTGGGGAAGTGACAACATTTTTATGCCTCAGTTTCATTATCTACAAAGTGGGGATGATGATGGCCCCTACTTTGAAAGATGCTTATAAGGTTTATATGTGTAAATAGAGATAAAGCTCTTATAATTATTAACGCATGAAAACCATCTAGCACTTATTGTTGATATGAAGACTCTATCTCAAGGTCTGGTGCAGTGTCCCAGGTTTATGCTTGTCTTCTATGGCCAAAGTCCACCCAGCATGAATTATACTTGGCAGATATAGGTACTCTCACCTCCTTAGTGAATAAAGAACTAAATGAATGAACATAGAAAGCCTCAAGTATTCAGGCATGTGGCTAAATTCTCCTCTGTACCCATCTTCTTGGAGCTGTAGTTTCATTTTACCGACATACAAAAGAACCCATAACAGGAACATCAGGGTGAGGGAAGAAATGGTCTTATGCAAACTGAGACCCCTCAATTAATCCATATATTTGGCTTTGCACTAGACCACCATGAAAGAGATTAAAGAATAAACACAATATGATTTCTGCCTTGGTAATCTTGGTAAAAGACAAGATGAAAGAAAATGACAAGCTGGATCACAGTGAGAATTTAGAGAATATCAAGGAGGGTTAGAGTATTCTGGGCATGGCTCTTTACTGCAGAGACTGGAGTTACAGATGGAGCACATTTGAGCAGGTGGAAGGGATAACATTTAAGGAGGAGGGCAGGCATATCATACGTATCCAAGAAGAAAGCCAGAGGAAGCAACTTTATTTCCTGAGGATGAGCCCAATCTAAGGAATATGTATCATTTATATTCACCTACAGGCTTTCTCTTAGTTTGGGGTAGCTCAGATGTCCAGGTCTATAAGATTAGGGTTAGGGTTAGGGTTAAGAGAGCTCTTAACAACCTTGGGTCATGAAGAATACTATGAAGGACAGGTTCAAGGTAGTATTTTTAAAATAGATATCTCATACTGTGCACAAGGATGCTGGAGTTGGTTTTTCTGTATGTATTTTACTTATGGGATCAGGAGGTAAAAGGGGTATAGCTGTATCAGAGCTGCAGACCTGGTAAATGTCAGAAATGAGGTTTGAACCCAACTGCCATCTTCAGGAGTTCTTCCCACAATACCACACTGCCTTATACACCTGAGGACTCCCAACTTGCTGCAGGAGGGAGAGAGGGCCTTTAGGGGTGCTCCCTCTGTACACAGATGGAGAACTCATGAATAATCATCTGCAGGACAGTCTCCCACACAAGTCTTTTATGTGCCCTTCTCCTCAATACAGCAGAATGTTTATAGCCAGGGAGCCTAAGGTATGGAACGCATGATGAGGGAGCCATGCAGTGAGAGAGAACAGAAGATGAGAGGGGAGAGCCCTGGGTTGGGAGTCAGGAGAGGTGGTTTCTTGTCCTGATTCTGCCATGAGCTGGTGTGATCATGTCACACCCATTTCTGAACTGCATTCTCTCATCTGTAATAAAAAGCTTAGACTAAAGGAACTATATGATCTAATTTTTTTTTGCTCTTGAATTTTATAAAAAGTGAAGTTGTATCCGTAAAATTGCAGGATTGCTCTTCTTTGTTCCATGTTCTCAATATTAGCTGACACCTCTTTGGTCCAAGGTGGGACTGGAGGCTTATTCCTGATTTCTGTTCCTTGTCCTTTCTTTTCATCTCTCCTGTGTCAGCAGCCTGATTTGTCTGGATACCAAGAGCTGTAGAATCAGTAGCCAAAAGCTTCTTTCCTGTCCTAAAGCAATTGAATTTCCCCAGGGTGGATTGCAGGAAATCAGATAGGTTTGGCACGTACTCTCTGGTTCAGACAGGTGGGGGATGGCAGAACTGCTAGTTATATTTGGTGTCAGGGGCTGTAGGGGAGGATCTGGGGGCTTGGCAGATTTCCTCACAGCTTGGAGGGCTCTGGAGGTGTGAGGCACTGCCCGGCCAATTCCTGGGCTCACGCACAGATGGTCGCTGTCAGCCCTTGAATGGGGGGGTAGGTTCTCACTCTGGTGAGTCTAAGGGGAGGGGTCTCCAGAGGCCTCAGCCCAGCTGGCCATATCCTGCCTGAAACTGTTTAGTGTAGAAGAGGGAGGGTAAGAGACCAGATGGGCCACAGCCTTTGGGTCTGATGGTGCAAATTCTGTCCCACCCTTCATCACATTGGGTAGGGAAGGAGAAACACCTCTTTATTAGGCAGCTGTTTGTTTGGCAATTAACCTGAGGGGCCTGGAGGACACTCAAGATTAACCCCAGAGTGTGGCAGCTAGCTCTGATGCTGAGACCTCTGTGGAGATGGGGTGCGGCAGAGTCTTTAGAGGCAGGCTGGCTTGGGATGCTGGACCCCTGGACACCAAAGGTAGGGTTTCAGCTATAGGTGAAGCCATTTGGAAGGGAAGTCCTAGAGAGGAAGACTAGCCTAGAGAGAACAAAGGAAGCACTTCCTCAGACTGTGTGTTCTGGCCCAAGGCTTCAGTAGAGCAGGACACAGCAAATGGTCTAAAGGGAAACTCTCAGAGCTGAACTAGCCAGAATGTCCTTTGCAGCTGCTCTTTTTCTGAGGCTGTGCCCATGAGCCTTTGCTCCTGAGGCAGTCGTTCCTTCTTCACAAATACTACTCCTGTGTCTCCTGAAGCCTCTTGGGATGGGAAATAGAGAGCAAAACAGTCCCTATTACCAACAGGGTTTTCAGTTCATGCTGATGTGGTGCCTAAGAAGCCAAATGGGCAAGAGAATGAGGCCATGTGGGCAGTGAAGGCAGGCATGTTGGCATTCCACGTGTACAACCAAAATAGGGTACCTGTGCGAAGCCAGCCAGGGAGCTCCTATTGCCATGGTTGTAAAGGAGGTGGCAGGGTGAGAGGGAGGAAGGGTAGGGAGGGAAATATTGTAGGAGAGAGAGCAGATCATCCTGGGGTTAGAGTCTTGCTTTCACATTCATGAGCTGGACTACCTTCAACAGCAAGTTGTTTAAATCTCTCTGAGTCCCATTTTTTGAGGAAATTGGCAATGATAACACGTACCTGGGGTCGATTCAAATATTAAGTGAGTTAATACAATAAATGTGCTTTGTAAATCATTGTGTACTAGAAAATGTTTTTCTGTTGTGTTATTTATTGTCATGAAAAGAAGAGATGGTCAGAATAAGTTTGGGACTGAAGGTGATGGCCAGGAGGGTTTTGGTACTAACCCCTAACTGTGCTGGAGGTAGAATTCTAGCTTGTAATAAACAGGGGGAAAAAGGAAAAGAAAAGCGAGAGGCATTCTTGCCTCCAAAGTACCATCCATTCCAAGTACCATCCAAAAACCATCTCTCTGGTGGTTCAACAGGTAGAAGAGATTATGAAATGGAAAGCAGTCTCCTCAGCCAGTCCGAGCCACTAGAGATTTCAAGGTGAATTATTTCAAGAGATTTTCTACTTCATGGGCATAGGGAATATTTTAGTCAGAGTGAATGGGTGCTGTTTTCCTATGAAACTGTTTTTCAAATGTGTGTAGATTTGTTTGTGATTATTAAAATATGAATTAATTATAAAACATCATGGAATTCATGTTAGGTTTTTGGTCTGATGAATTCTCTCTTAAACAAGAGAGACTATGTGGTAAGGATACTGGGTCATTTGGTAACACCAAAAGGTGGGTGGGGACCTCTATTTGAGGGTGAGGTTTCTTCATGGATATAAGACACAATGCATCTGAGGAGAGAAGGACTAAGGAACCAGTGCCTGAGTGTCAGTGTGGGGGTAGAGGCCAGCTGGTGGGGCCCTGGAGAGTCTTGAGAAGCCACGGAAGAGTCCGGGCCTCTCTGGGTTAAGCCAGGGCTGGCTTCAAATTCCAGTACTGCCTTTCATACTGGCCTCAGATAATAAGCAAACATACGCCTATAATCTATTGTCTTCCTAGAGTTCATAAGGATCAAGTGAAATATTATTTTAAAGTCATAGTAAATCCTTAGAAATGTGAGTCAAATAATGAAAACATAGCACCCCCTGTTTGCCAGAATATTTTTCCTTCCTATGTTTTCTTTAGTCCACCTTTCTTTAGATAAGGAGCTCAGAGAAGTAGGTTCAAAATCAGAGTTTAATTAAGAAGAAAAACAACCTATGGTGTTCATTTTCTCTCTAGAAACAGGAGAGGCGAGCAGTTCCATTATGTAGCCCTTGGTTTACTTTCCTTGATGGGGAGTACTGCATGAATATCAGCAGGGTTTTTAAAAAAATTTTTTTATTTAAATTCAATTTAGTTAACATACACTGTATTATTAGTTTTGGGGTAGAATTTAGTGATTCATCAGTTGTGTATAACACTCAGTTCTCATTACATCATTACTTAATGCCCATCACCCCATTACCCCATACACTCATCCACCTCCCCTCCAAGAATCTTCACTTTGTTTCCCAGAGTTCAGTGTCTCTTATGGTTTACTTCTCTCTCTGTCTTCCTCTTATTTAATTTTTCCTTCCCTTCTCCTATGTTCATCTGTTTTGTCTCTTAAATTTCACATAGGAATGAAATCATATGGTATTTGTCTTTCTCTGACTGACTTATTTTACTTATCATAATATCCTCTAGTTCCATCTACATTATTGCAAATGGCAAGATTTCATTGTGGTTTTTTTTTCAAGATTTTATTTATTTATTTGACACACAGAGAGAGATCACAAGTAGGCAGAGAGGCAGGCAGAGGGAGAGGGGGAAGCAGGCTCCCTGCTGAGCAGAAAGCCCGATGCGGGGCTCCATCCCAAGACCCTGAGATCATGACCTGAGCTGAAGGCAGAAGCTCAACCCACTGAGCCACCCAGGCACCCCAAGATTTCATTGGTTTTGATGGCTGAGTGATATTCCATGATCTCTGTGTGTATGCACGCACGCGTGTGTACATCTTCTTTATCCATTCATCTGTTGATGGACATCTAAGCTCTTTCCACAGTTTGGCCATTGTGGACATGGCTACCATATTCACTGGGGTGCATGTGCCCCTTCAAATCACTATATTTGTGTCCCTTGGATAAATATCTAGCAGTGCAATTGCTAGGTTGTAGAGTAGCTCTATTTTTAACTTTTTGAGGAAACTCCATACCGTTTTCCAGAGTGGTTGTACCAGCTTGCATTCCCACCAACAATGTAAGAGGATTCACCTTTCTCTGCATCTTCACCAACATCTGTTGTTTCCTGACTTGTTAATTTTAGTCATTCTGACTGGTATGAGGTGCTATCTCACTGTGGTTTTGATTTGGATTTCCCAGATGCCAAGTGATGTTGAGCATTTTTCCATGTGTCTGTTGGTCATTTGTATGAGATCTTTGGAGAAATGTGTGTCCCTGTCCATTTTTTTTTTACTGGATTTTTTTGTTTTTTGGGGTGTTGAGTTTGATAAGTTCTTTATAGATCATAAATACTTGTCCTTTATCTGATAAGTTGTTTGCAAATATCTTTTCCCATTCCATAGGTTGCCTTTTAGTTTTGCTGACTGTTTCATTTGCTGTGCAAAAGCTTTTTATTTCGATGAGATCTCAATCACTCATTTTTGCTTTTATTTCTCTTGCCTTTGAAGATGTGTCTAGTAAGAAGTTACTGTGGCCAAAGTCAAAGAGGTTGTTGCCTGTGTTCTCCTCTAGGATTTTGATGCATTCCTGTCTCACATTTAGGTCTTTCATCCATTTTGAGTTTATTTTGCCGTGTGGTGTAAGAAAGTGATCCAGTTTTATTCTTTCACATGTGCCTGTCCAGTTTTCCTAACACAATTTGTTTAAGAGACTGTCTTTTTTGCATTGAATATTCTTTCCTATCAGCAGGTTTTATAACTTCATATCGGTGGCTTGGTTGACAGTTCTGGACCTGGGTGTTTGAGGCCTGGATTAAACATCCCAACCACCATCAGGAGCCCATGATGCTGCCAGTGGTTGATGATGTAGGAAAGATGTTAGGGTTTGAAGCTAATGACCAAGAAAGAATTATTGAGACATCTTTGGTGCAAAAAGGTGGTTTTATTAAAGTATCCAGTACTTTAATATCCAGTAGTGGATATTCACCAAGTATCTTGGGGGTTTAGAGATAAAGGAAGTTTCTGAAGGAATTTTTATATGTTAAAGTAGACTTATAGGATCCTGGGGGTCAGGCTGATGTTACTTTTTGCCTTTAGCAAAATATTAACATTGAGACAGTTGAGTCCCTACCTGAATGTCACTCTGCCTGTTTCAAGAACAAAGGACTGTAGGTAGTAAGGAAATTTAATAAATTTTCTTCTGTCTTTGTTTCCTACATCAATAAACAATTGTCCCAGGGCCCATTCTGTATGGCCTGGGACTTTCATTCATCTGTGGCACAGAGTAGGTACTCACAACATGTGGCTGAGTGAATGAACAAATTAATGAAAGAGTGAATGGATAATCTGTGCCTTGTCCAGGCTGGGCAGTGGCTAAGGTCTTTGAAGTAGTCTGTGCCTGTCAGTTTTGGATCACAAGTTGTTCCCAGTTTCCTTCTGTGAGGTAGTTAGGTCATAGATGCAGGGTGTTGGGGAGCAGCACTTTTCATTGTGCCATCTGATTCTAGCACCTGAATCTCAACCTTGTTCCATGATGACACTAGAGGAGCCAGCTTTTTTTTCTGAGGCACACACGTAGTGTGAGAAGGGCTGCCAAAATCGCAGGCATGAAGTCTGCTCCTCTCCACCCCTTTTACTCCTTTCTAACCAGACTGAGTTCAATTAAAAAAAAAAAAAGATGTTAACACAGTGCACATCACTAACATTAAAGTGCTAATGACTTGGAGTTAGGCCTCCTGTGGAACATTTGCATTTTAATAGAGTGTGCTCAAGACCATTAATGTGCTACTAGAGGGAAGTTTTTGAACAAGGAGTCTGGAGGTTTGGATTTAGTCCCCTTGCTACAATTGCCCCTTCAACCTTGGGTGAAGGATCTCCCTCAGTCTTTAAAAAAAAAAAAAAGTTTTGGACTAGATAAAACAGCTTATATAACAGAGTGAGGATTATCCCATGTGTTCTCTATAACAATTTTGAGAGAGATATGATTAATGACACTATTTTGCAGATGAGAAAACTGAGGTATAGAGAAGTTAAGTGCCTTACCTGAGTTCTATAGCCATTAGGCAGAACGCAGCTCAAACCCAGGCAGTATGACACCAGCATCTACTCACCTGTCTTGCACTATTCTGCCTCTCCCTCTCACATCCAAATAATAAACAATCCTGTGCAATCACAACATAGAAAAAACTGAGGGTAGGTGAGGGCTGAGGGAAAGTTTGCTTAAAGTCTGTCAAGTACCTCATCTTCTCCTCCCTTCCCACATATCTTCCCATCCAAGTTGCAGGCACTTCAGTGGGGGTGTTGCTAGACACAGGTATGGTGTTTACAACTTCATAAAAAGCAATCCCTCGGCCCCTTAACCATCGCTCAAGCTCCTATTTAAAGTATCATGTAACATCATGTACACATGTTCAGATCTGTATATTTGACAGCAATGGTTTCTAGTTTACAGATAATAGTCAATTTCATGAAAATAAAGACCTTCCCCCAAATCCTGTGTGTTAAAACTAAACAACAAACTATCTGAAATAACAAAAAGAAGTAATCAAAATATAATCAGACACTAGCTGTACTAGTGGGCGTTTGGTGAAGGATATGAAGCTGAGAAGTGTGCTCAAAAGAGCTGATCCAGTTCCCTGCAGGTCCTGGGGACCTAGGAGGGGAAATGTGTGCCCAGGGGCTATGATGCTTGGAGGTGTGGGTGGGAGCTTTGGAGATGCACACACCTGGCAGGGCTGGGGGAGGAGGGTAGAAAGGGAACAGAGTGGGCAAAGTCAAGTCCCTGGAAGATCTATGGCCAATTTCTTGGGAAGATATTCTGATGGAGCTCAGGAGGTGGAATGAGCACAGACTGAAACTCAGAAGCTGGTGATGACCTGGAGACAGACACGAAGAAACCCCATAGTTTGAAGATCTGAAAGAGAAAATGCAGTTAAACCAGAAGGAAAAGGAAAGGAGTATGAAAGGCATCTCCCCAGATAAGACAAAAGCTCTGAAAGTTATAGAACCTTCCAGGGTATAGGCAATGTTCTAAATGCCAATACCACCAAAGCTTTGTGGCTGGATAGTTATCATCCCTGCTTTAGATGAGGATATAGAACACACAGGTTAAGAAACTTGCTCCTGGGCAAGGCTGCAATCTGTATTTGAACTAGAAGGGCTGATTGGGTGCCCATGCTCCTGCCCTCTCTTGCACCTTAAGCAGCTGGTTGATATGGCATGTGAACATTAGACAGTGAACATTAGACAGGAGGCTCAGGAGACCCAGAGCCAGTATCCCAAGCAGGTCCTTGGTGAGAGCCCTGCCCTCCTTACAAGACAGTAGGGGATGTTCTCCTTTAAGAAGTGGAGCCTGTCAGCCAGGTTTCACTGTGGTCCTCTTGGGTATCCTTTTGTCAAAACTACTTAAAGATGAGGAAGTCCTGATGGACACAGATGGACAATTTGGTTTTACCCAGCTTTAAAGATAGGTCCCATGAATTTCTCCCAGTTCAGATACCTGAGTCCAGGAACTTGAGTCTGGCTCACGTTATCCTTAGTCCAATCTTGGAGGAGCAGGCAGCACAGTGCATGAGATGGGGTAGGGACCTAAGGGGCCACACCCTCTTTATATGGACTTTCATCCATTCCTCTTGTTTTCACCATCTCCTCTCACCATGGCTTCCTAGGCGCCTGGAATCTCTCAGGAATCCATAGGCAAATTGTCTCCCACCTTCTTGGTATTCTGTCTATAGGCTTGAGGTTGTAAGATAAATTGTTGCCATGTCCCCAGCACTGCTTTTAATGGCTTTATTGAGGTATAATTGATATATGGTAAACAACATATGTTTATAGTGTACTCTTTGATAAATTTTGACAAGTGTATATACCTGTGAAACCATCACAAAACTCAAGATAGTAACCATGCCCATCATCTCCAAAACTTTCCTCATGTCCTTGGTAATCTGCTCTCCTATCTCTGTCTACACCAGACAACCACTTACCTAGACAACCACTTATTTGTTTTCTCTCACTTTAGATTTGTTGGCATTTTCTAGATTTTATGTAAATAGAATCATATGGCACATACTTTTTTGTCAGCTTCTCTCACTCAGTATATTACTTTAATAATGCAACTATTTTAGTTTTAGAAAAAAATTTACAATTTAAAAAAGCAAACACTATATCCATTTGATTG
>CM053604.1:136595508-136617396 GCA_028646535.1 Procyon lotor | reverse complement strand
ACAGCGAGAGAGGGAACACAAGCAGAGGGAATGGTAGCGGGAGAAGCAGGCTTCCTGCAGAGCAGAGAGCCCGATGTGGGGCTCGATGTGGGGCTCGATCCCAGGCCCCTGGGATCTGACCTGGGCCGAAGGCAGACGCTTAACGACTGAGCCACCCAGGCGCCCCGATTGTTAAGAAATTTTATATCTCTGGTACAATTGTGTCTGCATCAAATGGACAGTCCTTAGTCTTTGCATGATTGCTACTGGTTGAAAACAGCATATTGCTTTGAGATTCATCATGTAATGGCATTTATTGATAACTCACACCCTTTTATTATTGAGGGGTATGTACTGCATGGATGTACCACCTAGTCAAGGCATCCAGGCCCTAATCCAACCATGCCTAGAAATAGACACTAATAAATATCTACAATGACCTGACATGTTCATTTTTTTAAAAAATTTGTATTTGACAAATGATAGGCTTACAAATACATTGTTTTACATTATCTTAAAATATTTAAATACCTTAAATGTTGTTCTCTTACTACTAATAGTAAATTATTCTGAACAGGTGCCCCTCATTATTTTTTCAAAGCCTGAATGTTTTGTTTGGCTGATTGACATGGTTTCTTGCTGGAGGCAAAACATCACTGGACTATGCATTTGTCTTCCCTCCTTTCCCCTCAGATTTTGCCCATTGCCAGGCCGATTATACAAACAATAGAGTGGTATCTTTTAAAAAAATAAATTAACAAAGAACTTATTTTTAGAGCAGGTTTAGGTTCACAGAAAAATTAAGAAGAAGTTACAGAGAGTTTCCTTACACTCCTTTCCCCCACACATGCATATTCTCTCCCATTAATCAACATCCTCTACCAGAAAGTCATGTTTGTTAACAACTGAACCTATGCTGACACATCATTATCACCCAAAGTCCATAATTTACAGTGGGGTTCAGTCTTGGTGTTTACAATCTGTGGGTTTGGACAGATGCATAATGACATGTATCCACCATTATTAGTTCACACAGAGTTTTTCACTGCTTTAATAATCCTCTATGCTCTGCCTACTCATTCCTCTCTCCACCCAACCTCCAGCAATCACTCATCTCTAGTGTTGCCTTTTCTAGAATGTTATATACTTGAAATATAGCATGTAGCCTTTTCAGATTGGCTTCTTTCATTTAGTAATATGCATTTAAGTTTCTTCCATATCTTTTCAGGGCTTAATAGCTCATTTCTTTTTAGCACTACTTCTAAAGTGTTGATGTACCACACTTTATTTATCTATTCACCTACTGAAGGGCATCTTGGTTGCATTCAAGTGTTGACAATTATAAAATAAATCTGCCTTAAACATCCATGTGCAACTTTTTGTGTGGACATAACTCATTTGGGTAAACACCAAGAAGTGCAATTGCTGGATTGTTTAAGAGAATGTTTGGTTTTGTAAGAAACCACTAAACTGTCTTCCAAAGTGGCTGTATCATTTTGTATTCCTATTAGCAATGAGTGAGCTTCCATTGCTCCATATCTTTGTCAACATTTGATGTTGTTGGCTTTCCAGATTTTGGTCATTCTAATAGGTATGTAGTAGTGTCTCACTGTTGTTGAAATTTGCATTTCCTTGAACATCTTTTCATATGCTTTTTGGCTATCTGTATACTTTCTTTAATGAGAAATCTGGTAAGGACTTTGGCCAATTTGAAAAATCAGGTTCTTTGTTCTTTATTGTTGAATTTAACATGTCATTTTTACCAGAAACTGTTTATTAGTGGGAGGAAGGCCTAGCCAAAGTTCCTGGTTCACCATCAGAAAAGTCAAATGTCAGAGCCAGAATTACTCTAGAGACTAATAAGCCCCTGATTTGAGCTAATTTATGCCTCTACCCCTTAATTTATAGGTTGAAGACCCAACCCCTACCAGTACCTCTGAGTGTGATTGTATTTGGAATTTAACTAGGTAATTAAGATGAGGTTGTTAAGTGGAGTCCTAATCCATTATTGCTGGTGTCCTTATAGGAAGAGGAGATTAGGATACCTACACACATAAAGGGAAGACCATGTGAGGACACAGGGAGAAGATAGCCATCTATAAGCCAAGGAGAAAAGCCTCAGAAAAAAGCAATCTTGATCTTGGACTTCCATGCTCCAGAACTATGAGAAAATAAATTTCTGTTGTTTAAGGTACCTAGTCTATGGTACTTTGTTATGGTAGCCCTAGCAAACCAATACAGTCTCTTACCTACCATTCTAATAAGCAAACATTTACTGAATGCTCACCAAATAACACACTGGACAGGGATATATTAGGAGAGAAAGACGAGGTTTCCATCCTTTAGGAACTTATGACCTATTTGTGTCATTTTGTATATAAAGAAACCAAGGCTCAGATGGGTGAACTGACTTGTTTTAGATAAAATTTTCTGCATCCTCTTAATTCCTTTGGTTCCCTTCCCCTGACATCACAGGCTTAGACCATTTTTGGACTTGGAAGACCATTTAATGTAGTGAAAAAGTGCCTTGAAGTAAGAGCCAGAAAAGTGAAGGTCTAATTTAGACTCTGTTCTTATTAGTTGGTAGTCTCTACTTTTATACATGCCTTTGTGAAATGGGCATGAGAATCTCTACCCAGCCTCCTCCATGGTGGCCATGAAAACCAAAGGAGATAATGTAGGCAAATCACCAAGGAGAAAACAATCATTGGGAGGCCTAAGTGGCAGCTTCCCAGACCCTGTCCAAGGCAGAGGGCTGTGAGACCCTTGCTATCTGGCTTCCATAGAGAGCTGCTGCTCCAAGTGTGCTAATGACAGGGGCCCACATAGCCCCCTGCAATTACCTTCAGCAAATCTACGGACAGGAGCCCCCCACTCCAGAGACAGCTTTGGCTTCTGTGGCATTTTGAATATATGGTATGTGTCCAGTCTGCCACTGAGGAAGTACACCCAGATGTGCACATGTACACCTGCCCATTATCTTTAGTCGTCCCTGTGATGACTAATTCTAGTTCTAATATGTGTCAACCTGGCGAGGCCAATGGTACTTAGATAGTTGGTCAGTAAATAGTCTAGATGTTAGACTAGACTAGACTGTGAAGATAGTTTTTAGATAAGATTAACATTTAAATCAGTAGACTTTGAATAAAACATGTTATTCTCCTTGGTGTGGAAGGCGTAGTTCAGTCAAAGGCCTTAAGAAAAAACAGACTGAAGTCCCTCCAGGAAGAGGGAATTCTGCCTCCGGTTGATTTTGGACTCAATCTGCAACATCAACCTTTTCTTATGTCTCTGGCCTACTGTCTTACCTCGTGGATTTTAGACTTGCCATCCTCCATAATTACATACACCAATTTTTAAATACAGGCAAACCTGTATTTAAGATATATTGCAGATTCAGCTCCAGACCACCACAATAAAGTAAGTATCCCAATAAAGCCAGTCAAATTAATTATTTGGTTTCCCAGTGCATATAAAAGTTACATTTAGACAATACTGTAGTCTGTTAAGTGTGTAATAGCATTATATCTAAAAAACAATTACAGACTTTAATCAAAAAATACTTTATTGCTAAAAAATGCTAACCATCGTCTGAGCTTTCAGCAAATCATAACTTTTTGGTGCTAGAGGGTCTTGCCTTGATGTTGGATGGCTGCTTGATGATCAGGGTGGTAGTTTCTGAATGTTGGGTGGCTCTGGCAATTTCTTAAAATAAAGACAATGATGAAATTTGACACACTGATTGAATCATTGAGTCTTCCTTTCATGAATGATATCTCTGTAGCATGTTTATAGCATTTTATGCACAGTAGAAATTCTTTCGAAATTGGAGTTAAGCCGCTCAAACTCTGCTGCGGCTTTATCAAATAAATTTGTGTAATGTCCTAAAGCTTTTGTTGCCATTTCAACAACCTTCACAGCATTTTCACCAGGAGTAGATTCCATATCAAAAACAAAACAGAACAATTTCTTTGCTCATCCATAAGCAGCAACTCCTCATCTGTTCAAATTTGATCATGAGATTGCAGCAATTCTGTCCCATCTTTAGGCTCCACTTCAAGTTCTATTCTTTTGCTATTTCCACCACACCTGCAGTTACTTCCACTATAGTCTTGAACCTTAAATTTGTAAAGAACACAATTATCTGTCAAGTACAATAAAGCAAAGTGCAATAAAATGAGGTATGTCTGTACACACACACACACACACACACACACGCACGCACACATCCTATTAGTTTTCTTTCTCTAGAGAACTCTATTACACCCCCTGTATAGGTCAGCTTGGGCTGCTATAACAAAATGCCATGCAATGGATGGTATAAATAACAGGCTTTTATTTTTCACTGTGCTGGAGGCTGGGAAGTCCAAGGTCAAGGTTCCTGCAGATTCTGTGCCAGTAAGGGCTCTCTTCTTGGCTTGTAGATGGCTGCCTTTTCACTGTGTCCTCACATGGTGGAAAGAAAGAGCTCTGGTCTCTCTTCTCCTTAGATGGACACTAATTCCATAATGGGGGCTCCACCCTCATGACCTAAATCAGACCTACTTATCTCCCAAAGCCTTACCTCCAAATCTCTCAATCCCCATCACACTGGGGCTTAGGGCTTCAACATATGAATTTTAGGGGATCACAAACACTCACTCTATAATACTCCTTTATCCCCATCCTCAAATAATTTGCATTTATTCATTGCTTACTATGATTACTAGACATTGTTCTAAGCACTTTATAAGCATTAACCCATTCAATTCTCATAGCAGCAATATGAAGTAAATATTGCCCCTATTTTATAGTTGACAGTGCTGAAGCAAAAAAAGTTAGGGGATTGGTTCAACATCATGCAGCTAGTGAGTACTTCTGGAGTCTGCTTTCTTGACCTCTGTGGTGTCCTGACTCTTGGGTGTAAACCCACATAGCTGGACATAACATGAATGCTCATACCTGTCATACATTCATGCATGTATGAATACTCATACATTCATACATGAATGTCCAAACAGCAGAGGCCACATAGTCTCTCAGGAGACTTCCTCAGTGATATCAGCCACAGAGACACATGCACACAACTGGGACTGGTCCCTTGTGATATTGAGACATTCCTGCTCAAGTTATATCAACTAAGATCTTGCTGCTTCTGCTGTACTCCTATTCCTCTCCTGGCTCATGATGGCTGAGATAGTCCCTTATATGGATGCTGGCATTCAAGGGCTCAGGATGGCCTGACATGACACTGCAAAAACAAACCAAGGCAGTTTGGCCTTCCAGGAGTGAAAATGGTACAGATTTATATCACCTGAAAGAAATGAGGAGCTTCTGGCTCAAGCTTGAGTTTACATGTTTGTCTCCCTGCTTCCCAAATCTCACTGAAATAACAGCAGAGATATAAAAAGGAAATCAATCCATGTCTACGCTGAAAACAGCAGGGGTGGGCCTCTGTGTGAAGAAATTTTGATGAATCTCTAAAAAACAGGAAGTAGATGGGAACATATGGAAGTATAAACTGTAGAACAAGAACATGCTTAGGAAAGTGTTGTAGATTATCCTTAAATACTGTTTGAAAAATAGACCATGTACAGTATTACTTTCATTATGATCTTAACAAATATATGAAATAATATATTTCCTTACTTTTAATCTGCTAAGAATGGTCCCCAGGGACATTCCATATCAAAAACAAAACGGAACAAAACAGAACAATTTCTTTGCTCATCATCATTGTGACATTCTTTCTTAAGGTACATTAACCCAAATCTAGGCTGTTATTGTCATGTTCCTTGTCCTGGAAACAGGCACTTTTTATTTTTTAATTTTTATTATTATTATTTTTTTATTAACATATAATGTATTATTTGCCCCAGGGTACCTGTCTGTGAATCGTCAGGCTTACACATTTCACAGCACTTATCATAGCACATACCCTCCCCAATGACCACAACCCAGCCACCCTATCCCTACCCCCCCACCTCCCAGCCACTCTTAGTTCATTTCATGAGTTTAGGAGTCTCTTACAGTTTGTCTCCCTCCCCATCCCTTCCTGTTTCATTTCTCTCCCCCAACCCCCGCAAATCCCCGCCCTGCCTCTCAAATTCTTCATATCAGAGAGATCATGTGATAATTGTCTTTCTCTGACTGACTTATTTCACATAGCATAATACCCTCCAGTTCTATCCATGTCGTTGCAAATGGCAAGATTTCGTTTCTCTTGATAGCTGCATAGTATTCCATTATGTATATATACCACATCTTCTTTATCCATTCATCAGAAACGGGCACTTTTAATCTGGGGTTCAGGGACTTGCTGGAGGCCCATGGATAGTCCTAGAAAGGCCAGGAAGCTTCTGAAGTCATGTGCAAATATTATTGCTTCCTTGGCATTTTTCTGGGTCCTTATGTTCATCACTGAGTAAATTTTAAAAAAACTCCGTGAACCAAAGTTGTAGTGCACTGTTAGAGTTTTATGATGACTTTCCCAGTTTCCCATGGCAGGTTAGTTGGTGGCTAAGTTGCTCCTCTTGGCTCTTAGTCATCAGTACTTTCTGTCCTCACTATCAAAATTGTGCTTTTCAAAATGTTTCTGTGTATGTTAATTTTCATAGTAGCCCACAGAAAAGGAAAGAACATGTATTGTCATTCTTACTTGAGAAATGAGGAATTTCAGGTGCAGTTAGGCTAAAGGGTTTATCCAAAGTCACATAGATAGTGGTAGAGTTGTTAAAGGGCCACAGGTCTCAAGGCTCCAGGTCAATGTTCTTTGCTGCTTTCTTAATATCCTTACAAATGAGAGAATCACTTCTGTTTTCTTTATGCACCAACTACAGACAAGTAGGAGTATGTTCAGACTCCTCTAAAAACCTGGTTCAGCACCCAGGGTGTGATCTTAAAGTAAGTCCTCTCCAGAGCCCAAATCCTTCACATATGCTTTCCCTCAAAAAAGAACTATCATTATGAAGGGAGTGGCAGAGGCAAAGAAAATTCCAGTCACTTTGAAAATCCTCTGTGGTATCCACAAGCACTTTCCATCCCCAAATGCCCAGGAAGAGATGGCCTCCCCTCTTTCTGCACTCTCTCTCTGAGGGTCAGTGCATCCTACTGAGCTCTTTCCTTGGTTTTAATTGATGCCATTGGATAATCATCCCACAGTCCCTCAGCATGTAATAAATGGTGAGCCAGTGCCTTTGGGATCAACTAGGAGTCCTTAAAATCTGAGCTGTTTGCACTGATGATCTGAGCTGCTCTCCTCCTCTCTGCCTCTACTTGTTTTAGAACAGCATCATGCCAGAGAGATTTGTTCCATATCTGCATCCTGACTGGCAGAGGCTGCTGATACACATTTGTCAGTTGCCCTGGCCAGAAATCACAGCAGTCAGCTAGAATGAGCTTAACTGACCATTCCTTGTCTCAATCTACAGGCACATTTAAAGATTTGGCTTTGGGAGGTTCCCAGATAAATGTCTTGCTGCTGGCTTTTGGATAAAAAACTGTCCTTTGTGGTATCCTCATTCTCAGCTTAGGTGGACATTTTCAAATTCCACTAAGCTTTACATTATTCATAGGCATTCAGTGGGGGGTGGGAGGGGATTATCTAAAGTGCTATTTTTACTCTAAGTTCTCATTTAAGGCAGTTGGGTGCTAGAGGAAGGGCATGGGCTATCGGTTCAGATAGACCTCAGCTTGTCGGGAAGATTAAATAAGTTAATACATGTTTAAGTGCTAAAGATAGTGGCTGGCCCATAGTAAGCTTTCTGAGTACATTAACTATTGTCATAGAGATTAGAGATCATGCCTCTAAAGCCTAGTACATACTGGCTATTATGATAGGCTTAATTCACACAGGAAGCCTCCAGAATTAAATCATTGCTTTTCCCCACCCTGAGCATGGAGCCAAATTGGTGTTCCTTGGAGACATGTTTTGATGCTTTAGAAATCACCGTGGATATAGGAGCAAAAGGCCTGAACTCCAGTTTTATTTCTGCCATTAATTAATAGGCCAGATAATCTAGACTAAAGTAAATAATTAAAGTAATATGTTCCTTTATTTAATAAATTAGATTATTAAAAGTAATAAATTACTAAATTGCTTTAATCTCTAGGATTTAGTCTCTTCATGTGGATTGGACATCCAGAATGCTATATTGGGTTGAATAGTGTTTCCTCCAACTTAATGCCTATCCAGACCCCCAGAATGTGAACTTATTTGGAAATAGGGTCTTTGCAGCTGTTATTAAGATGAGTTCATACTGGATTATGTTAATCACAATCCAATAAAACTGGTGTCTTTATAAGAAAGAAAGGTCACAGAGACTCAGGGATTGAGAGATGCATAAGGAGAATGCCATGCCATGTGTTGGCAGAAACACAGATAAGAGTGAGATGTCTATAACAGAAGCTGGAAGGGGCAAGGGAGGATCCCTGAGACATCAGAGAGGAGAGGCCCTGCTGACACCATGAGTTCAAATTTTTGGCCTCCAGAACTATGAGGGAAAAATTTCCTGTTATTTTAAGCACCACAAAAAAAGTACTCAGTCTGTGTACTTTATGACAGCCACAGGAGACAGACACACATCTTCAGTGTTTCAAGCCCAAATAGACTTAACTTGTTGGAACACACAAAGCCCTGTCCCCTCAATTGACATTGTCCACCTATTTTCACCATCCTGATCTCTAAAGTGTCTTAGATCTGGGCTGTCCCTTAAAAAGCGAAGAGGGAAAAGGAAGAAAGGAAACAAGGTTGAAGATGGAGTGGGGGTGGTATGCAACTGAAGCCCAAATGCCAGAAGCATCCCTCTAGAGCCTGGGAAAATGGGATGAAAGAAAAGAGCCTCATGCTGGGGAAGAAAAGCCCTGCTAAGTTGTGGGCTCCCTCCCAGAGGCAATGAGTCACCAGGGAAAAAATGCCTTAAGTGATTCAGTTAAACAAAGATAGAAATCTAGGATCCTCCTAGTTTGAGGAGGGCTTGGGTTTTGTTACTGAATCAGTTCTGAGGATTTGGGATACTTTGGACTTGCAGTTACCAGTAAGCTTATAGGCCTCTTCTTAGCAAAATGTTTTTTGAGCTATTTATCTCTGGAAGATAGAGAAGAAACTGACATTTCCCCCTATATATGCATTGGGCTGGGTATTTTTACAAACATATATATTTTTTTCATTTACTTTTGAGAATAACTGTGTGGTAGTTACTGATAACTATAGTTTGCAGAGGAGATGCAGAGCTGTGAATTGCTCACCATGACTTGTCACCAGTCAGGAGTGAAGCTAAGGTCTGTCTGACTATGAAGACCGGACTCTTAGCACTCAATATAGCTAATTCCTCTTTCTGTCCCCATTCATTTCTTTTCCTCTTCCTCTGACTCACCCATGCGTTTAGAATGCTCACAGTGCAGTGCCATTCTTGCTTGCAGAGAAAAATTCAAAGAATCATAAAATGTCAGATAAGAAGGAACTTTCCCATCTCTTCATTTTAGGAATGAAGAAACTCTTTTCCTGACTTAGTTTCCCCTAAGTGAGCTATCTTTTTAATCCTTTAAATCTGTTGCATCTGTGAAATGTCTGATTCTCCAAAGACACACATAGAAAAAATGACCCCACCAAAGATATATAACAAGAGAGGTGAGCTAAGGCTTGACTCGAACCATCAGCTCAGTTCATTCCCCTAGATCACAGAGGCTCTGGCAAAACTTTGCTATCGCTATCAAAGAAAAACCAATGGACAGGCCCCTTCTTCTGTGTCTCTGAAATTTCTAGGAACTGGGTGAAATTCTTTCAAAACCTCTTTCATTGGTGAGAAAGTATGAAAGACAGAGTTACTTTTGTCTATGTGGCCTACAAAGGAATGTAGATGGCAGTATCTAGAAATGAAGCCCATAGGGGTCCTAAACTCATTCATTCACTTTCTTACCAACTTTGATTATCTAAAAATCATTGATGACTAAAGACATTAATCAAAGGCAAGCCAGGCATAGATTTCTCATCATGTTAATTTTTTTTCCTAGAGAAAAAAATTTAATTTGTTATGTTTTTATGTTATTTATTTCAATTTATTTTTGCGACCTTTTTGGAGATATTGCTTATATGCAATAAACTGTATATAGTTTATACTGTATACAGTTATATACTGTAAGTATACAATTTTTATGAGTCTTGCCGTATGTATACACCTATAAACCGTCACCACACTTAAGACATCAAACATTTCTGGGGAACTGGGTGTTATGGTCTTGGCTTGAGTTCAGGTCATGATCTCTCAGCCCCACATCTGACTCTGCACTCAGCACAGGGTCTGCTTCAGATTCTCTTTCCCTCTCCCTCTCGCTCATACACACACACACACACTCTCTCTCTCTAATAAATAAATAAAAATATTAGAGAAAAAAAAAGTTCAAACATTTCCATCATTCACTTTCGAAAATTTCCTGGTACTCTCTTGCACTTCTTCTCTCTCTTTATGCCTATCCTCAGGCAACCATTGCTCTGCTTTCTGTCACTATAGATTATATGAGTCATCTAAAATTTCATATGTACGAATCATACAGCATATCTTCTTTTTTCACTCAGCATAATGATGTTGAGTTTCATTCATGTTGTGCCTATATCATAGTTTATTCCAATTGATTGATGGGTAGCACTAATCCTTTGTATGGATAACCCACAATTTATTTCTCCATGTGCTTGTTGATGGGCTTTTGGGTTGTTTCCAGTTTCACCATTACTTTCTAACATACAAACACAGGACACTCTAATATGTCTTTCTTTTGGTACCCAGGTGAGGCTCAGTGCCCCTGATCAGAGCATTCTGATTCTGTTTTTATCTTTGGGGACCAGGACATGACTTGTGAAGTCTCAGAAAACCTACAGTTCATGAGTTCCCTGGTTCCACCCAGTAACCTGGTAATCATATCTCTTTATGAGTAAGTAATATACTCTATATAAGAGGATTAAGATGGAACTTAACCATGCTGCACTAAAACAAAAGGATTGAGCAATACGTATTGAAAAGTCACATAACAATTTTAAAATTTATATCTGGAGACAGAAAGTGGAAAAAAGCCAAAAGGGTCATTATTTCCCAAAACTTATTTAATAAAACATTTGTTCTTCCAGATGATAGTACAGGTGACCCCTGGACAATATAGGTTTGAACTCTGTGGGTCCAGTTATGCACAGATTTTTTTTTTGTTTTTTGTTTTTCATTTTTACAAATACAGTACAGTACTGTAAATGTATTTTCTCTTATGGTTTTCTTTTTTACAAAATATTTATTTATTTGATAGAAAGAGTTTGGGCATGAGCAGTGGAACATAAGGGGAGAGTCAGAGGGGGAGGGAGAGGGGATAAGCACACTCTACACTGAGCCAGAGCCTGACCTAGGGCTCCATCTCACAACACTGAGATCATGACCTGAGCCGAAATCAAGAGTCAGGCCTCTTAACTGACTGAGCCACCGAGGTGCACCTCTCTTATGGCTTTTTAAATTAAGTTTTCTTTTCTCCAGCTGACCTGATTGTAAGAACACAGTGTGTAATAGATATAACATATAAAATACGTGTCATCGATTATGTTATCATTAAGGCTCTGGCCAACAGTAGGCTGTTATTACTTAAGTTTTTGGGAAGCCAAAACTTATTTGCAGATTTTTGACTGCATAGAAGTAGGAGGTGGCCAGCACTCCTAAACCCTGCATTGCTCAAGGGTCAACTAGTTGTTTTGTACATAAAAACAAAAATAAACAGAAACAAGTGATTTTAAAGATAACAAGTAAAACAAAGTTAAACAGATTTAAATTTCATTATTGTAAGATTTCTCAGAGCCTTTAACACATTAATGTTAATGTTTACTCACTATGTATTCCAAGGAGTATGGTGTGGAGTGTAAATTTAATTTGAGATTTCCCAAATGTGTTTATCCATCAAATAGTTTTTTTCTTGTAAACTAGTATTCCACAAGACCATACTTTGAGAAATGATCTTTTAGTGACTTAATCATTCCCCAAAACAATTTTTTTAAAGATTTTATTTATTTATTTGACAGAGCACAAACAGGGGGAGCAGCAGAGGGAGAGGGAGAAGCACAGTCTCCACTGAACAGGGAGCCTGAAGTGGGGCTCAATCCCAGGATCCTGGGATCATGACCTGAGCCAAAGGCAGACCTTAACTGACTGAGCCACCCAGGCAACCCTCCTCCAACAATTTTAATGTAAATTTAAAGGAAAATAGATAATAAATGTAGAAAAACTAAGAGAGTTAAAAGTCAAGATTTTTTTTTTAAGTGGGGGATCCAAGTTGAAAAGAATTCTGTGAATCACAAATGGGGGACTCCGTTGATGTATAAGGCAGTGACTAAGCCTTATCTCCCTATGTCTTTTGCCCCCAGCATGAAAATATTTGCACCTTACAGTATTTTTTTCTCAGAATAAATAGTTCTTTTATGGAAACTTTTTCTTATGATCTCAGAATTGTTATAGGTGGTTCTTCTTCCTGCTAGCTTTTCTTGGTGCTTGTTCTTTCTCATCACTCCTGGAGGGCCATTCCTCAGTAGGTGGGGGACCTACCACAGCACTGGGTAGGCTAAATCCAACAGGTGTGCTCTTCATGACAAGAACAACATGCTGGTACTTATGGGATTCCATAAAGCACCATCGTTTTGCTTTATGAGCTCTCTACTGTAATCCAAACTCCATAAATGAGCAATTTCTTTGCATAATGAATGGATGAGACTGTTTTATGCACTTTTATGTTGTTCCAAGTCTGTGGTTTTACTAAATTTCCACCTCAAAGGTATGTAATTAGAGCCTCAATGATCTGCTATCTTGGCCCTCTCCACCCTCCTCTGGAATCCACAGCAATCTCCCAGGCTGGTTTCTGACGGGAGCAAACACAAAGTAGGGGAGTGTGTGCATGCACATGAACACATGCATACATCTACCTGTTGGTTGGTATGGGTAGAGGGGCATGGCTTCAGTCTTCTACAGAATGAGATAGATAGGTGGATGGGGCTTAGGTTTAAAATCTCTCCCTTTTGCTAACAACTGGCTTTCCAGACCACTATGAGGTCATTTACCATCTCTTCCTCCTATGACCTAGGCCTCACAGAGGTTTATTTTCTCACTGTCCTCTATGTAAGCCTGGTCATTTTTCTCACTCAAGCAGCTTCTCATGCTGTTCTCAATGTTGTGAGGGTTCTTCCTTCTTCTTCGGGCCATTTTTTCCTTCAAGTCTCAACTCAAACTTCTCTTGTTCCATAAAATCTTCTCTTTCCCCTCTAGTTCTTAAAGATCTTTATTTTCTCATTCTTGTTGTACTGTAGTTTAGTTCCACAAAGCTCAGCCTTTACATGTTTTGTCTTTTTATGTTTTCTAGAAGTAAAGCTCCCTTGGGTTGGGGACCACAGTCTTGCACGTGTGCCTAATATGTAATAATCTCTGACTGGTTTTTATTTGGGAAGAGGGACTGAAGCCACATCTTATGACGCTTCAGACAGGGGCTCCAAGCTTCTGCAGTTATTCAGGTTTCTTTACTCACAAGAATTATATAATATCTCAATTTTCTAAAGGCTTAGAATTTAGGATGAAGTAGATCCAATCCAGGTTCTACCTAAGGTGGATCTGAAACAGCCATGTCAAGAAGTGCTGTGGCCCTGTTCATAAGCAGCTCAGTTTTCAGGGCAGCTCTATGATGTAGGCATTGTGTGTATGTTCTTCTGGACAGAGTCCCTTCTCTCACTTGGCCTTAGCTCTGGGAAAAGATTATGGCAGGAAGTAGAAGACTCTTAGATGGTGCCAGGGACTGAATAATGTGGCAGAAAATGTAAGTTTTAGAATCAGACAAATTTGGGTTTATTTCCTGACTTTGAAATTCCTAATGATGTGTCATTAGGCAATTTACCTCACCATTCTGAACTTTAATTTCTTCACATTTAAAAAGAAACAAATAATGTTGTCAATGTAAGGCAGTTAGGAAGATAGACCTTCCATGGAGAATGGTCATTGTCATCATCAGAAAAATGGTGGTAATAGATGGAGGGCAGAGAAAGCAGGCCTGATTTATCTTTGTACATTCCAATCAGACTTATATCAAGATGAAAAGTCATCTTTTTCCACAGTTATTTCTGAGGCCTCCTCAGGAGAATCCTTTAAAACTTCATGGCCTGTGAGTTCCAACCTAAGTTTGCTAAACAGATTATATGTAGTTCTCCAGATTTGAGCCCCAGTATAACCCAGATGTCTGAGCCAATCTTCAACATGCAAATGCTATGTATTTATTCTATCTCTGACTCCCCTGCTGCTGTACAGTATAATCTAAAGGATCTCAACTCCCTTTTCTAAGTCCTATTTTCTGACCCCCAAAGGGACAGATGCACTCCCCATTCATATCTACTGCTCTTTATAAACTCAAAGAATGTGTGATGGGGTGAATGAAAAGGGTTAACACATCCTCACCAGCAAATCAAGGAATGTTATTGATGAGAGAGGCCTAGAAGCTATCAAATGAAACTTCCTCTTACAGGTAGGGAAACTGACGTACAGAGAAGAAACTGATCATGCTCAAGAATACAGCTAAGGAGGGACATCTGGGTGGTACAGCTGGTTGAGTGTTCAACTCTTGATTTTGGCTCAGGTCATGATCTCACGGTCATGGGATCAAGCCCTATGCTGGGCTTAGTACTCAGTGTGGAGTCTGCTTGAGATTCTCTTTCCCTATCCCTCTGCCCCTCCTGCTAGGAGGGGCCCTCTCTCTCTCTCTCTCTCTCTAAATAAGTAAATCTTAAAAAATACTGTTGACAAACAGTACATTTATTAAACAAAACAAAACAAAACAAAACAAAACAGAATATAGCCAATGAGTGGTAAAACCAGGCCTCAAGCAGCCATTGCCTGGTTTCCAATTCAATTTCTTTACCTCACCCTGTAGAGCACTCTGTACATCGAAGAAAAATACCCATGGATTGGACCCTTCCTTTACATCTTTGACATTCTGAAGAATTAGGTAAATTTCTTCCAAATTCTGGTTATTCTTTTCTTTTGCTGAAAGAAAGGAGGGGAAAAAAGTTAGCTCCACCATACAAATTCTATATTAATGGCTTCAGAAGACAAAATCTGAAAGTAGAGTATCTTAAGGCTTTGTTCACTTGACTGGTTCTGATGTTGGTATCTATATAGCATCCTGTTATTCACATAGACACAAAAACACATATGCATATATTATAATCTTTGCTTTATACCAAAACTTGGTAGCACTTAAAGCAACAATCATTTTATTTCCTCACAAGTCTGCGAATCAACAATTTGGGCTGGCTTTACTCTGGAAGATCCTGACAGAAAATGGAAGACCATTAGGTGGTATCAGACAGCACTTTCGGCAGAGGGTACTGATATGTTTGTAGACATGTGGTGGGCCTGGGTGGTCTGAGAGGGCCTCACTCACATGTCTGGTGGTCAGTGCCTGTTGTCATCCAGGCCTCTCTCTCCACATTGTTTCTCATTCTCAAGAAGGCTAGCTCAGCCTTGTCATGTGGTGGTGGCAGATTCTAATCTAAGGGAACCAGAGTGAACCTGCAAGTCCTACTGAGACATCAACTAGGAAGTCATACAATATTATAGATACCTTTTCTGGTTGTAAAAGCAAGTTGCAAGACAAGCTAAGGTTCAAAGAAAGGAGACATAAACTCCATTTCATGATAAGTGGAGAAAATTTCATTAAAAGAGACATATGTACAGGTATGGGAGAGGTTTACTTTTTTAAATTTATAATAAATTAACATATAGTGTATTATTAGTTTCAGAGGTAGAATTTAGTGATTCATCAGTTGCACATAACACCCAGGGTTCATTACGTCACATGCCCTCCTTAATGCCCATCACCCAGTTACCTCATCCCTCTACCCACCTCCCCTCCAGCAACCCTCATTTTGTTTCCTAGAGGGCTTATTTTGCTTAGCATAATACCCTCTAGTTTTCATCCATATCATTGCAAATGGCAAGATTTCATTCTTTTTGATGGCTGAGTAATATATATATCCTTAATGGCCATCACCCAGTTACCGCATCTCCTCACCACCCTCCCCTCCAGCAACCCTCACTTTGTTTCCCAGAGTTCAGTGTTCCTCTTTCTCTGTCTTCCTCTTCTTTAATTTTTCCTTCCCTTCCCCTACGTTCATCTGTTTTGTCTCAAATTTCACATAGGAGTGAAATCATATGGTATTTGTCTTTCTCTGATTGACTTATTTCACTTATCACAATATCCTCTAGTTCCATCTACATTATTGCAAATGGTAAGATTTTATTGTTTTTGATGGCTGAGTAATATTCCATGGTCTCTGCGCATGTGCGCACGTGTGTGTACATCTTTATCCATTCATCTGTTGATGGACACCTAGGCTCTTTCCACAGTTTGGCCATATTCATTGGAGGTGCACGTGCCCCTTCAAATCACTATATTTGTATCCCTTGGATAAATATCTAGCAGTGCAATTGCTAGGTTGTAAGTTAGCGCTATTTTTAACTTTTTGAGGAACCTCCATACTGTTTTCCAGAGTGGCTGTACCAGCTTGCATCCCCACCAACAGTGTAAGAGTGTTCACCTTTCTCTGCATCCTCACCAACATCTGTTGTTTCCTGACTTGTTAATTTTAGCCATTCTGACTGGTGTGAGGTGGTATTTCATTGTGGTTTTGATTTGGATTTCCCAGATGCCAAATGATGTTGAGCATTTTTTTCATGTATTTGTTGCCCATTTCTATGTCTGGAAGAGGTTGTTTTTATGGTTATTGTTTCTTTGTTTCTCTGTATCTCTCTAACTGAATCTCAACCCCTCAGAATGACCTTAACCCTTAACCCTGCTGGGCTAGAGGGGTGTGAGGAGGGCAAGCTCTGAGTTTCCTGGGCTAGTTGTGGAGGGTTATACCTGCCGATCCACTAAGGCCCCTCTCTGGGCTCCTACTCCCACCGCCTCCTCTCCTTTCTCTTTTAGAGCAGCCAGCCCCATTCCTACATCTGCCTCTTTGGCAGTGGGTGACCAGATTTCTCACATGCGTGGATACCTGTGAACACTTTTAGCTCACAGGAACTCAGACTTGGAGCTTTCCTCCAGACACAGCTGGAAAAGTTTTCATCAGTCCTCAGGGCTGAGATCTCTGGGATGCTTCTTCTAAAGGCTACATGCTCTCTCACTGATTAAAAACCCAGAAGCTGGGTTTTTAAGACCCAGTGTTTAGACCCCTATACACTTCACTTTTCTGTGGCTTTGTCTTCCCCTTTACATGGAGGGTGGGAGAACCTGCCCACTTTCTTGTTCAAAGTTGTTAAAGGATCAGGAGAGAGAATGAAGTCAAACATGGAAAGATACTGTTTGATTTCACAAACTTACTGAGGATACCTAACACTGTGGGTGATAGAAAACATACAAGGAAAGTTCTTTGCTTTAAAAGGGTTTACAATACACTAAGAGATCAAATATCTGTGCAGATAATAAGAATATAGTTGTGAATAAGGCCTATTTACTATCTCACTGAATATTCCTTCATTTCTTTCCCCTTTTTGACTCATGGTCTTTAGATTAAATTTATTTGTTCATCTGCTGACCCACCAATCCATCCATCCATCTATAGCTCCATCCATTTGGCTCATTCATTTACAGAGGACAACAAAGTCCTAGTCTAAATATTGGAGCTACAAAGAGGACATGACAGACCCTGCCCTGGGAAAAAGGTGTTAACTATGTACTAGAAAGCAGCAAAATGTAGCCTCGGTTTAAAAGACGAACTGAAGCTAAACCGTCTCTACACTCAATTGTGATAATTTCTGTGTCTATCTGTCCCACTCAATTTAGGTCTTATGTTCTCAGTATCTTTATTGCTTACATAGTTCCTGGCCCAAGGAAGAGCTCAATAAATGAATGAAAGAATGAGTAAAATAAAGCACAGTGTTGTAATCCTTCTCTATGTTTGTCTTCTCATTTGAGAAAATGGGCGTTGGTCTGGTAGAGGTTGAATGAGTATAGTACTATATATGTCTAATGGGATACAATATCTAGGTTAATAAATATTTCCTTTTTGCTTGTTTCTTTGACTTGGACATGTCTCTTTCCTACTTTCAACCCTTTTTTGCCATTTAACAATGAAGGGGTCAGACTACTATCTAAGAACTTGACCCAATTTGATTCCAAATGCTGGATAACAGTCTAGTGTTTGGCATCAATTCTGAGAAAGGTTCTGTATGCTTTTCATAGATATTATGTGGTACTCCCTGCATATTAATTATCAATTAAATATGAATCATCTGTGGAATGTGTTAAGCTTCATAGGGATAATACCTCAGTGTTGTTTAGAAAAATATAGTATGGAATGTTCCTTACAGTGAGCTTAGTACCAACTTTATTTTTCTTCTTCCTGTCCCCCAATATAGGCCACTATTTTTATTGATTAGAGTGGATTTCAGTATGACTTATTATTTATTTATTTATTTATTTACTTACTTACTTACTTACTTACTTACTTATGAGAGAGAAAGCACAAACAGGGGAAAGGCAGGCAGAGGGAGAAATAGGTTTCCCGCTGAGCAGAGAGCCCTGTGCGAGACTGGACCCCAGGATCCTGGGATCACGACCAGAGCCAAAGACATAGATAGGTACATTCAACAGACTGAGCCACTCAGGCGTCCCTCAATATCACTTTTTAACTACTGTCTCTGTTACAGGTCGGAGAAGCAAAGCTGCTTAGATGAGATTTTGATATTAATGAGTGTGCTGGGAGGGAGATGCTGTATTTGGTGGTCCCACATAGCTTTTGGGGGCCCCCTGCTGTCAGCCACCCGGGAATTAGGACAAGAAAACCTTGGTATTTGGTCTGCATTGCCCTCTGGTGGCTAGATTGAGTTTTGACAGGCAGGGCTGGCTAGTCCTGTGCAGTGCCAGACTGTAGAGAGCAAGGATACATCAGTTGCAGAGTTTCTTGAGCTCTTCTTATGCTGTCCGAGCTACTGTGAAGCCACATAAGAAGAATAAGGAATCAATCTTTTCCCCAGGTAATTTGTTTTCTGGCCTTCTGACCTTCCCCTGGAGAATACCTGTCTTCTGGACTTCTCCTCGTCATTCTTACTCATTCATCCATTATTTTCAACAACATTCACGGAGCACCTTCTATGTTCTGACACCATAAAATGTGCTGGGGTTATAGAAGTAAACAAAACAAACAAGCCTTCCCCTCATGGATTTTCATACTCTCAGATCCTTGCTGGAATGCCTGGCCCTCGAAGCACTCACACAGTCACACATTCCTGTCAGCTTTGCTTGCATCTAATAGCCAGTGAATCCCTTGCTAAATTGTTGCAACATACGAGCTTACGTTCTCCTTCTCTGGGGAATTTAGGGGTTATTCAAGAAGGGGTTGCAAAAGAGAAAAGCCTGAAAGACTGACAGGAATGTATTACTAATTGGTGGAATTGGGGACAATATTGCAAAATTCCTTGCATTCCTCAAAGCACACCACCCAAGCCACTTCCTGCTATGCATGTGTATGACTAGTTCTGCCAGCTGTGTTTGACCCCTGAGATTGCCTGGGGTCACCTTGAGAGCAGTGGGAGCTGTGAAATAACACTGGACTCCAAGGGAGAGCTCTATGAAGTCTCTCTTTCTCATATACAGAAGGGGAAAAAAAATCCAGTTATAATTGTTCCTAGTTCTGTCCTCAAGGAGTTTATAATCTTTCAATAGAAAAGAGAGGCTATACATACACATAATTACAAGACAAGCACAGATAAGGGCCAGGGGAGTTCTAAATGAGAACAAAAGTAATTTACAGTTAAAAGAACCAGGGAAGATGTCATGAGTAGAGGTAATTGATTTGTCATATTATTTTTTGGGGAAGTCAAGCCTGGTTGCTAGGAGGAAACCTGGTAATAGAAGAAGGTATTTGAGCTACAACTGGGGAAGTGAAGCTCAATATCCTGGAACTAGAAAATTTGAGGAAAGTGTTCTCATTTGGCCTTTGGAGATGCCAAAGTTTAGGAGTCTCTTTGGAGAATTGCTGATCTAATAAGCCAGAGTCCACTTGCTTAGTCCCTTCCCACCCCACCCTTCACTCCCTGGTTGCTAGTGGGTCACATTACTGAGCTAATGGTCGCTACCCTGGATAGCTTCTACTGCCACCTGTCTCAGACCTGAGCAGATTCATTAAAACTTTGAGTTTCTCTAAGATTTGCATATGGTGATCAAGTCAGCTCAATGGAGAGTTTCTCTCAAATTGGTTTAGGATTCTCTTTTTCCTCCTTTGGTAGATATTTACAACTCTGCTATATTTCAGACCAGCAAAAAAGTGGGAATTAGCTTTTTTTTTTTTTTTTGAGAAATGCAAATGCTTTGCTAATATCTTCTGTATTTTGAAGCGAGGTTGGGTACGGGGGTGCAGTGATATTGTTGTGTGTCTTTTATATATCCCTTGGAAATTTGGAACAGTGAAACACCTGAAAGATTTGTGGTTGGGTTAGTTCACATTTGGAGTGTGGAAGGAAGGCTCCTGTGTTGAAGACAGAGCCTTGTTTATATCCAGGATTCTTTCAGAGATCACATTAACAGATATCAGGGAAAACTGGGGGCAGAACATCACCTTTTATGTGGTACTCAAGATAATGTTTAATTTCCTGTCACCACACAGAAGTCCTCTGCACTCAGATTTGCTGCTCTTCTGCCTCTTGCCTCCAGAGGGCGATCTAGCCACAGTACTTCAGGCACTAGCAAAAGGATTAAGGATTGAGGCAGGGCCTGGTCACACAATTCCCTTCTTTCTCTCCTACTCTGTGCTCACAGACACACCCATGTGTTTGGTCCAAGAGAACAGAAGGTCCTACATAGGTCTTTGAACCTAAGCCACACGTTCCAGTGAAACTTCTTCTGATGAGTCCTGAATTGGGATGATATAGGATTTACAGAAATAGCAGCAATGTCATTTGTGCACAAGTGCCTTTGAAACACTTGTACACAAATTGTTCTGGTGGGAAAAATTAGGCATTCTTAAATCCTTGGACACCAGAAGCCAACATCTATTTGTTTCTAATGCACTGTTGATTATGTCTCTGTCTTGCTTAGGAATCCAGACACCTTAGCAAAGACCTTTCATAATCTGTCCACAGCTGACTGAGGCACTTTCATTTTGTTTGGCTGGCCATAGGAAACATCTTGGCCAAGGCCATTGCTGCTGGCCATAGGAAACTTCTTGTTATCCTGGACCTCCCCCTAGACTCCTTCAAGATGTTGTACATTTTATTTATTTTATTTTTTTATTTTTATTAACATATGATGTATTATTTGCCCCAGGTACATGTCTGTGAATCATCAGGCTTACACATTTCACAGCTCTTACCATAGCACATACCCTACCCAATGTCCATAACCCAGTCACCCTATTCCTACCCCTCCTACTTTCCAGGCACCCTCAGTTTGTTTCCTGAGTTTAGGAGTCTCTTATGGTTTGTCTCCTTCCCCATCCCTTACTGTTTCATTTCCCTCCCCAACACCCCCACAACCCCCTGCCCTGCCTCTCAAATTCTTCATATTAGAGAGATCATATGATAATTGTCTTTCTCTGACTCACTTATTTCATATAGCATAATACCCTCTAGTTCCATTCACGTCATTGCAAATGGCAAGATTTCGTTTCTCTTGAAGGCTGCATAGTATTCCATTGTGTATATATATATATATATATATATATATATATATATATATACACACACACACCACTTCTTCTTCATCCATTCATCTGTTGATGGGCATCTAGGTTCTTTCCGTAGTTTGGCTATTGTGGATACTGCTGCTATAAACATTCGGGTGCATGTGCCCCTTCGGATCACTACATTTGTATCTTTTGCTGGGTTGTAGGGTAGCTCTATTTTCAACTTTTTGAGGAACCTCCATACTGTGTTC
>CM053604.1:136558283-136595008 GCA_028646535.1 Procyon lotor | reverse complement strand
TGGACAGATCTGCTGTGAATCTGACCTGTCTTCCCTTGTAGGTTAAGGACTTTCCCCCCGCCTTCCTTGCTACTTTCAGGATTCTTTCCTTGTTTGTGTATTTTGTGAATTTGACTATTATATGCCTTGGCTTAGTGGGAGTTCTCTGTGCTTCTTGGATTTTGATGTCTGTGTCTTTCCCCTGATTTGGGAAGTTTTCAACTATAACTTGCTTAATTAAACCTTCTGCCCCCTTTTCTCTCTCTTCATCCTCCAGGACTCCTATGATATGACTGTCACTCTGTTTTAATAAGTCACTGAGTTCTCTAAGTCTGCCTTCATGATCTATTACCTTTCTTTCTCTTTTCTTTTCAATTTCATTATTTTTATATCTTTATCTTCTGTATCACTGATTTGTTCCTCTGCTTTGTGAATCTTCATTTTTATGACATTAGGTATACATCTCAGTTTTTAGCACTTTTAATTTTGGCGTAACTAGATTTTAGTTCTTTTATCTCTGCAGAAATGGATTCGCTCAGGTCTTTTGTGCTTTTACAGGGGCCCAGCTAGTATCCTTATAAATTCTAGTTCAGGCATCTTACTTATATCTGTATTGATTAAGTTCCTGGCCTTAAGTTCTACTTCCTGTTCTTTCTTTTGGGATGAATTCTTGTCCTGTCATTTTGTCCGGAGAAAAACCCAACAAACAATAACAAAACAATAACAACAAAAAACTAGATCTTGGGTGTGTTTTGATCTGCTTGTTAAAAGAAGCTAGACCTAAAAATAAGAAAAAAAAATGAAAACTAAAAAACTATATAAAAATAAAATTAAAAGTAAATAAATAAATCATAGAAAAATAAAAATAAATATATGGATAATTTTAAAAAGTAAAAATAAAAAGGAAGCTAGCTTCTATTTCCTCCAAAGCTGAAGCTTTGCAGCATTCTATAATCAGGAAATTTGGTGCATGGTGCTGGTTTTCTTGGGCAGGAACCTGTTGCACTGATTCTCAGGTGGAATTGACCTCATGAAGATGCACTTGCAGGAGGTGGGCGGGCGGGGCTTCGTGTAAGGGGATCTGGTCTCCATTAGGTGTTGCTGTTTTGCTCCCTGAAGACTTTCAGTGCTGATGGGCAGGGTGAAAATGCCCGGGCCACTCTCTAGCCCAGGAGCCCACCACAGAAGAGCAAACAATTGCCCCTCTACTGCCCCTGGCTTCTATCAAATCTCTGCCTTCACCCTGCCTATGTCCAAGCTGTTTTATCTCAGGCATACAACAGGGTTTCAAAACTTCAAATTTTAGGGACTTCTGCAGTACAGATCATTCTGATCCTCTGGGTGGGGAAGGGGGGCTTGCTGTACTTTTGCCATTTGCTGGCTGGTGCCAGGAAAACAGTTGCACAGCAGCACACAGTTCAGAGTTTATGGCACAGAGGAGCAGAGAGCTAACACTCAGGCTTGCTGCCTTCAGCAGGAGTCCTTGCTCCCACTCTTGGGAATAGTGCAGCACATTGGCACCACTTTTCTTGCTACTCAGGGGATCCTCAGAGCACACTGTCCTCTTCTGAGTCTCCACCCTCATTCCCTGCTGAAGCACTTTTAAGAGCACAACCTCAATGGTGGAAGACTTCTAAAACTTCAGATTTTGCACTCCACTACTTATAATATCTTACAGTAATCTCCATAATCAGGGCTTCCTCTCCTCTACAGTACCCACAGTTCTTAACTCCTCCAAATCAATTCTCTGTACCCCCTACCTTCCAGAAAGTGGTGGCTTGTCTACTTGCAAACTTACAGGTTTGTTCTCTCAATCCTCAGATTGATTTCTTGGGTGTTCAGAATGATTTGGTAACTATCTAACTGTGTTCCAGGGATGCAGCAAATATGGGGTCCCCCTACTCATCTATCATCTTAATTTCTCCCTTCAAGATTTTATTTTTTTAAAGTAATCTCTATACCCAATGTGAGGCTCAGACTCATGACCTAAAGATCAAGAGTCTCATGCTCTACCAACCCAGCCAGTCAAGCACTCTAGCACTGCATTTTAGATTTCCCCTTCTGGTAGCTTATTAAAAAGCTCTAGAAACTCATTCAGTAAGAAAACCTGAAAAAAATGGCTTCACCAGTTCCTCAAACTTGTTTTTGACCATTTCACTGCTGAAAATATTTTCCCCAAATCACCTATTTGTATCTGTACGAAAGTATGTAACGATGTTATATGAATACGTAGTAATGCTCTGAAGAAGCCATCTTGGAAATGCTGCTTCTTCACTCTACAGATGATGGGTCTGAGACTTAGACACAGGAAATCACTTTTTACAAGGATATAGAGCTAACAATTGGTAGCAGAAACAGGACTAGAACCCAAGACCTAAGCATTTTCTGCCACACTGCTTATAGAAGCTCCTTCTCAGGCTGTGAAACATTTTCACCAAAGTTCAAAGAGTTTAGTAAGAAAGCTATGCATCATAAAATAAGCTTCAATATTATCTGGCTTAAAGAAATGCATTTGAAATATGCAATTACTTTAATAAGAATAGTTTGGTAAATTAATTGGTTAGTAACTAGATTTATGCTCACAATGTTTTAAGTGTCATATTGTTGCAATGCCACAGCATTATGCCAGGAATTGTTTGATGAGACAAAATCCCACCACAACATTATTGCCCTGATGGAAATGAGGGGGGCTTGGCACTGGGGCCTGTTGTGTGGGACCATTTGACTTTCTCTTTCCAAGCCTCCCAAAAGATTAAGGCAGAGCAGGTAGAAGAGGCCTGTGCTGGTTAACTTTGTGTGACTGGATCAAAAGGTGCTGGGATATTCATCTGGATGTTTTTTCTGGGTATGCCTGTGAGGGTGTTTCCAGATGAGATTAGCATTTGAATGGGTAAATTCAGTAAGGTGGATCACTCTCCCCAGTGTGGGTGGGCATCACCCAATTTGTTGAGGACCGGGGTTTAGAATGAAAGGTGAAGAAAGGAGAAATTCGGCCTTCCTGCTTGATTGCTTGAGCTGCGACATTAATCTTATGCTGTTCTCAGCCCTCCTGGTTCTTAGGACTTCTGACTTAGACTGAATCACAGCACTGGCTTTCCTGGGTCTACAACTTATAAACAGCAGATCATGGGACTTCTCAGCCTCCATAACTGTGTGAGCTAATTCCTTATAATCAGTCTCTTCATATATATTCCTATTTGTTCTATTTCTTTGGAGAACCCTGAAATTAATACAGGGTCAGAGACTAAGGATGTAGAAACCAAAAAATTCTCAGCTTGCTCTGGTGGCACTCTAGAAAGCTTAGAAAGCTTTTTAGAACAAACTCCTAACCCTGCTCAAGGGGACTGCTTATCTGTGCCATAAGATCTAGGATACCGCTGTCACCCTGGAGTTGAGAGAGGAGAAAAGGAATGAAAAAGCTGCTCAGGCCAAGAACTATCTTAAGAGCATTCATGGACACGGTCTCATTTAAATATCACCATTCTTCATAGGAGTTTTTACTCTCATTTTACAGAAAATGAAGTTGAAGACATGAGAAATAAAATGACTTCTCTAGGATCCCACCAAGGGGAACTGATATCTCTGGGGGATGTTTCTGAGTTTCCAGCAAAGCCACTTGTACATCTATTTTGTACTAAATCTTGCCTTTGGATTGTGTGGTCGTTAGGGTTCCTGAGAGTCTGAATGAAGCTGACCTTCCCAGACTCCTAGCTGCAGAGTGGCCATGGTCCATATGGTTTTGGGTAATGGTTAGGCCTGAGCTTTCATCTCTGGTCTTGTCCCAGCTCTTCCAGCTGTGTGATGTCAGACAGCTTACTGAACATTCTATGCTGAGATTTCCTCAGCGGTAAGATAGAAATAATGAAATCTACTTCTCATGTTGCTAGAATTCAATATGAGGTAAGTGAGCATGTTTGGTCCAGTTCTGGCATATGGTTTGATCTGTTACCTTCGCCATGCTGGGTCACACTGGTCATTTCCATTTTGATCTCTACAGTGTACTGAAAGATTGTGCCACTCTTCTGTCACCTCAAATGCTGTTGTAAGTACTGGTTGGCTTTTGCTGTCCATGTTGGGTGGCCCAGACCAGACAGTATTTGCCACATGAAGGGCCTCATGTGTAATGGGTACGCCATAAACATTTGCTGGCTGATTGGATAACTGATCTCCCTCCTCTATCACTACTATTTGTCTTTTTTTCTCAAATTGCTTCTATATTGCCTGGCCCTGGAAGCTTAACTGCTATCCAAGAACAATGAAGTGACCCAAAAATCACCCACTTGCTTCTACTCTTGTGGTTAAGACAATAGCTCTTCCCTTGACTGGCTATGATCATTTATCCTTGGGGTCTCCTGCTTTTTCTTGGTACTGCTTTTCACCAGGTTGGCACCTGGTAAGGTCACTTGGCACTCCCTTCTAAGAATTACAGTGCTCACTGTCCTCATAATTTCTCCCATCTTTTTTCTGTATTGATAGCTGTGTGATTCTGGGTTACCATGACAACTGATTGATTAGCATCCAATTCCTGGACTGGGAAACATGCAGCCAGAAAGAATTACAAATGATGCCTGATTGTCTGCTGCCAATAGCCTGATTGCTGCCATTTTCTGGCAGGTAACTCAGCCCTAAGAGGAAACCCTGTGCTGTGCAATTATTGCGATGTGATTGATGCATCACTATAGTTACAATTGGCAGTGTTCGCAACTCAGATTTTTTTTAAAGAAAAAAAAAAAAACAACAAACCTTCCCCTTTCAGATGGGAATGGTTATAAATGAAGAAGTATAGAGTAGGGGAGGGCAGTGAGGCTGGCAAGTGGGGAGAGTATGGGCTGAGAAAGAGCCTAGTTGGAGTTTCAGAAGTAATGCAGAGAAAAGAAGGAAGAACAGTGACATATGGCTGGGAAGAGGGTAAAAAGGGATGACTATTGCCTGTGCTCCCTGTCCCCTCCAACTCCTAGGCTTTGCAGCAAGCTAAGGGGTGGTTCAGAAATCAATTTCAGATGAGAGGCCTGAAAAGTGGTGGAATGTAGGATGGAGACCAAAGAATATACAGGCCATAGGTGGTATTCTGCTCAGGCCAATTACTGAAGCTGCTTTCTTGAGTTTAAGTCATTTGTGATGACCAAAGAGCAAGCAGCTAGGGCTAGGAATAGGGTCAGGGGAAAAACGATTTGTACCAGGTGGAAGTGAGTTTAAGAGCGGGCCAGTGTGGAGGAAATGCTGCAGTGAAACCTACAATGAAGCTGGCACTTAAAGGCTTTGACCCAGGGACAAAGTGCCTCTCTTGTTCCTCAACTGGTTGTTAAATACTTTTCAGGCTGATGGAGGGGGAGAAAGAATGAAAATATTTGTGATTGTTAGGAGTAGACTAACAGCTAAGGAAGGTAGTCATTTACCTGTCTAAGCTGGCTATTATTGGGAAGATTGGCTCTCTCCAAGTGTCTTCCAAATCATGTCTACCATTCAATAAGTTTAGTTATTGTGCTACTGATAATTTTTTCTCTTGGGCTAAAGATGGTTTCCTTTCCATGGTCTTCTTTTAAAAAGCAAGTGCTTCCAGAATTAGTACTATTTAGTCACTTAAACCTAAATGCTAGTGTGTGTGTGTGTGTGTTTAAACCAATTTATTGGGATAAATTGGTGATGGGTATCAAGGAGGGCAGGTGATGTCATTAGCACTGGGTGTTATACACAACTGATGAATTATTGAACACTACATCTGAAACTAATGATTGAATTTAAAAAAATACTCTTTAAAAACTAAAAATATATTGAGGTATGACTGACATTAAAAAAATCTGTACATATTTATTGCGTACAACTTGATTAAGTTTGGAGATAATAGTATATTCATGAAACCGTCTCCTATGACATAAACATATTGATCACCTCCCAGATTTTCTTCTGCTCTCTTTATTTTTTATTATCACTTTTAGTTTTTTTCACCCCCTCCCCAGGTTCATTATTTATTATTACTATTATTAGTGATAAAAACATAAGACCCAGGCAAGGCAAGGATGACTACTTTTGTCACATTTATTCAACATAGTATTGGAAGTCCTAACTACAAAAATTAGCCAAGAGAAAGAAATAAAAGACATCAAAATCAGAAAAGAAAGATGTAAGTTTATCTATTGGCAAATGACATAATCTCATATGTGGAAAAGCCTAAAGACACCCCAAAAACTATTAGAATGAACAAACCAGTTCAGTAAAATGGCAGGATACAAAACCAAGCATACAAAAATCAGTTGCATTTCTGTATACCAACAACAAACTATAAAAAAAAAATAAGAAAACAATTCCATTTACAATAGCATCAAATATAATAAAATATTTAGGAATAAATTTAATGAAGAGGTAAAAAACTTGTGCACTGGGAACTATAAAACACTGGTGAATATGTTTTTGTATTCATCTTACCTGAATCCTTTCTATCATAATATTTAGGTATTTTTATTTTTGCATTCACTTATGCTTACTTTTTGAAAGTAGGAACTGGGTCATTAATTTCATCATATAATGGAACCATAATAAATGAGAACTACATGACTGAATGAAAGGAAAGATGGTTACATTGATGAGGCAGTTTTGAAATACATGGGGTGGGAATTTGGTGCAGTAGGGTATGATGAGGTGGTGGTGGTCAAAATGAAAATGAAAACTGATAGAGACATAATGGGAATATGTTATAATCACATAATGGGAATCTTGGGTTCAGTCTACTTTCAAAAGAAGGTGTAAGAAGGCAGGATTAGAAATACAGGAAGACTAATATCTGTGGTTCTGGACATTTTTAGCTATCACTTGATACCATGGCAGAGGTCCTTGAGGATATGTGCTTGTCATCTTGGCTACTGATAAGCATTACTGACCTATAATATGGTGCAACCCATCATAAAATGATTGACATCTGTAAATTGACCCCAGCAGCCCAGTATTTTTTTTTTTAAAGATTTTATTTATTTGACAGAGAGAAACACAGCGAGAGAGGGAACACAAGCAGAGGGAATGGTAGCGGGAGAAGCAGGCTTCCTGCCAAGCAAGAAGCCGGATGCGGGGCTCGATCCCAGGACGCTGGGATCATGACCTGAGCCGAAGGCAGAGGCTTAACGACTGAGCCACCCAGGCGCCCAGCCCAATATTCTTAAAGGAAGAAAGGTAGATTAAACTTTTTATTTACTCTTTGTCTTCTCAGACTGTAAGAATACCAATGGCACAAATCATGTCTTCTCTTGTATGTACTTAGTTCCTGGGAGAGAGAAAGTACTTAACATATTATTGTTGAATAAAAGTACAATTTAATAAAAAAAAAGCTTAAATTAACCTTTTGAGGTGTGGAGTAAGAATTGAGGAGAAATAGTGAAAATAAATGTGGGAAATCATCTGGACAGATGGGTAATACCTATTGGTTTTAGAGGAACAGAATCACAAAGTCTGAAGTTCAACTTGCAATTCCACAACTTATCAGCTGTGAAACATTGGGCAGATTATTGAACTTCTGTTTTCCTATATGTCAAATGGAGAATAGTAATAAAACTTACCTCATGGGGTATTTGGAAAGATAAATTGAGAGAATGCATGCAAAACAGATAGTACATAGCAAGAATTCAATAAACGTTGTGTTATTATTACAATGTTTAATTTATGGCCTAGAAAATGAATGTTTTCTACTTAAAATGTACAAAAACAACAAAAATGATCACTCAAAAAGAGAACACACCTTACATTGGTACAATGATTAGTGATCCCACAGTTGTAGGGGGTGTGGGGAAACAGAAGTAGTGTTCTTTAGATTTACCTGAAATATCGCCAGCTAATGTCTTGTTTATTGTTGAAAGCAGTTATAAAATACTTGTTTTATGGCCTAAATGTAAAAATAAGTCCATTTATGTTTAGGATATTAAATATATCCACATTTGTAGTACCATTTAAGGCCATTCAAAACCATAGGAATTGGTTTCCCAGACTTAAGATAATCCAGATAGATAAAAGCTGGTTTCCATGGGAACTAGTTTTGCTTTCTCTTCCATCTAATTGAAATCCATTTACCAAAGTCTGAAAGTTTTTTAAGTACCATTTAATGAGTTCTTCATTTGGTTTACCAAGCTCAGTGCAAGCAGGGGTAACTTACCATTTGCAGCATCAGTCAACTTCTATCAAGTGAGTACACACTTGAGTTTGCTAGGATTGATTCTTTGTTTACTTGGCTCACTTGCAGTTCAGACTTGAAAGGATCAGCTTCCACCAAACACTCTATACAGCTTGTATTATCTGATATTCTGTTGTCTTTCTGAAGAACCACAGTTTGGTGACCTTTCTGGGGGAAAGAGTAGATAAGAGGAGTTACAAGATGGTGACATAGACCACATTTCTTCACATGTATTTAAGAGCAACATGCACACTTTAGAAACTTTGATTTGACCATTTAATTGTATTGCATTTGAATGACACTGTTCAATACATTGGCTTGTTATCCACTCAAACACCATGTTTTCCCCATGTACCTGTAGAGCTTTCTTTGTTCTCTCTTCAGAGAAGAATGTAGAGTGACTCTCTTAACTCAGTCTCTCCTGTTTTCTAGTGTTGGATAGCCATTATCTTCATAATTTTATATTCTCAGAAAGAGAATTCCCTCCCCAATATTTTGTAGGACTTGGAGGGTTGGGAAGGTTTCTGCATGACTTTGGTTGGGCTGTTCTGATGAGGCAAGAAGACTGTCAAAGTTCAGTGGAAATCGGAGGGTGAGATGAACCATGAGAGACTGTGGACTCTGAGAAACAAATTGAGGGTTTTGAAGGGGAGGGAGGTGGGGTATTGGGTGAGCCTGTTGGTGGGTATTGAGGAGGGCATGTATTGCATGGAGCACTGGGTGTGGTGCATGAACAATGAATCTTGGAAAACTGAAAAAATAAAATTATATTAAAAAAAGAAATACAAAGGATCAAATTCTTTCCAATTAACCGCATTTCAGTGCAAATTTCAAGAATTTTAACAAGAATATAAAAATATCTAGTAACAAGTTAGTAAATACCATAATGTCTTGTATCCAATAAAAAACAAAATTATAAGATATACAAAGAAACAGGTAAATAAAATTGACAATGAGAAGAAAGGTTGGTTTAACATTTGAAAATCAACCAATGTAACCACTACCCATTTTGACTAACTAAAAGAGGAAAAACACATGATCATCTTGTTGAACATAGAAAAAAATGGTAAAAATCTAGCATCTAATCTTGACATAAACTTCCACCAAACCAGGTAGGTATATCAAGGAATTTCCTCAACCTGATAAAAGGCACCTGAGTAAAACCTACCCACAGGCGTCACATATAATGACAAATAACTGAATTCTTTCCTCCTAAGATCAATAAAAGATCAAGGACATGAATTTTTACTGCTTGTATTCAATATTGTACTTGGAGAATTCAGCCAAAGTAGTAAGGCAAGAAAAAGAAATAAACACCAAGATCAGAAAGGAAGAAGTAAACCTATCTTATTTCTTAGACAATATAATTATCTTCCAAGAAAATTTTATGAAATCTACTAAAGATCTAAGGAAGTAAAAGTAGCTTTAGAAGATTTACAGGATTGGGACACCTTGGTGACTCAGTCAATTAAGCCTCCAACTTGGTTTCATCTCAGGGTCATCGGATCAAACCTCACATTGGGCCCCCCCTTCAGTGTGGAGTCTGCTTGAGATTCTTTCCCTTTCTCTCTGCCCTACCCCCATTCATACTCTGTCTCTCTCAAATAAATAAGTAAAATCTAAAAAAAAATTACACAGTAAAGTGTTGGTATACAAAATTCAACTTATTTTTATATACTAGGAACAAAGAATCAGAACTTGAAATATTTTTAAAAATACTACTTAAAAAAACATTATAAATATGAAATACTTAAGGACAATTCTGGGAAAATTGACCTGTGCACTAAAAACTACAAAACTGAGCTGAGGGATATTTAAGAAGACTAAATAAATTGAGAGATAAGGCCATGCCATTGAATAGGAAGACTCAATATTGTTAGGATGTTAATTTCACCCAAATTAATCTATAGATTCAACATAATACCAATTATGGGGGATTAATAATCCCCCCATAATCCCAGAAAACTTTTTTTTTGGTGATAATTGGTAAGTATTTGTAAATTCGTAGAAAAGTCCAAAGTAACTATAATGGTTAAAATAACTTTAAAAAAGAAAAACACATTTGGAAGACTTGCTATGACCTGAAATTAGGACTTGAATAGCTATGGTAATTAAGACAATATGATATACATATAGACAAATAAATCAATAGAACAGAATGGAGTCTGAAAATCAACTACGCATATATGGTTAATTGATTTTCAACAAAGGCAGTTTTGTTGGTGGAAAAAAGAGTCTTTTAAATAAATTGTGCTAGAACAGGTGGATATCAATAGGCAAAAAAACCCAAACAAAACCCCAAACAAAAACTAAAAGTTCTATTCATTTCTTGTACCATATATATAAAAAACCTTTACATGGATCATAGACATAAATATAAACTCCTAAACTATATAATGCTCAAAGAAAACAAGAAAATCTTCATAATTTTGAATTAGGGAAAGACATCATGGATGCAATACAAAAATATGATCCATAAAAGACAAACTTGATAAATAGGAATTGAGAATTTTTGCTTTTTGAAAGATACTGCTAAGAGAATAAAAAAATGAGCCATAGAATGGAAGAACTTATTTGTGTACCAGAAATTTGATAAAGGACTTACATTCAGAATTTATGGAGATTATCAAAGCTCAGTAATAAAAAACACAAATAACCCAGTTAAAAATTGTCAGATTTACCCACCACCAGGCTCACCCAAACCCCCAACTCCTGCCCCTCCAAAACCCTCAGTCTGTTGCTCAGAGTCCACAGTCTCTCATGGTTCATCTCCCCCTCTGATTTCTTTATGCTCAGCATGTAAGTGAGACCATAAGATAATTGACTCTCTCCACTTGACTTATTTTACTCTGCATAATCTCTTCCAGTCCCGTCCATGTTGATACAAAAGTTGAGTATTCATCCTTTCTGATGGAAGCATAATATTCCTTTGTGTGTATGGACCATATCTTCTTTATCCATTCATCTATTGAAGGGCATCTTGGTTCTTTCCACTGTTTGGCGATTGTGGCCGTTGCTGCTATGAACATTGGGGTACATGTAGCCCTTCTTTGTACTGCCTCTGCTTCTTTGGGGTAAATACCCAATAGTGCAATTGCAGGGTCATAGGGTAGCTCTATTTCTAATTTCTTTTTTTTTTTTAATATTTTATTTATTTGACAGAGAGGAGAGAGATCACAACTAGGCAGAGAAGCAGGCAGAGAGAGGGAAGTAGGCTTCCTGCTGAGCAGAGAGCCCAGATGTGATGCGGGGCTTAATCTCAGGACCCTGAGATCAAGACCTGAGCCAAAGGCAGAGGCTTTAACCCACTTAGCCACCCAGGTGCCCCGCTTTCTAATTTCTAATTTCTTGAGCAATCTCCACACTGTTTTCCAAAGTCGCTGCACCAGCTTCCAATCTCACCAACAGTGGAAGAGGGCTCCCCTTTGTCCACATCCTCTCCAACATTTGTTGTTTACTGTCTTGTTGATTTTGGCCATTCTAACTGGTGTAAGGTGATATCTCAGTGTGGTTTTGATTTTAATCTCCCTGATAGCTAAAGATGATGAGCATTTTTTCATGTGTTTGTTAGTCATTTCTATGTCTTCTTTGGAGAAGTGTCTGTTCATTTCTTCTGCCCATTTTTTGACGTGATTATCAGTTTTTTGAGTGTTGAGTTTGAGGAGTTCTTTATAGATCTAAGATATCAGACCTTTGTCTGTGGTGTCATTTGCGAATATCGTCTCCCATTCTGTGATTTGCCTGTTTGTTTTGTTGACTGTTTCCTTTGCTGTGCAGAAGCTTTTTATCTTGATGACGTCCCAAAAGTTCATTTTCGCTTCTGTTTCCTTTACCTTTTGAGAGCATGTATTGCATGGAGCACTGGGTGTGGTGCATGAACAATTAATCTTGTAACACTGAAAAAATAAAATAAAAGTACTTGGGGGGAAAAATTGTCATATTTAAATAGCATTTCACCAAAGAATATATGGGTGGCAAATAAGCACACAAAAACAAGCTTAACATCATTAGACATTAGAGAACTGCAAATTAAAAGCATAATGAAATGTCTTGCACATCTTTTAGAATATTATGAATTAAAATGACTGACCATACTAAGCATTGGCAAGGATGTGGAAGAACTGGAACTCTTAACTGCTGGTGGGAATATAAAATAGGGCAACAAGTTTGGAAAACAGTTTGGTTGTTTCTTAAGGAGTTAATTACAGACCTGTCAGATGATCCAACTATTTTACTCTAGGTATTTCTTCAAGAGAAATGAAAACATATGTCTATGCAAAGATTTGTACATAAATGTTCATATCAGTTTTATTTTGTCATAGCTAAAAACTGAAAATAGCACAACTATCCATCAACAAGTGAGTGAATACAGCAAACTAAGGTATATTCATTCAACAGAATACTATTTAGCAATGAAAAGGAAGACAGTATTGATACAAGTTATAACTCAGATAAATTGCAAAGTAATAGACAGTATAAAATAAGCCAGACACACAAAAATATATGTTATTTGATTTCTATTACAAAATGTTTTAGAAATGAAAAATAATCCACAGGGAAAGAAAGCAGGTCAGTGGCTGCCCCGGGACACAAGGAGTGGGAAGTTGTGTGAGGAAGGGATTACAAAGTAGAAGAAGGAAGGTTTTGGAGGCGATAGGTTTATTATCTTGATTGAGGTAATGGTGCATGAGTGACAAGTAAAAACTTATCAGACTGTATGCTTTAAATATGTGCAGTTTGTTGCATGTTAACTATACTTTGATAAAATTAAAAATGATTAAAGATTGTACAAGTGGGCTCATTAAGTCATGATATCCAAAAATAAAATATTGGGAATATGCCATCTGAAAGGGGACATCCAAAAATAGTGGCCATTAAATTTCCTATGAACACCTAAAATTATGACAGAAGTGAACACTAAAACTGTATAGATATCATACATCAAAATTGTAGAAGGTAAAACACACCAAATTTTTCCATACTTTAATCAAGAAAGGAGATTCCATGCTGTTTTAAGATAAAAGTGAATATGCTGTTGCTAAATAAAGTAGCTCAGTTACTGCCACAAAATTCCCTAGCCAATGCCTTTCTATATGGCAAAGTAAAATTGCCTAGTGTCGGGAGGCCTTATAGCATTCCATTTTGGTTTGAGTATTTCTTGTAAACATTTACAAACCTATTCACTCACATGGATAGTGACTCAAATTATGGAGAATGTCACCATGTGAAAGTAATATTATCTGACCTTTTATTTGAAGAGCACAAAGTCACAAATACAATTTAAGGTATATTTTGATTTAGTTTTCAGGAAATTTGGTTAAATTCAGTAAAAGTTTTGAATCCTATTAAAATACAAACAGACCAAGGGGCACATTGTTAAGTTCTGCCTATTTCTGCCTTCAGATTTCTGCTTCTTGTCTCTCTGCCTGGAGGAAGTGTGGATAAAATTCTGGCTCTGGAGCATGTGTAGGCACTTGTTACAGCCTTAGAGGCAACTCATATGTGGTTATCCCTTAGATCCCAAGAGTTAGGTTGGAAAGCAGATCCCTGATCTCCCACCAGATTTGTGTACCAGCAAGATTCATCTTGTCTGATGGACCAAAACAAAACAAAACAAAACAAAACAAAACAAAACTGGACAAAGTATTTTAAGTGCAAAAGAATGTTGATTAGCCCATGTGACTAGAAAGTCCAGGGATAAAGCTGACTATAAATTTGGTTAAATTCGGGGATCAAAGAATGGTATTGGACCCGGCCTTTCTTTTGGCTTCATGTGCTTCTTTGTGGTGGCTTCTAGAAGCTCATGATTGAATTCCGGAACAGATACTCTCAGGTTCCAATTGAGTGGAAAGGAGAGCTTCTATTCCATAAGAGTCAAATGAAACAGTTGGTCACTGAACTAATCACAGAGACCAAGGAAAAAATAATTTATCATGTGCATGCTGTGTGGTCTGGGATGTAACAAAGAGTGTTCTCCTAAAGAACTTTGAAGAATTCATTAAGGCCTCTGGAGCTCAATTCTATTTCTGCATTCCTGCCTAGTAATTCTGGTAAGTTCTAGACTTTCAAAAGTTTCATTAAGTTCTAGATTAATATACTTTTGAATTCTCAGGAAAAAAATATTTCAGGAATAGTATTTGGGGTAAGAAAGAACAGAGAGAAGGAAGACTGCATTCTAAAGCTTTAGTTTTAGGTCTCTTATTTAAATGGCCAAACTTGGAGAGAACCAATGGTGTAGAGATGAACCACAGTAAAGTAGGCATTTTACTGTTCTCCATTTTATGGTATATGTGGGATACTGGAGAGATTCATACCAGAACCTAAATGCCTATGGTCTGCACTGGGACACACCTAGGTGTCTTGGATCCTAGGTGACATCGCCCTCATACTTCAAGGAAATGAATTTTTGGAGACTACATCTATAAAAGCCTTTCCTAAGGTGTCAGGCTTAATACTAATACTAACATTATGATGACACTAATCATGACAATAACAATGAAGCAGAGGTAAAATGCATATGATTTCATTAGCTTGCAGCAAAATTTCTCTTTGGGAGACTAGTGCCTATGAGAGAATCTTGAAAAGATGTTTATGGTAGAAGCTGAAACTCTGAGAACATGGATATTAATAGTTGCAAGGACAATCAAAGATAAAAATAGATTTTCTTCCTGAAAAGAAAGTTGACAGTAAGCTGTGATGTACATGAAATGAAGTGACCCATGAAAGTTCTAAGAATATTTTAGAATAGAAGAGCCTAGTATCCAGTTTTAAGTTCTTTGCTTTGCTACCATTAAACCCTCCCTTATTATGCCTTTAGTGAAGTCCACTAAATACACAAGTTGCTGTGTCTAAGTGTTATTCAGTCATTTATTTATTTATGATGAAAACCAAAGTAGAGGTTGGATTTTCCCACCTGGGTCAGCATGGAGGATTACAAAAAGAACATGTGTGAAATGGATGATATGTAAACTGAGTGATCAAGAGCTCAGAGCTGAGATGGTCAGAGGAATTTACCTTACAAATTTCACAGGCATTTTGGATTTTAGATGTCCATAACGAATAGAATTGGGGGTTTTGGTTTTCCCTAAAGAGATTTCAAGGGGCAGGAATGTCCAGGTGACATCAGGTTAATAGTAATAATAATCTTCATAACTATCATTTTTGTTTGTGTACTAGTAATGTCAGGTATTTTTCTGGGTATTTTACATCACCTAGAAGATGGAGTATCATCCTTATCCCAATCTTTATTTTTCTCTCCTTTATTTATATTTCTTATTGTATTTTTTTCACCTCCCTAATAGCATCCAGCTCATTCTGTTTTATATGCCTACTTGGTCACATATACTTTCTCAGTGACCTTCCACTGGATAGCAAATTCCATGAAGGAAGACATCATGCCTATTTCATTGTCCATCATTAAATGGCAATTATCATGGTGCCAGCACTTAGTGATCACTTAATAGATATTACTCATAATTAGCATAGCTGGTAGTTAATAAGTAAAATTAAGTGAATGAGTGAATTTTGTAGATGAAGAAATGGGTTCTTAGAAGTTCCTTGACTTACCTGAGGTCATGTGACTGCATGTTTGCTTTTCTCTGTGTCTTTCTGTTCCAAACACTGTTCCAAACCCATTCTCAGGATGGGTTTCCAGCCTGGCTTAGGAGAAGCTTATGTTTCTGTGCAAATGTTGCTTTCTGTCTCATAAAATTTGGGAAAGGAATAAGAGGCACCCTGAAATAGCCTGAACCCAGAGGCTGAGATATAAATGAGCTCTCCTGTGGCCCTGTACACAGTGTGTGAGTTACGAGAGCAACTGCTGATCCCATGTCTAGTGCCTACACAATCACACTGTATGGGATGTGCAGCCTAGGAGTTCACAACAAGACATCACCTTTCAGGGATGGTAAAGATGAAGGTAGACCTATAGGCCCTGTTTCCATCACAATGACCAAGGCTGCCTTGTTTGATTCTGGAGAGGGGGAGAGTGCTGAGACCAATGGCTTGGTCATGGGGGGTTCATGAATATACATGGATCTCTGTGCCATAACCAGAATAATCATAATGTATTCACTCAGATGCTTGCTAATCACCAGCAACTCATTCAATAAGAATAACACTCTTATATGTCAAACTGCATGAGGATACATATAATGTCTTTAACCAGAAAACACCAAGCATATCAATGGGTTTTCACACTAACAAGCATTGAGAAGATATGATTTATTTTTCCATTTTTTCCCCTTTTGGTGCCCACCTTTGCCCTGCAGTTAGTGTGGTCTGAGGCCTTGGTCCAGGTGGCTCCTACAGGTTGTGATGTCCTTCATCAAATCCAACTGCTGCTGCAGATAGTGAGCCACTGAGAGATCCTTTGTCCATAGTTGTCCAAAGACAACTCTATTCTCTTCCTGCCTCAAGAAAATAAATACCTGTTCCCTGATGGAGGAAAATCTCAAACTCCACTGAGCTCCTGGGATTTGGACCTGTGTGACTATAGACCTCTGAGGCAGAGTTAGTTTTTATGTAGGTGATCTTGAACACTTTTTCTTGCAAACTTCAGAGAAGGGTCCTGGGAGTTGGGAGTACATAGCACCACAGAGCACAGGTGAAAGACCATAGACATTAGAATCAGAAAATGCTGGGGTCAAATCCCAGAATTGTTTCTTACTACCTGATGGCTTCAAATCAGTCAGTTTACCTCTGTACCAGTTTCTTTGCCTATAAAATGTGGAGAATAATGACCACCTCTAAGGGAGATTACAAAGGCTAATATGCTATATAGTATGATTTTTATATCATTATATATTATTTTAATATGATATATGTGGTATATTCTCTGGAAATTTTCTTTTATCGTGGTTGGCATATAGTAAGAGCTCAAGAAATGGGAGCTAATATCAGTTATCAGATCTGTTATGTGCAAAAAGATATTCATCACAGAATTGCTTATAAATAGAGGAAGCAGCATCAATGCGTGTCCATAAAAGCACAATTAATTTGGCTCAGTTGGTTGAGCGTGATTCTTGATTTTGGTGCAGGTCATGATCTCAGGGTCCTGGGATGGAGCCCTGCATGAGGCTTTGTGATCAGAAGGGAGTTTGCCTGAAATTCTCTCTCCCTCAAATAAATAAATAAATAAATAAATAAATAAATAAATAAATCTATCTTTAAAAAAAAAGACATGGTTAATTCAATTATAATGTACTCTTATGATGAAATATGTAGCCATCACAAATCATGATTTTTAAAGAATGGGAAAATGTTCACAAATGAAGTGTAAAAAAAAAGACTCAAATCATATATATGATTTGAATTATATTTATCTGTATGTATAGCTTAATTTATACAAATTAACAAAATGGCTCTATATATATCTAATTGAATAGAATCCTACCTACTTCCCTAAAAAGGCTTTGGAAAACTATACTCCCAAAAGCTATAGTTTATCTCTCTAAGTGGTGAGAATATAGGTGATTTTCATTTTCTTCTTATTGTTCTTGTATTTTCCAGATTTCCTACAATGAACATTTTCCACCCTTATAATACAAAGAAAAGCAAACGTTATTACTTTTAAAAAATAATGCGAAAAGCTGCACGTCATTTTTGTTTTTGTTTTGTTTTTTACAAAGCAACAGCTGGGCATTAACTTTCTCCTCCATCTATCCAAATGCCCTGACCTGGGTCTGGCATGGATGGGACAGTAGTGACCCCCAATCTGCCAGGTTGGCATCACAGACAGGTGCCCCAGGGCAGGAGCAGTGTCCAGCCTTGCTGGTTGTCCTCCCTCCTCCTCTCTGTTGGCATTTCCTCCGGTATTTATTCACTCACATAGCCTATAGAGTTAAAAGAGGTTTGTTTCTTTTCAGGCTGTTGAGTGAAGCCGGGGTAATTTAGTAGAAAAATGTCATGCTAATGCAATTCAAAGTTCAAATGATCTTTCATTTTGAGGGAAAGAAGAATGTGTGTGCAGTTGGAATGTTAAAACTCACTACTTGCCCTGCAATTCAAATAGAAATATGAGCTGCAGGGGCTACATAAGTCACATGAAGTACTGTGAGTGAAATGCACAAAATGAATAAAAATGATCCAGAAGCCATTTATTAGCATTGCTGGGGGCCAGAACCAAACAAGAATTGTGGCCACCAGAAGCTGCGTGGGGAAGAAGGAATGTTTGCATGAAATTACAATAATCCTGAAATAATAAGGAAGGAAGTGATCAGTGAGGTCCTTCCTGTGAATATCGCCTTCAGCCCCCCAGAGAGTTGTGCCCTTTCCAGCCCACATTTCCTTTCCTCTATGTCTTAGGCTTCTGCTCAGCTGACTATATTTGGCAGATGGGGGTGGGTGGAGACCAAGAGAGTGGTTGTGGTTGCCCACAGTGCTGCCTGCTCTGGGGCCTGGGAGGATGGGGATTGTATGGAGATGTAGTGGGTCCTGGCGTTCTGGCCACAAGAGAGTGTGGTTGGCCTCCCCAGTGAGCTCACCATTCTGTCCGTGGTGATTTCAGGTCCTCTTACTCCACTTTAGATTTCCACTTCCCTTCTGCCACAGCAATGTGCTCAGAATGTCGGTTATTTATGTCTTAATATAAATTTGCCACCTTACTTCAGCTCATAACAGATTAACGTTTTCTGACATAGCTGTAACACTCCTTTGAAGTTTTGTTTCTTATTTTTTTCCCTCAACTTGTGAAAAGGATGTGAGGTAGCAGAAATTTCCAAATTTCTTTCTTTAGTTTTAAAAGTAATATTAAGTCTACCTTTGAGAACTCTCAGGTCACCATAAACAGAACATTTGCTGTCATTATATCCCCCATCTTTGTTATGGACAGAACTATGTCCTCTCAAAATTCATATGTTGAAACACTTAGTCTGGCTATATTTGGAGGTGGGGCATGTAAGGAAGTAATTAAGGCTAAACGAGGTCTTAGCAGGATTAAGATTGGTGTCCTTATAAGAAGAGACACCAAACAGCTCTTAATCACTCTCTCTCCCCTGCCCCACCTCTTCTCTTCCCTCTCTCCCCCTCCACCTCCCAGTGTACATGCCACCCAAGAAGAGGTCATGTAAGCACACAGTGAACAGATAGCCACCTATAAGCCAAGAAAAGAGGCCTCAGAATGAAACCTACTTTCCTAGAACCTTGATTAGACTTCTAGTTTCCAAAAATGTAAGAAATAAATTTCTGTTGTTTAAGCCCCTCAATCTGTGGCAGCCTGAGCAAACTAATATAATCTTTTATAAACAAATCCCAAAGAAACAGGGGACATATAATTGATCTTCACATATGCAAGTCAATAATGTAACAACCCTAAGAAACTGAAGAAAAAAACAACAACAAAAACAAAACTGGAATTCAAGGCATGTATGTGTATGCTCGGTGTGTATACAAGCAAGAGTAAAATTGTTCTTTCCTTGGAGAGTATTAATTTTCCATTATGTTTCATCTAAGTGGCTGAAATGTTTTCCCATATCTGTTTCAATGTAGGGTAGAGTTGTGCATTGCATAGATTTACGGGAGGGGAGGTTTTGGAGATAAGAAGAAAGGAAGATGAAATATTTTTCTTTTTTTTTACATCTGGGCCCAACAGCAGAAAAAAAAGATTACATTTATCTGTATTTATCTGTTATGCATTGTTTTCCAAACTGACTTCCATAGAATATTATTTTTACAAAGGGGTGTCAATGGGAGGTATTAAAATTTTTCTTTGGTCAAGTGAGTTTATGAGGTGTTTGCATAATTTTTCAAGGAATGTGCATTGTGACTCTCCAAGAGGAAGACATGGCCTGCAATAGGTCACAGCACATTTGACCAGGGCTCCCTTCTCATCATTCATTTTGGAGAATGTGCTCATGGCCATGGTGCTGCAATGGAAGACTGCAGATGAGAAGTCACACAGTCCACTTCTAGACCTGCTTTTCCCTCATTTGCTGCTTATCCCAAGCCAGTTGCCCCTGGATGCCTCAGATGTTTTGCTATACAATGACTGGTGGGTTGTATGATCTTGACTCTTCCCCCTTCTCTAGCACTTTTTTTCATTGTTTCTATGACTTCTTGGCTCCACTGATCCACTTTGCACCTTAGGCAAGGCATCCATTTCCCTATCTATTCAAAAGTACAGAAATGTTCAACCTACAGAGATCTCTTGTCAAGAGCAACTGAGTTAATTCAGGGGAAAGTACTTAGAAAAAAATAAGGTGTTAAATAATTTTTAATGTCTTTGGGAAAGGTTTATGACTTTTCTGTCATTTTAAGTGCTGTACAAACCAGGTGAAACAAAGTATGAGGAATGATGTATCACTCTGAGCTCAAGCTCTAAAGTTGGGCAACTTGGATCTGAATTTCAATTCTGCCCTTTTCACTGGAATGATCTTGGACAGATTACCAATGTTTTCTGCTTCTGTTTCCTCAGTATTAAAATGGAGATACTTTCTGCTGTAATTCAGTGAGTATTAAATGAGACAATATGGGTTAAGTGCTAAAAACGGTGCTTGATATTTAGTACACTCCAGTAAATATTAAGTTGTCATCTTTGTATTCTTGTCCATCATCATCATCATCATCAGCAGCAGCAGCAGCAGCAGCAGCAAATAAAGGAAGAGCCACAGAAACAATAACAACAATGAAACAAAAAAAATGCAGTGGTGGAAGTGGTCAGTACATTCCTAGTTTAAAGGCTCTTACAACTTCAAATGACTAGATATTCCTCCTTAACTATTTGTTGGCTTCTGCAAGGATTGGTCTTACTATTAACAAATGTTCATTGAACCCTCCTCATTCTGCCTTTCTTTGGTAAGTCTGTGAATGTTCATGGGTAGAGTAACAGTTGAAGGATTCATAGAAGAGGTGGGGCTTGACCAGGTATCTAGTGAGATGGATTTGGAAAGCACAGAGGAGAGGAGAACATCATGAGTAAATAAACAAAAGTAGGCATGATATATTGGAGTTGGAAGGGGACACCAATGAGTGTAGACTCAGAGAGTGGTAGGGCATGCATTGGAAGGTAGGTCCTTGAACATTAGGCAGAGAAATTCAGACTTTATACAAGAGAAAATCAGCAGAAGGCAAACTGCTTTTCTTTTTAAGCTGTCTGCTTTCTCCTTATGAGAATAGAAAGGTCATGCAGTGAAAATGAATCATCGTTCTTTCCTACTCACTTAGCATTCAGCATAAATCAATGCTTGCCTTGGGTGAATGGGCAGGTAGTTATTTGCAAGGCTGAATCAAATCATGCAGCTGGTATGGGTGCTGCCTGTAGTCCCTTCTCCTTATGCTGGCCAGGGTTCCTATTCAGTGGAAATTCATTAGTACTGGTAGATTGGTGGGGATGGTGTTCTTGAAGATGGGGGATAATAGGAGCTCCTGCATGGTAGAGGATCTCATTGGAGACCTTGTTTCTGAAATCTTGGAAGTAGCAAAGTATTCCTGAGCTGGGGTGGGCATGTCTGGAATTTTAACTTCTACTACTAGATAGATGATTATATCTTAAAGCAGTGAGAAGCACTTCCATGTGGATTAATAAAACAAGGATGAATTGTCTTTACCATACAGCCCTCCTAGAAATCTGGCCTTTCAATTTGGGGCACTTAAAAGCCCATTAAATGTAGTCGTTGTGCCACTTTTGATTGCATCAGCCTTATACCTTTCACTGTTAGCAGTGCCAGCCTCCATTCTTTCTGAACCTGGCCACCAGCTTGAGTAGTCAGCTATTTAAGCAGAAATGGTCTTCAGTGAAAATCTATATATTATTTAATGCCTTTGCCCTTTGCCTTAGATCTCTCTCTCCACAAGTTTCTCAGCCAGGATTTCAATCTGCTTTGGATGCTTTGTAAGGAGAAATGTAGAGCAAACTCCCTTGGGAATTGTGGCTCTCTGTCCCTGATGTCTAGAGTCTCATAATTTATAGTTCTTCTGTGCTGGGCCTCTGCAGTTCTTTAATGGGGCCTTGTGGTAAAGTTTGGGTAGGGAGAAATCATTTCACTTAAAAATGGTTCTGCTTTGACGATCTCTGTGTTACTGGGAGTTTTTCTTCTTTGTCTTTAAAGCCAGAGCCATTTCCTAGAATAAATGTTGCCTGAATGCCGGGGAAGAAAAATCAGGGAGAATTAAGTTTCTAAAAGATTCAGACACCAGCAGTGCATCCAAATGGCTTTGGCAGTTCATCGATCAATCAAAAGATATTTAATAATTGCCTACCACATGTAAAGCATAATGTTAGGGACTATGGAGAATATAAAATTTGTATAAAATCTTGTCCCTCTAACCCTCAAAACTCAGTTTTTACAAAATTCAAGCCAGGCTTGCTGCCCTGGTATCCAAGGCCTCCTGTAAACTGCCCCAACCCACATTTCTAGGTATGCTCTATGCTCCAGCTAACCTAGATTACCTCACATTTCTTTGACTAAGGATAAATGCCCCTTGGACCTTCATCATTTCTGTCTGCTAAATTTTATTCATTTTTGCAGGTTAATTTCAAATATCACATCTTCTATGAAGCATGGCCTGACTTGAGCCTTGGTTGGATGTATACTTTCTTCTTTTCAATTCTCCACAGAACACTGTATTTCTCTTGTTTCGTCCAAAGGATAGTGCTTGATATGGTAGGGAGATCAAAAACATTTGTTGATGGACTAATTTAATAGGGTTAAAAGGGCTCTCAGGGTTTTATGGGGTTGCCAAAATCAAAAAGATAGAAAGAAGACTTGGTTTGAAATTTTAACTTAGGGTCCAGTTCTGAGAATTGAAACAAGAAAAATTTAACTGAATTTTCAAATAGATAAAACAGTAAGGATTTAAAGATATGTATGGTTATAGCCACATATGACAGTGGAATTTTTACAAACAGCCCAAAATGTAGCATACTGAAATGAGTGCTGCTTTTTGAAATTGTCATGTTCATTTACTTCAGAAGTAAATTTCTGAACATGACAATTTCAAAAAGCAGCACTCATTTCAGCCTGGTGGTGGGTGTTGAGGAGGGCACGTATTGCATGGAGCACTGGGTATGATGCATGAACAATTAATCCTGTAACACTGAAAAAATAAAATAAACATATTTTGGGGGAAAAAAGAAATTTACTTCACTGAGGCTGCCACTAAGCACAACATTAGCATTGAGAAGATCCCAACCCTTGGTGCTCCCACTCCAACCTACCCCTTTTGTTTTCTGCTGTTGTAATGTGAGCCATTCTACAAAATTTCCACTTGGCAGGAGTTTCAGGGACACTGTTCCACAGGACTGTGTTCAGCATTGAAGAGAAGGTAAAAGACAAATTGTATTCATCATGAATTTACAACTACATTTGGGAGAATCATATGAAAAAATAAAGTGATAATGCAAAACAGTCCATGAAGTAGTGTAGAAATGAGCCACCTAGATGAGAAGAGCTACCAGAATTTAGGGAGAAGCATGTGGGTGGGAAATGAACAAGGCAAGATGTGCAAACTGAGAGGGTCCCCAAGAGACTTCAGGGAATGGAGGTGGAAGATTGGACATTCTGGCTTGGAGACTCAAAGTATCTAAAATTATAATTCACAATTTCACTACCCCCATCAAGCTCTCTGCTCCCAGATCTCTAAAAAAAAGTCCTGTCTCATGATACTTATTTTGGTACATAACACTAAGTATACTCATAGTCTCCAGAGCAAAAAATCTGGTCAAGTTTGCCTTCTCATTTAACACTGATGCCTCTGTGTAATCAGTCATCCATTATTACAGTTCATACAGATTGCTTCTATCTCTAAGTTCAGCCTGTAAATAGAATACCAGCTCTTCACAGATTTTGTCTTTTAAATATTGTTTCAGCTATTTTTTAAAAATAATTTAACTTTTTCAGTGTTCCAAAATTCATTGTTTATGCATCACACCCAGTGCTCCATGCAATACATGCCCCCCTCAATACCTACCAACAGGCTCACCCAACACCCCACCCCCTCTCCTCCAAAACCCTCAGTTTCTTTCTCAGAGTCCACAGTCTCTCATGGTTCATCTCACCCTCCGATTTCCCCCAATACACCCTTCCTTTCCTTCTCACAATGTCCTCTATGTTTTTCCTTATGCTCCACATGTAAGTGAGACCATATGATAACTGACTCTCTCTGCTTGACTTATTTCACTCAGCATAATCTCTTCCAGTCCTGTCCATGTTGATATAAAAGTTGGGTATTCATCCTTTCTGGAAGCATAGTATTCCACTGTATATATAGACCATATCTTCTTTATCCATTCATCCGTTGAAGGGCATCTTGGTTCTTTCCACAGTTTGGTGATTGTGGCCATTGCTGCTATGAACATTGGGGTACATATAGCCCTTTTTTGCACTAAATCTGCATCTTTGGGGTAAGTACCCAGGAATGCAATTGCAGTCATAGGGTAGCTCTATGTTTAGTTTCTTGAGGAATCCCCACACTGTTTTCCAAAGTGGCTGCACCAACTTGCATTCCCACCCACAGTGGAAGAAAGTTCCCCTTTGTCCACATCCTCTCCAACATTTGTTGTTTACTGTCTTGTTGATTTTGGCCATTCTAACTGGTGTAAGGTGGTATCTTAGTGTGGTTTTGATTTTAATCTCCCTGATAACTAAAGATGATGAACATTTTTCTGATGTTATTCTGATGGGTCGTCCTCTGTATGTAAGAAATCTCTTCTCCCTAGCTGCCCTCAGGACCTCTTGTCTAAAATTATAACTTGTGAATTTCACAATGATGTGTCTAGATGATTTTTCTAGACTCATTGATCTTGGAGGTGTCCTTTCTGCCTGTAGGACATGAACACTTGTTCCATTGCCCAGATTGGGGAAATTTTCATCCAGAATTTGTTCAGCCATATCTTCTAGTCTTCTGTCTTTCTCCACCCCTTCAGGAATTCCAATAATTCGGATGTTGGAGTGTTTTATGGCGTCATTTATTTCCCTAAGTCTATTCTCATGGTTTCTAAGCAGTTTATTCCAGATGTCCTCCTGACCTTTCTTCTTTACCATTTTGTCCTCTAAATCACTAATTTTATCCTCTATCTTTGTTACTCTAGTTGTTAGACTATTTAGATTAGATTGGATCTTATTGATAGCATTTTTGACATCATCCATACTGGCTCTCAGCTCTGGCCTTAGAGATTCTATGTTGTCACTAATGTTTTTCTCCAATTTAGCCATTGCCTGGATAATTGCTACCCTGAATTACCTTTCTGACATACTGTTTATGTTCATATCCAATAATTCTGAGGAAGAGGGTGCAGTCTCTGGATTTTTCCTCTGTTGGGTGTTCCTCCTTCTAGTCTTTCTGATGAGAAGTAGTTGAAGGGATATATAGCTGAATAGATCAACCATGATCTAGGCAAGGTATATCCTGGAAAATTTTGGAGCAATCAGAATTCAACACCAATAGAACAAAAATGAAAAAAAAAAAAGAGAGAGAGAGAGACAGAGATAAAAAGGGAAATCCTAGCCCAAATGAGCCCCCAAAGTAAGATTTATAAGGTATATAAATAGACACAAACAAGCAAAAATACTGACAAGAGTAAATGCCAATAAACAAAGAACTCAGCCAAAATGAATCCCAAGAATAAGATTTATATAATACCAGAACAAAAACAAAAACACAGAGACACTAAGAATAGAATAAGATGGGAGCATGCTTGTAGATCCTCGATGTGGGTGAGGAAGGTTATTTTGGTTCCTCCTGGGTGTATCTTGTTATCTTTGTTAAAGGACACAACTTTCCAGAGTTACAAGGAAATTAAATCTAATTTATATATGGGGGTAGTATTGGATAGGGAAGAAGGATTACCTTGGAGCTTATATCTCTATGTATATTAAAAAAGAAGAAAAAGGAAAAGAAAAAGAGAAGAAAAGGAAAGAGAGACACTGGTGTATGTATGAAAAAAGTTCAAGTTGAAAAGTTATTATGGAATATGTTGTTTTAAACCTCTAGTTGTAATGGTAAGTAGATTAAAAAGATTAAACAAACAAGAATTGTGCAAATGAATTAAAAAAATTGTATCTACGATATATACAGGTTTTTGAGGCAATACTGGGAGTTTGATATATAGTTTTCCCCTGATGATGGGGTTTTACATTTATTTTTTTTATATACAGTTTTATGGGGACTCTGGTTATTGTCCTCTTGATTTTGGTTTGTCTTCTAGGGGAAGGGCCTGCTGCATTGTTTTCCAATCAATCTTGCTTAGGTTGAGTTGCCCTGCAGATTATCTAAGGATTGAGCTTTGTGGAAACCTGTTTTTCAGGCTTTTGGTCTCCGGAGGTTTTTGTTCTTTTGCAGCTTTTTGCAGCTTCTTACGGCTTTTTGCGGCTTTTTTGAGGGTCCAAACAAAGAATCTCCCTATTCCCAGACCTCCTCCTTAGAGAAAAGCCTCAGTCAGCTCCCCTCTGGGTGGTCCACAACACAAAGACGCCCACTCTGCAGAGTCTGCTGCACATCTGAGCCTCCCACAGGCAATGCGCACCCCCAGCTGCAGTCCCAGTGTTCGCCCAAAGCCCTCACTTGTCACTGCACCCCTGTGCCTCCAAAACCATGAGTGATATTGGTCCTGGGAGCCTGCTTCTGGTGGTTGCCTTTCCCAGGACTGCTTTCTGGGGTGCAGACCCAGTCTGGGTGTGCTCAGTCTTTATGGAGGCCCGCAGAAGACTGTCGCTGGAGCCCATAGGCTCCCTCTGGAGAGGGTGTGAGTGCTCTCAGAACCTGTGTCCTGTGTGGGGGATCCACCAGCTCGAACCCACATGGAGCTCCCTCAGGGGTGGGCGAGAGTGCTCTAGGAACCTGTGTCAGGCGTGGGGGATCTATTGGCTAGTGCCCACATAGAGCTCCCTCAGGCATGGGCAGGAGTGTTTTTAGACCCTGAGTTGGGCTGAAGAGGATCACCGCTGGCATGCACACCAAGTTGTCTCAGTTGCCGGTGGATTGCGCCTGGCTGGAGCAGCAGTGTAGGGAGCAAAAAGTCAAAGACACAAGGACCACAGGGTGGAGGTTCCTCTGGATTCCCTCTGACAGGGGTGGTTGCCTGTAGTGACCGTCTTGGGTCTGTGGGCTTAGGGCTGTGCCTGTGCCCACCCGAATCCACCTGTTGCCCTCAAGATCTTTTGCTCTTTTTGAGGGCTTTTAGCCAGACTCCAATTTAATGCTGTTTCCCAATCACAGTACACTTTTGTTTGGGGTATTACTTTCCTTGGGTCACTTCTGGTGGCTCCCTCCCCCTTCTGTTTATCCTCCAATATGGGTCCAAGTGTTCCCACTCTTCTTTACCTTTCTACGGCTGCCTTCTGCTCCTGTAGAGATCCAGAAGTGAATGAACTTACTTCTCAGGCTGATTCCTGGTATTCAGAATGTTCTGGTAACTTTAGGGGACCGTTTGAAACAGGGTCTCCTACTTCTCCGCCATCTTGCCTCCTCCCCACTGGGTTCTTTCTTCTTTTATAGAACCCCCCTGTAATAATTCTTGTAGTGCCAGTTTAGTGGTCATATATTCTTTTAAACCTTGCCAGTCTTGGAAGCTCTTTATCTCTCCATTCATTTTGAATGTCAGCCTTGCTTGAAAAAGTATTCTTGCCATCATGTTCTTCTTATTTAGGACCCTGAGTATGTCTTGCCAGCCCTTTCTGGCTTGCCAGGCTTCTGTGGACAGGTCTGACATTATTCTGATGGACCTTCCTCTGTACGTAAGCAATCCCTTCCCCCCTTTTTTCTAATATTATAATTCACGAATCTCATAATCAAGTGTCTGGATGTCTTTTTAGACTCATTGATCTTGGGAGGTGTCCTTTCTGCCTGTAGGACATGAACACTTATTCCATTCCCCAGATTGGGGAAATTTTCATCCAGAATTTGTTCAGTTATATCTTCTAGTTTTCCATCTTTCTCTAACACCCCTCCCCCACCAAGGGATTCCAATAATTCTGACATTGGAATGTTTCACGACATCATTTATTTCCCTAATTCTGTTTTCATGGCTTCTATACGGTTTGTTCCAGCCCTCCTACTGATCTTTCTTCTCTATCAGCTTGTTCTTTATATCATTAATTCTATCTTCTGCCTTGTTTACCCTAGCTGTTAGAGTATTTAGATTAGATTAGATCTCATTGATAGCATTTTGACTTCTGCCATGTTGGCTCTCAGTTCTGGCCTTAGAGATTCTATGTTGTCACTAATGTTTTTCTCCAATCTAGCCATTGCCTGGATAATTGCTACCCTGAATTCTCTTTCTGACATACTGTTTATGTCCATATCAAATAATTCTGAGGAAGAGGGTGCAGTATCTGGGTTTATCCTCTGTTGGGTGTTCCTCCTCCTAGTCTTTCTGATGAGAAGGAGTTGAAGGGATATATAACTGAGTAGATCAACCATGATCCAGGCAAGGTGTATCCCGGAAAATTTTGGAGCAATTGGAATTCTACCCTAAAAAGAAAGAAAAAAGAAAAAGAGAAAGAGAGAGAGAGAGAAAGAGATAAAAAGAGAGAAATCCCAGCCCAAATGAGCCCCCAAAGTAAGATTTGTAAGGTACAAACACTAACAAACAAAAAGACTGACAAAAGTAAATGACAAAAAAAGGAACCCAGCCAAAATGAACCTCAAGAACAAGATTTATATAATACCAGATCAAAAACAAATACACAGAAACACTGACAGAAGAATAAAATGGAAGAGTGGTTATAAATCCTCGATGTGGGTGAAGAAGTTTATTTTGGATCTTCCTGGATGTATCGTTGTATTAAGCCTCTAGTTGTAGTGTTATGTAGTTTAAAGAAATTAAAAGGACAAAAATCATGTGAACAAGTTAAAAAAAATTGTATCTATGAAATATACAAGTTTAAGGGCATTATCGAGAGCTTAATACATTGTTTTCCCCTGAGATTGGGGTTTTACAATTTTATGGGCACCCCATGGTTATTGTCCTCTTGCTTTTGGCTTGTCTTCTGTGGGAGGGGCCTGTTGCATTGTTTTCCAGTCAATCTTGCTTGGGTTGAGTCCCCTGCTGGCTTTTAAGGGGCTGGGCTCTGTGGAAACCGTTTTTTCAGGCTTTTGCTGTCTGGAGGTTTTGTTCTTTTGTGGCTTTTCAGAGGGTCAATGCCAAGAATCTGCCTGTACCCAGACCTCTGCTCTAGAGAGAAGCCTCAGTCTGCTCCCCTCTGTGGTCCAGAACACACAGACTCCCTCTATGCAAACTCTGCTGCACACTGCAGCCTCCCACAGGTGGTGTACATCCCCAGCCACTGACCCAGTGGTCACTTGAAGCACCCACTTGTCTCTGCACCCCCAGCCACTAAAACCACAGGTGATATTTGTCTGGGAAACCTGCTTATGGTGCCTGCCATTGCTGGGACTGCTCTCCAGTGTCCAGGCCCATGCTGGGTGTGCTCAGACCCCATGGGTTGCACAGGCCGTGGAGGGATTATGGACCGAGATTGCATGGTGTTCTCTCAGGTGCGGGTTGGGAGTGCTCAGACCCTGCAGCAGGATGCAAAGGGCTGAGGTCCTAAAGAGACTGCCGGCTGGTGCCCACACCACACCACACTCTTAGGCAGGAGTGTGCCTAGCCTGAGTGCTGGTGTGAGCAGTGGAAAGCCGTAGGCTTATGGATCACACCAAGCTCTCTTAGGCACTTGTGAGAGTGCGCCCGGCCCGAGCAGTGGTGCAAGCAGTGGAAAGCTGCAGGCTCATGGACTATGGACTGGACCCTCTGCCTGTTTCTGATGCAGGAGGTTGCCCGTGGTGGCGTCCTTCCTGAGAACATGGGCTTAGGCCCGTGCCCATGACCACCCAATTCCACTAGTTACCCCTTAAGCTCTTTTGCTCTTTTTAAGTATTTTTAACCAGACTCAAAGTTAATGCTGGTCCCTAATCACAGGGCACTTTTGCTTTGGGGTATTACTTTCCTTGGGTCTCTTCTGGTGGCTCCCTCCCCCAACTGTTTATCCTCCAATGACAGTCCAAATGCTCCCACTCTGCTTTACCTCTCCACTGCTGTCTTCTACCCCCATAGAGATCCAGAAGTGTATAATCTTACATCTCAGGCTGATTTCATGCATATTGAGAGTATTCTGGTAAATATTTAGATCACTTTAGGGGACTGGTTGTGTGTTCTGGACCACAGAGGGGAGCAGACTGAGGCTTCTCTCTAGGGCAGAGGTTTGGGTACAGGCAGATTCTTGGCATTGACCCTCTCTTTCTCCACCATCTTGACCCTAGTTCTTCTTCTGAGTGTTTGTCTTGTTCTTCCATTTGGAACATATTCCTCTGTCTCCTCAGTTTGCTTCAGTCTGTTGTTTCTATGTTTGATGTAGTTCAGCTCTGTCTCTTTGTCTTGAAAATGTGGTCTATGTTAAAGATGTCCTGTGGGTCCCAGAAGCACAATTTCTTCTGGCCACCAGAGCCAGGTACTCCAGCAGTATCCCCAGTGTTGGTAGCACGCACCCTCCTTTTGTGGTGGGGCTGCTACTGCTGGGTGCAATGGTGAATTGGGAGGTCCCTAGCCTGGCTGGCTGGAAGGCCTGGCTGTGACTGCTCCAGGCATACTGGTAAGTGGGGTTGGGTCCCAGCCCCACTGGCTGTGACTCCTGTGGATATGTCATTGGGTGGGGCCAGCTCTAGGCCTGTCTGTGAGGCCTGGCAGCAACTACTGTGGATGTGCCCATGAGTGAGGTAATCATTTTATCATCTGCAAGGCTCAACCAAGGTGCATGGTGTAGGGGCTCTCATTAAGTCATGACCCTTGTAGATAGCAGTTTAGAGGAAGGATTCCTAAATGGAACCATCAGTACTGGATTTATCATAGCAGAACAAAATAGCAAAAATGGTAACTATCAGTGTTTCAGTCCCCAGGGAGTGTCCCAACTATGTTTTGTTTCTCAGGCAGGTGCTCCAAGACTAGTGAGCCTTTGTCACCTATAGTCTATATACTTTTTGATCTGGTGTTTTGTGCTGGTTTCTAGGTGGACTGAGTCTGTGTGCAAGACTCAAAAAACAGGCTTTCCTTTCCCTACAGTTCTGTAGTTTTCTTTGATGTACTCCTTGTTGTTTTTCAGAACCAAGTGTTTTGGAGGCTTGCCTCTCCTATGCAGGATCTATGGGTTGGGGTGCTTGATGTAGAGCTGGAATCTCTTGCTTCTTAAGGAAAAGTTCTGTACCACTGAGCTCCCTCCTGAGTGTGGAATGCTGTGCATGGGAGTGGTTTTTCCCTTACCACGACAGTATCTCTGTCACTTCTATCTATCCTGGTGCTGTCTCTTGCTGTGGATACTCTGCTCATCTAGTTTCTAGTTCCACTTCAGAGAAAATTGTTCCAAATGTGGTTGTAGATTTGCTGTCTTTGGGAGAAAGTGTGTGTGGGATCTTCCTATACTGTCATTTTGAACACTCTCTCTTCTTCTTTTATCACATTTTTTTTAAAAGATTTTATTTATTTGACAGTGAGAAACACAGTGAGAGAGGGGACACAAGCAGAGAGAATGGGAGCGGGAGAAGCAGGCTCCCTGCTGAACAGAGAGCCCGATGTGGGGCTCGATCCCAGGACCCTGGGATCTGACCTGGGCCAAAGGCAGACGCTTAACGACTGAGCCACCCAGGCGCTCCCTTTTATCACATTTTTGACACAAGTTTATTTCAACTCCTTTTATCTAACACTGAACTATTACAAAAGCACCCTTGCTGGTCACAACTGCCTCCACACTTACCTCCTACTATCTGCATAAATGCATGGTTACACAAATTATGTCTTTCCCATTCTCAGCAAGGTAGAGTGGAAAGAACACTGAATTAAGAAGCTAAAAACCAAGTTTTAAGTCTTAATCTACTATTTCTAGTTGTGGGTCATTGGACAATTTTCTCTAGGTCTTTTCCTTCAAAGATAAGAGAAACCAGTATTATACATATCTCAGCTATTGTTGTGGGGATCATATGGCCCTAAATTTGTGAAAACATTTTGAAACCTGTGAAGAATTCTTTAACTTTAATTTGTCTTTTTTCATTACTATGCAATAAAACCCAGTCTTTTTAGCCCAGAATCCAACAATGCACCTACTTTATCTTCCCAACTTTTCCTCAATGCACCTACTTTATCTTCCCAACTTTTCCCATAGTGTCCTTTCTATCCTTGAAATCTGCTCTACTTAAGGTCCCATGCAGAAACCTAAATCTTTCCCTACTTCTATGTTGTTAGCTGCTGACCATCAAGTGCCTTTTTCATTTTTCTCAGCCTCCTGAGCTTTTCCCCTGAATAAGAATTAAAGTGAGAATGGTTTCTAGTTTCAGAGCTGACTCTCTAACTATGTTTATCCTCAACTGAATAGGTCTTGCACAGAGACATGGACTCACAAAGAATGAGCAGAACACAATAAAGTCAAAACAAGCTACTTTCTGGCCTTTTTAGATCCAGTGGAGAAAAAAACAGATCTCTAACCACAGAAGAAAGTTAAAAGTTATAATTCCTCACTGTTCAAGGCAGGGTTTGGCACATCATGAAAGTAAAGAGAAGGTTTATTCTGATAGCTCACCAATGAAATGACATCTTTCCTTGTCTTGTTGGGACAGGATTACACACTTGTCAGTGGCACTTAGAAAATGTATCAGTAACAACATAGACCAGATGTAGGCTGAGTCCTATTTGTGGTCATCTGGGTGTTGGGATTACTTTTATTGAGACAAGCTAGGCACTGGGGAGCTGAGCATCCAAGCCCAAGTAAGTCACAAATCTTCTCACAATATTCTGATTAAAAGTCAATCACACTCTTATATTTGAACATGGTCTGATGCTTGTATCAATTAGAATTCCACTCAGGTGAAAACAATAGAAAATTTGACTAAGAATGGCTTAATTAGGTAAGGGATTACTTTATCAAATTCAACATGTGCTCTGGAAATAGGCAGTTTTCAGGTGCAGCTGAAGGTCAAGAAGGTCCTGTAAGACAGACTTCTCTCTCTTCCAGCACTATCATTTATTAGCATCTTTAGCTTTTGTCATTGTCATTGCAAAATGGCTGCTGTATCTTCAGACATTGGATCATGTTCCAGACAGGAAGAAAGAAAGAGTAAAGCTCATGCCATTCATTGGACTGTTCCTTTTACAGAACTTTCCTGGAAAAAGAGTTATATTTATCAGCAGTTTACACTAGGTATGCTTTTTTAATTGGTTGTTAGTTATTTTGAATATTACCTCCACTTAAAAGCTTTATCCAGTAACTTCTGCTTTATCTTTTTGTCCAGAACTATTTCACATAGATACCCTTGCTGGGAGGAAGTGTGGAAAATTGCATACCTTTACTCGGGCACATTGTCACCATCAAAGAGAACTGTTTTTACCACTAAAGAAAAAAGCAAAAATAGATATTGGGCAGGCAGGGTGTAGACTCTGTCATAATTCCTAAATTCAAACTGTGTATTATCACTAAATTGCATCACTTAGCTTTATATTTAAAGCTGACAGGCTTCAACTATATTAGGGACAATTAGGTGACCGAAGAAAGAGTGTCTCACTTTAAGGTAACATTTGCTTGGGAGCCTCAGGCCATATGTCTTTCCAGACCCAGCTCAAATACCACAACCTTCAAGAAACCCCCATTCACCTTACCTCTCCTCCTCCAACACTTACTGTTTGTCTTGTTCACTTGACATTTCTCACCCTAACCAAGTTACAATTTCTTTGGGATAAGTTTACATGTTATTATTCTTTTTATTCCTGTGAACCCCCACAAAAGTGCTGAACACAATATAGGAACATATTAGATATTTATTTTTTGGTTTATGGGAAATGTAATAATGGAGGTAGCCTTGAACTAGATATGAACATGGAGCAATGTTTCTAGGTGGAAGAGTCTGGGCAAGGGAGAAATAAGAGATAAAATTAGAAAAGCACTATAAAGCCATCCACTCATTTATTCCTTTGTTTAATCCTTTAACATATTCATTGAATACCTATTTTATGTCAGACAAAAATATGGCCGCCTTGAATTCTATATTCTATTGGCTTTACAGGATAGAAAGAGTCAAGTACCAATGAGGTAATTTTGCAAAAATTAACAGCTACAGTTTACTTGTACACGTATTTATGAAGTCCTATGTCATTCCAGCCATCAGACTTCATATTTGCTGTCAAACATTCAATGTGTTAATTCTCAAAGCAACCCTTTGCCTTTGTAGATTTCAGAAACTGAGGCCCAGGGCAGCTGTGGGCTGCTCTGGATCACACAGCTGGTCAGTGGCAGAACTGAATTTCTATCCAGTGTATTGGAAGGTCAACCTTGCTTCTGTTATCCAATGCGCGGTCCTTCCCAGAAGTAAGCTCTCAATTGTCTGAGAAAAGTGATGATATTGTCTCCTAAGAAGTAAATGTAAGTTAGAGAGCACAACCTGGGGGCCCACAGCCTGTTTTCCAAGTCACAGACTTTGTTTGTTAAGTGAAGCAAAGAGGAATAAGTAGAGAGAGGAAATCATGGGCAGTCATGACACTCTCTAATGTTCTAACTCTCACTGGTACTGCTTTGCCTTTACTACACTTGGCTCAACCTGGGTGCACAGACAGACATTGTCCACATGTAGAAAGCAAATACGTTTGTCAAGGTTGCAGGGTCCCCTTTCAGAGCATCTTCTTTGTACAACTTCTTGATCCTAGTACTGATTACTCAGCTATCTCACTCCTTGGTTGCTAGGCAAACCATCTGAATTTTCAGCTCTTCAATGCCTTGACATGGATAAGAAATTCAGTGATTTAAGAATTCTTTGGGTGCCTACCCTGTGCCCCAAACAAGGTACTAGGTAAACAACAGTGAATACATCAAACAAAAACCCCTGGCCCCACAGAACTCACTCATGAGCTCTGCCCCAGACTTCCATGAAAGATTGGGGTGCAGAGAAATGCTGAGGTCCTGTTCCACTCTGAGCAAGGGGCAGCAGTTTTTTCCCATTCCCATGCTGGCCTCAGTGTGTGGATTCATGCCATTTATGTCCTCAGAATAAATGCCTATTTTATCAATTAAAAAACATACACACAAAAACCCTGGCCTCATAAGGCTTAATTATAATAAGTAGATTTGTTCTATCAGTTACTATGGCTTTGAGAAAAGGAGGTAGGGTCAGGCCAAGAAGTTAAAGAATTAGGCCCCTGGGACAGGAGGTGGTCAGGAAAATGTAAGTTTTGCTGCACTGTGGGAGGCCTGGAAAGGAGACTGATGGAGCCTAGGAGCAGCACAAGCACCGCCCCTAGCATATCCAGAAAGTGAAGGCAAATCGTTTCCCACATCACACTGTTTTCTGGGGTCATCAGCCTGGCCAGGAACCATTCAGTTCAGTTCAACCATCATGGCCTCCATGGTACCTGGCACTTCATTTGTGTGCCACAAATATTTATTAAGTGAATTGCTGAGTAAACTTACAAAGACAGACACTACACCTTTGTATTTCATTTTCTCATTCAAGTCCAACGGTATCCATATGAAGAGAGCATTGTGATCCCTATTTTTCCATAAGCAACCTGGGACATGGAGCTTTTAAGAGCATAAATAGTAGGAACAAGATTTAAAGTCAGGGTTGTGTCTCTCTAAGGTCAAGGCCAATACTTTTTGCTTACCTCAATTCTTCATTCTATTGAACTATGGCACAACAGTGCCAGACTCTGCCACCATAAGAAAATATTTTGACACAGAATCCCTCTGTATTATTTTTTATTTAACCTTTCTTGTGGCATTAATTTGCTGTCATAAGTTCTTAACATTTAAATATGCAATTCAGGGCACCTGGGTGACTCAGTTGGTTAAGCAACTACCTTCGGCTCAGGTCATGATCCTGGACTCCTGGGATCGAGTCCTGCATCCTGCATCAGGCTCCCTGCTCAGCAGGGATTCTGTCTCCTTCTGACCCCCTCTCATGCTCTCATTCTCTCATGCTCTCTCTCTCAAATTAATTAATTTTTAAAAATCTTAAGTATACAATTCACAGATTTTTCTCTATATACTATTTCTTATAACTACAAGTGAACCTATCTCAAAATAAAGTTTAATTAAAAAAAAGATTAAAAAATATCTTGACTCTGAGAACCCTATGATTCCTGACTGATAGCTTTCTCTGGTGGTCTTCTGGGGAAACATCCCTCAGGCTCAACCCTAAGGTGTAGTTTATGGTTAGTCCTTTGCTCTCTGGATGGTCTTATTTACTCTCAGGACTTCATTCCCCATGTATGTACTGATTCTCAAATATTTGTCTCCAGCCTATAATTCTCTCCTAGAACTGCTCACCACAGTGGCCAGACTTCTACCAACCATTTCCACTGGAATGCCACACTGGGACTTTAACACTGACTCTGTCAGGTGTTGTTGTTTCTTCTTCTGACTTGGCTCAATGAATACCATTGCTATCTCACTCAAGGTCTATGACAGAATGTGGGCTCCTCCCCATGTCCCACACCTCATAGCCAATATGTCATTAGGTTTATCCATTCTGTGTCCTGAATGTTTCTTGGACTCAGACCCATTTTGCTACATTTCTTTCTCCTCCTCCTCCTCCTCCTCCTCCTCCTCCTCCTCCTCCTCCTCCTTCTTCTTCTTCTTCTTTTTTTTAGATTTTTATTTATTTGACAGTGAGAAACACAGCAAGAGAG
>CM053604.1:136542665-136557783 GCA_028646535.1 Procyon lotor | reverse complement strand
GCCACAATTGCCAAACTGTGGAAAGAACCAAGATGCCCTTCAACAGATGAATGGATAAAGAAGATATGGTACATATATACAATGGAATATTATGCCTCCATTAGAAAGGACGAATATCCAACTTTTGTATCAACATGGATGGGACTGGAAGAGATTATGTGGAGTGAAATAAGTCAAGCAGAGAGAACCAATTACCTTATGGTCTCACTTACGTGCTGAGCATAAAGAAAAACATGGAGGGCATTGTGAGAAGGAAGGGAGGGGTGAATGGGAGGAAATCAGAGGGAGCGATGAACCATGAGAGACTAGACTCTGAGCACCACCTGAGGGTTTTGGAGGGGAGCGGGGTGGGGGTTGGGCGAGCCTGGTGGTGGGTAATGAGGAGGGCACGTATTGCATGGAGCACTGGGTGTGGTGCAAAACAATAAATCTTGTAACACTGAAAAAAATAAATAAATAAAATTTTTTTAAAAAAATCAGAACTTGGGTCTTTTGACTTCAAGCCCTTTCTGCTCTTCTACAATTCCTCTTTCTCAGAGATACATTTCCATACAATTCCAAGGCTGTGAGAAGGAAAGGAAAGGAAGGGTTAATGGGGGGAAATGGGAGGAGATGAACCATGAGAGACTTTGGACTCTGAGCAGCAAACTGAGTGTTTTGGAGGGGCAGGATGGGGGGTTGAGCGAACCTGGTAGTGGGTATTGAGGAGAGCACGTATTGCATGGAGCACTGGGTGTGGTGCATGAACAATTAATCTTGTAACACTGAAAAAAATAAAATAAAGTATTTGGGAAAATAAATAAATAAAAATAAATAAATAAATAAATATTTAAAAAAAAATTTTTTTTTCTCCTTTCACTAAATAAACCTAGCAACTAACAGGATAAGCAACTCCCCTCACAGTCAATATGCTCTTCTGGAAAAGCAATTGGATCATCCAGGACCCACTCCCCATCTGGGCTATTAAAGACTCTCAGGAACTCAATAGATTCCTGACTTGTCTAGGCTCATTATCAAGGTCCTTCCCTCTGACTTGGATTTACATGCCCTACAGATCCTCCTTTCCCATCATCTTCCAGACGTCCTAGAAAGGAAGCCTCTGGCCCCCATCGTACTTACATTCCCCTTACCCCAACAGACTGGGGCTTTCTTTGGCTCAGACATAAGCTTTTCATCTTTCCATTTGCTAGATGGCTGGCATTCTTGACTAGTCTGAGTGACCTCAGATAATCCTGTGGCTCTCCAGGAACTAAGAGGGAAGACTATTTGCTCACCCAACAGAGCTGGGGTTGGGATGAGGCTAGAGAGGTGCCAAGGATTAAAGTTGAAGGAGATGTTTCTTTGTGAAGTCAACCATGTGCTTGTGTATCCCTGAAAGCAAAGTCTCCTTCAATTTTGTGCCATGGTGTTTCTCTTGTTTTGCCCCAGCTCAAGACTGGCCCCCCTTATCTCAGATATTACATGCTCTTAGACCCAAAAGTGCCTTTAAAGCTTGTCTAATAGTTTCAAAGCTTTTTTTAGCAAGCTTTTTTTTAGCAAGCCAACATTTTTGTGGAAGCCCAAGTAGGGGAGTGTCTCTGATGACTAAAACCAGTGGTCATAATATACAACCAGACTCACTACTGAGTAAGGATGGAGCCCTGACCTTCCCAGGTCACTGTCACAGAAAACACACCTTCCACTAACTGAGGAACACTTAGATATTTGTCGCTGAATCTTCTCACACAGAAGAGATATGGGCTCCCCAGCACACAACCAGGACAATCGGAAAGACAGAAACACAGTCTCCTGGAAACAGTCACAGGAATAAGGGATGAAGCCAGTGGGTAATGCATCTTTCTTAAAATACCTGGAAGACACTGCCTCCTGCCAGCTAACTTTTAGTCAGCTCTAGTCTCTTCCTTATGAAGACTTTAGGCCTTGTCATGTTCTCCAAAAGGGTGATCTTGAGAGATTACAGAAGCAAGGTCCACCCACCTGGCTCTGTATCCCAGCCCAGGGACATCACCCTCTCCCCATGTTCCCTCCCAAGAATGCTACAAACCAAACCATGGGGGAAGTCATACAGTCTTGTTTTTTTATTGTTGTTTTTTGGGTTTTGTTTTGTTTTTTGTCATTGTTGTTGAGAAACACTATTGTTATCTTATTTCCCAATTTATTTTAAAACTACTCGTGAAGGCTGTTGAGCCACCTGAGGGGGGACAGCGGGGAAACATTCCAGCAACAGCTAATCAACTCTTATCCTTACTGGCTTTGTGCTTTTCTGTTCAAGCAACATTACTTTTTGTTTTGTTTTGTTTTGTTTTTTTAATTGAGCTGTGGAGGGGCCAGAATAGAGCTCATAGAATTTAAGCAGGGAATTAGAGATTTAAGGCCTGGGAATTCCAGTCTCAGGTCTCTCTGCTGTACAAGACTTCTGGGTAAATCATTTCAACTCTTTCTCCCTGTGTTTCTCCCTGAACAGGGAAATTGTTCTCTTAGTGAAAATCTGGCCAGTAAGGACATAGAAGCTTTGGAGTTGAGGTGGGGGTGAAACTGAGCAACTGGGTTGTGTGACAATCCTATGGTACAATGATTCTCCACCCCCCTCAGCCAAAAGACCTTGAAAACTCCAAAGTGACCTTAGTTTGACTCTAACCCTTATTCACCTATGATCCCTTGTCAGGAACCTCAGTTCCTTCATCTTTTGAGGAAGGGAGAGTAGTCACCTACCATCAACAAGTACAGAGTAAGGAAAACATTAAACACATGTAGGGTCCTTGGTACCCACATTACTTGCATTTTTTCATTCAATTTTCATAATTTTATAAGGCTGGCATTATAACCTTCACTTTCTGATAACAATACTAAGGTTCAAAGATATTACACAACTTACCCATGGCCTCATATCTATTAAATTGCAAAATCAAACTCAAGTCCTCCTTAAAAGCTCTTTAAAGTCACAAGAATAAGAACATATTACAAAATGGGTCTAGCCTGGTACAGAGTTTGGACCGTCTGCTTTCTCTGTAACTATAGCATTAGCTGCCCATGGTTATAAGCTTCAATGTCCAAATGCCTCTTCTCTGACAGTCTTTTCTCACCCTTCCCTCCACTCCCTCCCCAGCTGGTTTTCTCTTCACTAGTATCTCGACCTCCTGGGGTCTGGGTAGCTCTGGGGGCAGTGGGGTGTTTCTCCTTTCAGTACAGTCCAACTACACTTCTCTGTGCTCCAGAATCAAGGGAGAGACTCCCATGACTTTGAATAACCACAAACAAGCAAATTTGGAGGCCTGGGGCCAAAGAATATCTTTTCTACAGTTTTGTTCCTGTGGCTGTCTCAGCCTAGAATATTCATCTTCTCCTACCATCCTGACCAAGTACCCTCCTTCAAGCATACTCCATAGCAAGACCATACTCACTAAACACTGCTTCCAGGAAGTCACTGCAGATGACTTCCTGCAGTGTTTCTGCAGTTGAACTTCCTGCAGTTGAACTTCCTACAAGTTCCCATTGGCCCTTGGACCTCATGTGCTGTCTCCACAGGATTCCTGTGATGTCTGGTATAGGCCTCCTCTGAGACTCTTAGATGTACAAGAGAACCAGGCACAATGGGATGCCCTTACTGTATGGCAAGACTGTGGTTGATTTTATTAGTGTATAACCAATAGGTAGGAGGGGAGTGAACATCACCTGTGATGTGGAGGAACAGATTCTGGACACGAAGGCAGACACATGGTTTCCAGACATGATGGGATTTCTCACAAGCTGCAGGACCTCTCCAAACTTCTTCACCTGTGAAGACTTTACCACTGAGTTATTGTGAGATGAAGAAGCAAAAGAAATCTGAAAAATATTGTAGTCTTTTAAGAATGATACTTTGTATCATCATTTCTGTTGGATATAATAGGTGTTCAGAGGCAATAAGTTGTCCCTTCTTGTGGGGCAAGAACTGAAAACACGGTTAGTGAGAAATTCATGAAGAGATTGCCTTGAAACAGACTTTGAAGTGCATGCAGTATTGAGAAATGCTGAAATGGGGATGGGGTAGAAGAGAAAGAGAACGAGACAAATGCTGAGAAGCTGGCATCTATTTAGTCAACACATTTTACTGAGCAACTATAATGTACCATCCATTGTTCTAAGTGCTTGAGCTACAGGAGTGAAGAAGACAGACAAAGTCCTTGCCCTTAGATGGCTTACATTCTAATTGGCAAGGGTTGACAGTAAATAAGCAAGTAAGAGTTCAAATGATTTCAGATAGTTTTAAGTAACATGAAGATAATATGTTAAGATGACCCTAGATAAGATAGTAAAAAAGGCCATTCTAAGGTGATGACATCTCAGCTGAGAAGAGACTGATAGAGATAGAGCTGGGCTGAGGCAGAACATTGTCAAAGGAAACACCAAGTGCAAAGGCCCTGAAGCAGAGTAAGCTTGGCATGTTTGAGAAACCAAGAAAATGGCCAGTGTAGCCAGAGCAGAATGCTCAAGGAGAAAAGTAGGATGTGATGAAAGCTAAGGTCATATCCAGGGAAGACTAACTTGTCAATTTGGACAGGAGCTGAAGGAAGACTAACTTGTCAATTTGGACAGGAGCTGAAGTAACAGATGATCCTGGAAAACTAAATTGCAACTAAAATCAGGAAGCCTCAAACACTAAATTAAAGTTTGGATATACTTTATTCTCCAGGAAAACTGTCTCATGAATGCTCAAGCCAGGTCTGCAAGGAAGATCTCTGGGGACACTCCCTATATATTTTTCATAAAGTAAGATAACTTTGGAAATGTCAGAGGCACCTGATCCAGAGCACTAAGGCAGCAAGGCAAAGGGAGGTGCAAGATTTTTGGCCACATTTTACTACAGAATATCTGAGCAGAAAAGCATCCAACTCATCCTCCTAACTAAAAGAAGAAATGAAACCCAAAGAAGGAAACTGAGGTCTGGGAGGGGTGCAAGTAGAAGATACAGTTAATGTCCATCAACCCTAGTTCTCCTCTACCAAGAATAATAATGTGTCACTTTGGGGCCCAAGCATTTAATGGTTGGTCTTCAGCTCTGATCCTGCCATGGTAATCACTTGTTAATACAAAGGTATATTAAGAAAGATGCAGTGTAGAATACTGAGCCAACCGCTGGAGGGTAACTCCTGTGGAGGATTACCCAGAACCTCAGCAAATGTGCCAAAGAGAGAAATTAGGTTGTGTTAAGTTACTGAACTGGGTGGGATTGCTTGTTATAGCAGGATAACCTAACCTGTAATGACTAGTACAGAGTTCAAGCAAAATAGCCCAACTTCCTATGACTAACATGGATTCTACTCCAATAGTTCTATAAGTTTTTAGCATGCATTATGTGTGTATGTGTGTTCATGGATTTGTTTGCAATGTTGCATATGAGTGACTGTATGTGTCCACCTCAGGGGGGCACGTGTCTGTCTGAGCATCACCATGTTGCCAGGAAGGCTATGGTACCCTCGTCATTCACCTTGACACGCTGGCTAAGCCTGAACAGACTCTAAGAAGCCTATCAAAGCATGCCTGCCAGGTACCACTAAGGCCTGAACATGACTTGTAGAGCTGGGGCCTGGAACCAAAAGGGGACACTGCCCCCTCTCAGGGTCCCAGAGCACCTTGTAGGGTGCCTGAGTTACTCATTTCCCAAAAAACCCCTCCAACTATTTCTATCCTTCCTAAATCTCCAGCCAGGGGAGTTGGCTGCAAAAGCCAATTTGATGTGAGCTGCCCAGGAGTAAATGTAGAATCAGCAATGCTCAAGAATCTGCAGATCTGAATCCTTTCCTCTCCCTGCCTTCCCTCCTGCATCCCTGGGCCTGGGGCCCTCTGTGAATGCCTTGGAAAATTATACTTACCATAGTGCTTCTGTTTGTACCTCATTTTATAATAGGAGGTCACTCCTAACTCACTATCTCCTTACTATAACCCAGGAAGGAAAGCCAGGCAGGAATGGGGACCCCATTTCACTGGTGAAGAAAACAAGGTTCATCCCACAGTTGGAGGTTTAGTTCCAACAGCTTGTGAGTGGAGGAGAAGAGCCAGCACCACCGAGTCTTGCCAGCTCCAGTGTTCTTTCTCACATACCTTCATGAACTGACACCAGTTGGCCAGGAAAAATAAATAAATGCTAAATTTTCCACTTGTCTGGAAACATTTTTGGCTCTCCTCTACACAATGCCAGTAAAATGAGAAGAAGAAAAGAAATCATTCCATCAATATCTCTGGCTTCCGTGGGTACACTTCTAATTAGACTTCCAGGGACCTTCTGGAAAGAACTAAAAATAAACTTGGGATAGGGGAAGATTGTTTGAGGGGGGAGGTTTGGAGTTGGGAGAGTGGGGTGGACAGTGGCATGACCTAAGGAGACAAGGCTGGTAGTGACTTTCAGCGTAGGCAACATCTGCCCCCAGTCTCCATCCCCATTTATTTCTTTTCTTCCTTGTCTCTCTTTGAATAATGTGTTTTTGCTGCTACTTCAATCTCAGCCCCTGCTCTCCACATTAACATGTATATTGCTTGGTTAAGGGCTATCTGGCCAGTCGGTTCTAAATAACTGGAAAATGACAGGAAGTTGATGGGGGCAGGATGAATGAGTGGTTCATCAAAAGCTCCTGACTGCCTTTGTCATTTATTAGCAAGTGCCCAACTGACTTCCACAATTCCATCTTCAAATGCACACTTCTAAATAGAGTAGGGACAGCCCAGACAGGCTTGCCTCCATGGCCTCTCCCTCCCCTGACCCAGCCCCAGACCCTGGGGTCATGTATTTACTCACAGCCATCAGCCATACTTCCTTCCTCCTTCCTCAGAGCCAAGCACTAAGGGTCACAGCCACTACCCTCAGGGAGCTCAAGCCTCTACAAACAGATACTAAACCACTAAACCACAGTTTATGTTTGGTGCATTAAGTGCCCAGACGTGGCATGGGCAGGGCAGGGCACTCTGGTAACACAAAGGGACACTCCATCCAGTCGGGTTCTCATCTGGGAAGGCTTCCTGAGGGAAGTGACACTTGATTGGAGTGAGGATAAACCAAATAAACGTTAGCCTGATGAACTGGTACTCTAACCCCACCAACCGACTACCCCCTCACTCCGGAGGCTGTTATATTATGCTGTTTACTTTCCCTCATGGTATTTTCCACTTATACACACAAACAAATAAATTCAAAATGTGTACGTACTTTGATTATTTGCTTTTTCTAAGCTATATCTCTCTCCACTACAATATACTCCAAGGGACCAAAAACACTGCATCTTGTTAACTGCTATAACTTTAGCATCTCGCATCATGCCTGGCATGTAATGGGAGCTCAATATTATTTTCTGAATTGAAGGATAAGCAGATGGATGGGAGAGTGTTGGAGGCAGAGGGACCAGCATCTGCAAAAGCAGGGGCCATGCGGCAGTGTGGGGCGTTAGGGAGTTTTGTAGACCATTCCTGTGGCTGGGGTGAGGCCCTGGGAGGGAAGGAAACAAGAAGGTAGATGAGGGGCAGAGCCTGCAGACCTTGTGAGCTATTTCAAGTTCAGACTTCAAGGGCAAGGCAAAGGGGAGCCATAGAAGGCTTTTTATCAGGGAGCCACATGATTGGGTTTAACCTCAGGAAGACTGGAGGAGGAGGAGGAGGTGTGGATAGGTTGGATGGTAAAGTGGCAGCCAGTAAACTGAGAAGCTGTTTGCTGTCATGCAGGGGAGAGAAGGCTGGGTGTCACCCCTCCACAGGAAGGCCAGCATAGCCGTTTTGAGGAACTAGTGCCAGGCTAAGAGTCAGCACCTGGATTCTGGGCTGAGACCCCAGGCAACCTACGCATCCTTGCTGATCTGAAAGGACAAGAGGAAAGGAGAGAAGACACAACTCCTAGTTGGGAGTGCACTGCCTGGGCACTCTTGACCCGGAGCTCTTACCTCTGAATTGATATCAGCTTCTCTTCCCAACTACTGCCCTCTGGGACCAAAATAAGGGCTATATTAAGTAGCCCTAAGCACCCTTTCTGTGCCAGGTACATGTTCCAGGCATTTGATATGTCTTACTTAGTTCCCACAGCACACTCTGAAAGTATGGTTCTGTTGTCAGCTCTCAGTACATAACCACTGTGCAGCCATTCCTGCTGTTATCACTAACATTGCTGGATTATCACCACCTATCCTTACACATGGGAGCAAAACGGAACAATGTCATCCTTCCTCCCTTCACAGGTATAGAAACTGAGTTCAAAAGGATCTGTGACTTTCTCAAAAGCACATGGTTAACAAGGAACAGAGTAAGTATGTAACCCAGGGCTGCCAAAGGAAGGACATTCACAGAGCCCAGGCAGTGAGCTGACACTACCCCATAGCTTCTCTCCACGATGCTTCACAAACAAGAGGGTGTTGTTATCCCCCTTCTGTTTGCAGATGAGAAAACACATTTAGAGAGGCTAATGGACTCACCCAAAATCACACAGCAAACACAAGGAAAAGCCAGAATTTACCCTCAAGTTATTCTGCCTCTAAGGTTCATATTCTTTCAATTCTATCACACTGCTGGGATTCAGAGTGCTAACTCCCTGAATCCATCTGTCCATTTTACACCCCTATCCCGTGCCTGCACTGAGATCTAAACTCTGACATGGTACAGAGGAGAGGATATTTCTGGCTAGTGTTGGTGGTCCACAGTGATTCTGCTTTTGGAAGCTGGAGCACCCACAGAGCTTGCAGGACAATGCTAGGAACTTCCTCTACTCAGGGACAGGATCAAGACAGTTGAGGTCACTGCCCTCACTGGTTTCCCAGAAGAACCACTGCTGCTTGTAAAACATTGTCCCTTGCAGCTTCAGACTTTGGGTGCAATGCTGAGGTTAATCTTTCAAATGCCCACAACTTCTCAGCTCTCTGTGTTTGCCACCAGGCAACACAAGACAGAGTGCCAAGTGCTCGCAGTGAAGCAGTGTGGGTTCAGACCCAGCACCTCCTCCATGAGTCCTGGGCATGTCACTTTACCTCTCTGAGCTTCATTGAACTTCCTGGACAAATAGAGATAATAAGGAACACTTTATTGGGTGGATGCCTGCTGGAGTTGAGTGTACTGATTTTTCTGAGCACATGTAGAAAGTCCTCATTAATGAGGCCCCTCATTTTTTTTTCCTTATTAGGAGGTTTAGAACCTGCAAAGAAGACCCAGACTTGAAAAAATGTAGTGCTCATCGTCTATCCACCCAGGATTTGGAGGGAATATTTGCCATCCATGGATCTGCAATGCCAGCAATGCCAGCCTCTTCCTGGGCAAACAACATGTCTGAGTGCCTGCTACTAACCAGCTGCACAACCCTGAGAAAGCCATAGGTCCCTTTGGTCTATTCTCTGAGACAGAAGTCTGGGGCTGATCTCTGTGGCACCTTTCAGTTCTCACAACTAGGGGCCAAGACCAGGGGATGGATGAAAAACTCCAGTAACTTTTCTCTGCCTTCTTCTTTTAAAAAGCAAGTGCTCCTGGGGGAGGTAATGAATTACTTCATCACCCATTAAAGGATGTTTTAACGTCTTATGGGACAACTTTCTTTCAATCTTGCTACTCAGAAATGTTCAAGTCAAACAAAGAGAAAGAACAAGCTAAAGAAGGAAACCATGGGCCATTGGATCTAATCACTAAATGGGATAGTGTTGGGTTAGTTCATCTTTATCACTTTCCTCCCATGTTGATATCAATAAACATTTAATGAGCACCTGCTAGGTACAAGCTACAGTTGCCAGGTGCAAAAGAGTTTTCCTAACCCCCCCAAAGCCCATACTCTGCGTAGAGCAATAGGATATTTTGTCATGAAAAGAATTGCAAATGTAAAACTCAGTGCCTCCTGGATGAATAAGAGCTGTGGAAACAAAATCATGGGGGTGTTTAGTGCCTTCCTCCCTCTGACCTCTCCCCCCTCCCTCTGACCCTCTCTCTCCCACCAGCAACACTGTCTCTCCCATTCTCACCTCCCCCCAGGGACTGAGGGCCTCCCAGCTGACTCTCTGCCTTAAGCCTGCCCAGCCCATCCCTAAAAGTTCCCACAAGGAAGTGCATGCATCCAGTCTCATCTGAGAATAAGGTCTAAATTCCTTAGCAGCTTAATTGTCTAGAAATCCTACTGTCACTGGGGACTGACCTAACCATGAGCATGCCTTTATTCATGCTTGTCTGTCAGGCTGCTATAAAAAACACCACAGACCGTATGGCTTAAAGAAGACTTTTACTTCTCACAGTTCTGGAAGCTGGAAGTCTAAGATCAAGGTGCTGGCAGATTCAGTGTCTGGTGAGTGCTAGACATAAATTTCTGATTTATATGCGGAGCCTTCTTTCTGAGTCCTCACTTGGCAGAAGGGATGAAGGAGCTCTGTGGGGTCTCCTTTATAAGGACACTAAATCCCATTCATTAGGGTTTTACCCTCATGACCTAATCAGCTCCCAAATTCTCCTAAAACAGTCACCTTGGTCATTAGGTTTCAACATACGAATGTTGAGGAGACACAAACATTCAGTCCACAACAGTGTTCCTCCACTAGCCTCAGAAAGCATATTCACTACAACCCTCCCCACCCTCCAGTCTCCTTTCCCCCTTCCTTATTAAAATTCAGCATACTCTCAAAGCACAATTTAAATGACATTTGTGTCACAAAGCTTTCCTTGATCCTCCAAGTCAGAATTAATGGCTCCCTTCTCCTGCTCTTACATAGTTCTTGTCTTTCTACTGCAACCACACTTTTTACTTTCATTGTAATAAGTTGTCTACACATCTGTTTCCCTCATTGGACTGAAAGCTCCTCCAGGGCAAGAGCCATATATTATCTGACTATGAATCCTATGCCCTCGCTACTCAAAGTGAGTATATCAGCAACATAGCAGGCATGATAGCTTGTTAGGAATGCAGAATCTCGGGCCTCTCTCTGAACCCACTGAAACAGATTCTAGTTTTAACAAGATCCCTGGGTACTTCATATGTACAATAAAGTGTGACAAACTCTATCTAGGGAGCATCTTGTACACGGTGCCTTACACACTGCAGTCACTCAAAGAGTATTTAACCGATGAGTAAGCAAATGAATGTAGAAATGGGCATCAAAGGCCACTCACAGCATCACCCATGGACATTCCTGAGACTTGCCGATCTTTGTTAGCTGTTTAGAGTCATCTACAAAGAAAAAACCTCCTACACTCTCCTCTAATTTTATTTCTCTACCTCCTCCCCTAGAATCAGGAGCCTTCTACCTCCCATGGACAGGCATGTCCCAAGCTCAAAAATATAATTAGAAAAAATAGTTTTTATGGCAGCTCAGCCATAACCCACCCCAAAGCCGTGCCTGAGCAGAAGAGGCAGTCCATCAGGGGCTGAGTGATGGTTCAGCTGGAGGGTCAGGTGGGGAGGGAGCCCTGTTCCTATCCATCATCCCTTCTCTCTTGATAACTGTGCAGAACTCACAGCAAAGCAGGATGGCTTCTTCCAGGTCTGCAGGCAGGCCACTACTCTTCGTCAGCCTCAGCACTGTTTCTCCCACATTCACCACCCACCTATGCAATTTCCAGGGTCAGAAAACAAACACAAAACCTGCTGGGAAATCTCCATGAGACAGGCCTGTCACCAGGGTGTAACAAGGACAGCAGGTAACCTCTTAACCACCTGCTCAACAGCTGTGATGGTTAATTTCATGTGTCAACTTGACCAGGCTAAGGGATGCCTAGATAGCTAGTAAAACATTATTTCTGACATGTCTGTGAGGGCACTTCCAGAAGCAATTAGCATTTGAACCAGTAGACTAAGTAAAGAAGATAGTCCTCACCAGTGCAGGAGGGCATTGTCCAATCAGTGGATGGCCCAAATGAAATGAAAAGGTGAAAGAAGGATGAATTTCCTCTCTCCCTGAACTGGGACATCTATCTTCTCCTGCCCTCTGAGGACACTCCTGGTTCTCAGGCCTCCAGGCTTAGGCTGAAACTACACGACCAGCTTCCCTAGGCCTCCAGTTTACAGATGGAAGACTGTGGGACTTCTCAGCTTCTGTATTTGCAGAAGCCAATCCCTCTAGTAAATCTCTTTCTATATATCTCTATACATCATTGATTCTCTTTCTCTGGGGAACTCTTAACACACCACCACACTCACACCTCAAGCACCTGGGAAACTATATAGATGAATAGTTTACCTGACAATAGACCAAACTGTAATCATTGTCTGAAAACAAGTCAGATTTGTGGACCCATAGTCAGAAAGACCAGAGGTCAGTAAGACCATACCCCCACATTTTCAATAAGTCAGGCAAGTTGTGCTGTACATTATAAAGAATTTTTAAAAATCAAATTATTATTTATATTACTTTGACTTTGTAGAATCTTTTACCCCTTTCAAATTGATTTTATATTCATTATCTCCTGACTCAGGCTAGCAGGAAGTATTATCACCATTTTACAGATGGGGAACCTGAGACCCAAAAAGGTTAAGCCTTTTCCCATTTTTTTTTTTGTAATTCATACCCTTCTTATATTCAGAAAGTATTTTTGGTGGATTAAAGTAAAGCCATATTAAAAATAAAAATAAAAGTATAAACATATTTACATAATGACTAGAATTTGAAGTTTAACTATAAAAACATTTCCACATTTGGCCAAAAATTATGTACTGAAAACATGTTAATGACAATTTAAGTACTTCAATTTATGAAGAAAATCACCATTTTCAGGTTTTATTTGTTCAATAAACTTATAGTGAACATTAAAAAAAATTTAACTACTCATATATATATGAATATAAGATAAAGCATAAAAGAAATCCAAAACTGTATAGGCAAAGGAGGAAAGATTATGCCAAGAAGCAGGAATGAGCTCTTCACTATAACAAGCTTTAATTTGCTTCTGGGCTTCCTAGCAGGGAGAGTAATAAGGGGAACACAGTATGTTGCAAACTTTATTGTGAGATGAAAGAAAGAGAGTATACTTATGCAGAAGAAACAAATATTTCCTAACACTGAGTTCTGAACAGAATTTGTCAGTGGAGTCTTATAAAAATAGAATTAAGTAAGGTATTAGGTCATCTAATGATGTCATTAGATGACATCATTACTAGGTAGTGACTACCTAGTCATTACTAGGTAGTGACTACCTAGACTGACTATCTAGGTAGTCAGTAGTGACTACCTAGATGATCCAGAAACATTCTTTATATTAAGGGTTTGCATTTAAATCTTAAAATTAGATTCAGTATCTTGTCTCAGGAGAAACGTCTCATGGAAACTTCATAGATCCCTTGGTCTCCTATAGCTACAGGCTAACCTCTCTCTTCCTCTCTCAAACAAAAATTTGTAAAGATAGTCCATTACTTACGGTCTGCATTTCCATATCTCCTACTCACTCTTTAATTCACCAAAACCAAACTTCTGCCCCAACTCTCCCCTGAAGATGGCTCTCCATAATGATACTCTGACCACCACCAATAAGCGTGTTTACAACTTTTATCACTTGATACTTTCCGTTCCATCTGATATGTTCCTGTCCTTGGCTTGGGACAGCCCACTGCCCTGACTTTCCTTCTCCTAGTACTGGGTGACAGTTCATTCTTAGGGCTTCTCTCCCTCCTGCTGTGCCCTGAGCTCCCTGGGGGCGCTTAGGCTTTCTCAGCGTATGAACCACTTCTCTAAAATGAAGAGTTCCAAATCACCACCTCCAGCCAGAGTTTTCCCCTTACACCTCCATCAGATTCTTGTACACACAGTTGCATGCTGGATGTCTCTACCTAAAGTCCCCAGATCCCTAACTCAACCTTCCCAAACTAAATGACCATGGACTCTGCCTATCCTCCCCTTCCTAGCCCCTTATGCATATCCCTGGGTCCTACCAGGATCTGTCTCAGCCTGGATATTCTTCTTCTTTCCCTTCCATGGAACCAACCAACAAGTGCTGCTGCTTAGACTTCCTAAACACTCCTCCAGTGAGTCCCCTTTTTCCAACCTCTCTCCCCAGGAACCACAGTCTCCCAATTCATCTCCTGGATCCCCCCCAAATCCATCTCTCAAACTATATGCTAAAGAAAATACAAATCAAAATGTGCCCTCTATGTTTAAAAATTTATAATGATTCATCATCACTTATAAGATAAATCTCAGTCTTCTCACTATGGCCTATGAAGTACTCCAGGTTGTGTCCCAAACTCATCTCTGAGCCCTTCCTGCTCAAGCATAGCAGCAATAAATCCACATTCATGCCCATCTCCACCAGGCACAGCCATCATTTCCCAGCATACTCGTGCCACACACTTTCTAGCTGTTTACCTTTGTTTTGGTGGCCTCCCATACCTAGTGTGTCCTTCTTATTCTCCCAGATATCTGTGACTCAGGTCAGTGGTCCTTCCTTAGAAAGTTCCCTCTAGCCCTCCAGGCTAGAAATGGGTCTCTTATCTTGTTTCATCTATCTTTTCCACCTGTCTCAGTCACACTACCTTGTTTGCTTGTTCATGTGTCTGTCTCCCTAAAACAATAAACAATATCTATGCTAAACTGCTCAACTGTCATTTATTCATCTCCATAACCTAGAGTCCACATGCAGATGTTTGATGAATAAATGAATGAGTGAATGAATGAGTGGTTTCCTTATAGAGGAATTGGGACTAGAACCCAGATATCTATTTTTTTAAATTCCTATTATTTTTTATTTTTTTAATTTATTTTTCCAATTAATTTTATTTTTTTCAGTATCCTAAGATTCATTGTTCATGTATCACACCCAGTGCTCCATGCAATACATGCCCTCCTCAATACCCACCACCAGGCTCATCCAACCCCCGCCCCCTCTCCTCTAAAACCTTCAGTTTGTTGCTCAGAGTCCACGGTCTCTCATGGTTCATCTCCCCATCCGACTTTCCCCCATTGACCCTTCCTTTCCTTCTCCCAATATCCTCCATGTTTTTCCTCATGTTCCGCATGTAAGTGAGACCATAAAATAATTGACTCTCTCTGCTTGACTTATTTCACTCTGCATAATCTCTTCCAATCCTGTCCATGTTGATACAAAAGTTGGGTATTCGTCCTTTCTAATGGAGGCATAATATTCCATTGTATATATGGACCATATCTTCTTTATCCATTCATCTGTTGAAGGACATCTTGGCTCTTCCCAC
>CM053604.1:136531204-136542165 GCA_028646535.1 Procyon lotor | reverse complement strand
ATCTTTCTTCTCTATCATTTTATCCCTAGGTCACTAATTCTATCCTCTGTCTCTGTAACTCTAGCTGTTAAACTATTTAGATTGGATTGGATCTCACTGATAGCAGTTCTTACATCGGCTATACTGGTTTTCATTTCTGCCTTTAGAGATTCTATATTGTCATTGATCCTAACCATTACCTGGATAATTGTCAGCCTGAATTCCCTTTCTGACATGCTGTCAATGTCCATGTCTAATAGTTCTGAGGGAGAGGGCGCAGTCTCTGGGTTCTTCCTCTGTTGGGTGTTCCTCCTCCTAGTCATTTTGATGGGAGGTGGATGAAAGGATGTATAGTTGGATATTTCGCCCACAATCCAGGCAGAGTGCACTCTGGAAGGTTTAGGAGCAATTGGGATTCACCACCAAAAAGAAAGAATAAAGATAAAAAAGATAGAGAGAAACAGCAAAAGAGGGGGGGTCTCAGCCAGAATGGGCCCCAACAATAAGATTTATGAAGTATGTAGACCAACACGAACAAACATATAGACCCACGAGAGTAGATGACAAGAAATAAAAGAACCTAGTCAAAATAAACCCCAGGAATAAGTCTTTCTATGATACCAGAACAAAAGCAAATAGGCAGAAACTCTGACAGAAGGATCAGATGGGAGGTTGGTTATAGCTCCTCGTGTGCGAGGATGGTTATTTATCATTGTATTAAGCCTCTAGATATAATGTTAAGTAGTTTAAAAAAATAAAAAACAAAAAACCAAAATCAAACCAAGAAATGTGAAAACTAGTGAATAAAAATTAAAAAAAAAAGTGATAGAAAAAGAAAACTTGTATCTATGAAATATATAGGTTTGAGGGTATTATCAAGCACTTAATATATTGATTTCCCCTGATGTTGGGGGTTTAAAAGTCTTATGGTGACTCTGCGGTTATAGTTTTTTTTTTTTTTTTTTTGACTTGTCTTCTGGGGGAGGGGCCTGGCCAGCTGTTTTCCAGTCAGTCTTGCTTGGGTTGAGTCACCCTGCCCACCAATCAAGGGGCAGAGCTCTGTGGAACCCGGTTTCTCAGTCTCTAGCTCTCTGAAGGCTTTTGGCTGTTTGTAGCTTTTTCTCCTTTTCAGAGAGTCTGAGCGAGGGATCTGTTTGTCTGTACCCAGACCTCCCTGTCACAAAGAAGTCGCAGTCTACTCCCCTCTGGGTGGACCAGAAGAAACACTCCCCTCTGCAAATCTCCCAGCACAGCCGCCTTTTCCAGGCAGCACGCACTCAGCAGTTTGGTGGCTCCACGCGACTAAGTGCTCCCCTGCACTAGGGGCTCTAGGCCACGGTGGGATGTGGCCAGATTCTTGCCAATATTACTGTACCCGCAGGTTGTGCAGTTCTTGCCTTTGGTGGTGCACCATCTAGAGAGCACTGTATACGGAGAAAAGATGTGGGCTCTGGGACCACAGCAGACTCTCTAAGGTGTTTTCAGGAGTGCATGCACCCGGCCCATAAAATGGTGCAGGGAGCGGGACCCCTCCCCCCACTGGTCTCTCTTTGAGGTGAGTGATGTCCTTCCTGGGAGCGTGGGTCCAGGCTTGTGCTTATGCCCACCCCCTTCCACTCACTGCTCTTCAGAACCTTATACTCTTTTTAAGTGTTTTTAACCAGGCTCTAAGTTATTGCCGCTCCGCAACCACCTGGCACTTTCCTTTGGGGTATTACTGTCCTTGTGCCCCTTCTGGTGGCTCCCTCCCCCTTTTGTTTATCTTCCATTACTATTTTGAGTGTTCCTGCTTTGCTTTACCTCTCTTCTGCTGTCTTCTGCTCTAGTAAAGATCCAGAAGTGAAAGTCTTGCTCCTCTGGCTGATTTCATGGGTGTTCAGCGTGGTCTGGCAGATATCCAGCTCACTTTTGGGGACAGGTTGCAACAGGGTCTCCTACCTCTCCGCCATCTTGCCCTTCCTCCCCAAGTTCTGATTCTGATTCCACCCCTCACTGCCTGTGGGCAAGCCTCCCTGAGCCTCAGTTTCCTCAATTGTAAGATAAAGCAAATCTCCTTCTCCCATGGCTACCAGGAGGACTCAACATGCTGACCATGTTTGAAAGTGTTTGTCATGTACTGGGCCTCACTACATGCTAATATCAGTCCTACTGGGTAGGAAGGAAATTATGTCTGCTTCCTTTTCTTAATCACCATAAGTGTCTAGTCCCTGCTGTGCCTTCTTTTTACCAGCAGAGCATTCTCAAAAGTTGTGTATCAATTGAATTTTTTTTCTAAATTGAATCTCATTTCCAATGCGCTGAGGGAGCTGGGCATTTAAAAGAATTCTCTAGTTTGTCTTTTTGTAAAGCTAATAACCATCCCTTGATGTCTTTGGTATGAATCTGTTTTTTCATTTATTGGCTTTGTTGAGGAAGGGGTTCCCTTGTATTTTAGGAGCCCATGTACACAGATTTGGTGTTTACCCAGAGATTAAATGAATCTATCTTATAAGCCTGGTCTCTCACACCAAGAGCTGAAGTGAAGCTCAAGGATGTCAGAGAGCAAACAGACACAGAGACACTTGGGGAGGCCATGAGTCCCTCTCTCTCCATTGACACTTACAAATTGTTGCAACCTGCTCAAGGGGACATGGAGGAGGGACATCTCCATTTTAGATCTGTGGATGCTCTTCCAAAAGAGAGTCCCACTGTTCCCCAAGTGAATTCTTGATGCTGCATCCCTTTACTGAAATCTATTCCCCCACACCCCTTCTCTCAACTGTTCTTGGTGGATGGAACACAGCATTCTGTTGCTCAGATCCCCAGACATGTGTCCTGAGGTCCCAGGCCTGACTTTAGCTCAGATGCAAATTCATCTGTCTAGTCTTTAAATCTCATTTGGTTTGTCTGTTTTCCCTAATAAGAAGAATAGAATTAGTTAGTTTGCTACTCAGCAGGGCTCTGGTATGGAATTTATGTAAATTATCTCCTTACTAAAATTACTAAATATAGCAACAACACTGTTACAAAGAAAAAAAAATAAAGCTCTTAGGTTGTGAGTGTCTTTAATTTAGCTTCTTAACCAGTAGGTATAATATGGGGGAGGGGGGATAGGGAAGATTAGGGGAGGACGGAGACAAAGACTGAGAGAGGAGATGGGAGAAATCTCTAAGCCAGAAACACAGATAACCATTTAATTAATTGCTCCCCAGGGATTTGCTGGTGTTTGGAATTAGGTTAAGAATATAAACAGTTCTTGCCTTTCTGAAAAAGAGATTGTTCCAGTGAAATAAAGGCACTAGATATGACAATAGGTCAGAGCAGCATGGGTGTGTCCACATGTGTGTGTACATGCAGGCCAAACTGGGGGGACTGGATGGAAACAATAACTTTAGAAATGGGAATTTTGGATTAGAGGCACATTTTAGAGCTACCTACAGGAGAAATGCAGGGTAGACCCCAGATGTTTTGATTTCTCTCTGCCTCTGATTCTTACAAACATCCTCTGCATTATACTTCTCCAGAGTCTCTTGTCTCTAAGCCTTTTGTCTTGCCCTTGATTCAATTCCTTCTGCTTCAACTGTCCATCATACTCCCCCATGCCACATCTCTAACCTTCTGTGTTTCATCTTCATGGAAATGCCATAGGCATCTTCTTAAAAAATGCTCAGATCATGCTATTTTACTGAAAACAAGTCTGTGGTCCCTAATATTCTCATTCCGTACTCCTCACCCTGATGTTCAAGACTGCTGACCTCTTCCCCTGACCCTTCACTTCCTGTCCAGCCTTCTCCTCAAGAGTGCACTTTGCCTGTTACCTTCCACCGATGACAGAAATGTGCTCTCCAGATGTGCCCTCTGCACCCTGATACACCCTCAGCAGTTCCGCATGGACTAGTCCACCCTCACTCAGCCCTTCCATCCCTTTTTATCATGGCACTTCCAGCCATAGCCCTACATGGGATTTGTTCTGACTTTTCGGTACAGTCAGGTTTACACATCTGCATGAAAGGTAGCAAGCAGGATGGAAGGAACCAGCCAGACCAGGTTCCTATCCAGGATCTACCACCCACCAGCTGTGTGGCCTCAAGTAGCTTTCCTCATCTCTGTGGGGCTCAGCTCCCTCACCTGTAAAAGAGGGACAGAGAAGTCCACCCCATTGGGCTGCTAAGGGGATCAAATTGTGTCATGCCTGCGAAGCACATCAGGCACAGTAAGCATCCAGTAAAACAAATATGTATTTTTACTGTCTGTCTCCCTTTCTTGGTTGTGAGCTCCTTCAGAAATGTAGTGTCTTCTTCAACTTTATATTTCCAGCAGCTAGCATTACAGGTTTTTAAAATTTCATGGATAAGAGAACTGAGCAGTGAAGGCTTTCCTAAGTATTCCCCTTTCTTCCCGGTTATTCTTCTGTTCAGGCTGAGAACTGGGGCTCTAGGGATATATTAAAAGGAAAAGAATATTGCATATGGGGCTGCAGTTTTGGATACTCCATCCTTTCTCTGGGAACTGCCTCACCTCCCACATCCCCTGTAGTGGGCAGGAACCTGGGTTTATAACAGAGGATGTAATCCATTCCTCTCACTGATGAGGGGAATGAGATAAGACCAGGCTCAGTGGTGGCTTATCCATAAACATAAAATATCCTTAAGTCATCAGATTCTCTTATGGGAATGTGGGCTAACAGACTTGGGGTCCATAGTCAGTCTACACTCTACTCTAGGGTGAACAGGTCTACCATGGAAACCAAAGCCAGGAGCAAGTTAAAATGAGGGGTAGATTAGTTTTCTAAGGCTGTTATAACAAAGTGCTACAAATCAGATTGCTTAAAATAAATTCACTTCTTACAGTTCTGGAAGCTAAAAGTCCAAGATCATGGTGTCAGCAGGGTTGGTTCCTCCCAAAGGGGGAAGAACTTATTCCTTGTAAAGGAGAATTCCTTCACAGGATTGTTCCTGTGAGGGAGAATTTGTTCCATGCTTCTCCTCTAGTTTCTGGTGGTTTGTTGGTAAACTTTGGCATTCTTTGGCTTCAGTTCAGCACTCTAATCTCTGGCTTCATCTTCACATGACATTCTCCCTGTGTGTCTGTGTCCAAATTTTCCCCTTTTATAAGGACACAGTTATATAGTATTAGAGCCTACCATAATATTCTCATCTTAACTAATTATGCCTAGAGTGATCCTATCTTTAAATAAGGTCACATTCTAAGGTACTGGACATTAGGACTTCAACATATGGATAGAAGGGGGCACAATTCAACCCGAAGCAAAATGGGAGCAGAAACAGTAACAAATCAAGAAGAGATGAACAGTAGAGGAGAGTGTATAGAGAAAGGCAGGCCCAAAAGAGCTTGCAGTCCAAGAGGAGAGAGGAGAAAGAGATCTTGAATTACAGCTCTCCAGTTCAAAGATCATGTCACTAGGCTCAGCTTTCCTCATGAGGTTCAGTGAGGTTCCTTGAACCCTTCAGGAAATTTCCTTTTGATTTGATCTAAAGTGAATGGATATCTATTTCTAGCATCAGAATGATTTCTCTAGTTCAGGAGCATGCAGAGGCCCAATTTTTACATCATATTCATTTTCATGGGGCGACTCAGGTAGAGCCATAGGCTTCTCTTCAAAGCTGGAAGAGTCAGGGACAGAACTAAGGATTTAGAGAAAAGTAATAAAGAACAAAAGCCTCTGGCTATATTGGCCAGTCTTCCCAGAGACTCCCCTCCTTTTCTAGCCCCACGATCCCCCTTTGGTCCTTTTTGATGTCTTATCCTCACCCCACCCCCACAATTAGCCTTCCCTCCTTTCTCTCTGTTTATCCTGCACTTTCCACTGGAGTCCCAGAGAAGCACTTCTCACCTCCAGAGTCTTCCAACAGCACCTATGTGGAGTCTTCTATCTGGGAAGTACACTTGACCTTGAACTTATTTGGAAAGAAATTGTTGCCCAAAGGTTTAAATTCTGCTGGAATTTCATTTATCAAGTGAGACTGTAAATTCTTTAAGGGTGTGGACACTCCCTGGGGTCTTGCACCATGACACTCAGTAAATATTAATGGAATAATTGAAGGATTGCAATCTCTCTACTTTAAAAACAAATAATTTACCATGGTGCTAAATTGAAGAGGTAGATGAGGTAGACTAGTATAAAGCTTCTTCCCTTCCATCCCTGCTTCTAAATTACCAGATTGTTCTCCCTAGAGGCAACCAATGTTAACAGTTTATTGCGTATCCTTCTGGAGAGATTTTATGCTTTTGCAAGCAAATACATATAGCTATTCTTTTTCTTCTTGTTATGTATGTAGTAGTTGGCCATACAAACTGCTCTGTACTTTGCCTTTTTTTTTTTTTTTTTGCTTGAGAATCTATCTTGGTGTGGTGATTTTAAAGACACCTCCACAGATTCTTTGATACATATCTCCTCAAGAGGAGGACTCCCTCCTCTTGACTATGGTCTGGAATTGGTAGCTTGTTACTAGTGCATAGAGAGTTAGCAGAAGTGATGGGTGTCACTTCTGAGATGAGATTATAAACAGACTACCCTTTCTGTTTGGGGAGCTCTCTCTCTCTCTCTCTCTGGAATCACTTCTGTGAGGAAGCCAGCTGTCATGTCCTGAGGACACTCAAACAGCCTAGGAGAGAAAGGCCTGTGAGGGGAGTGACTGAGGCTGGGCCACAACTGGGAGTGTGGACGTTGCCAACAGTGACAGGGTGACCCAGGCAGGTCCTCCATCTTCCCTAGTCAGGTCTTGAGATGACCCCAACCCTAGCCCCAGCTGGTAATTTGCCTCCAGCTTCATGGGAGACCCTAAGCTGGAACCATCCAGCTGAGCTTCTCCCAAATTCCTGCCCATGGAAACCATGAGATAGTAAATGTTGCTTCAAGTCAATAAATTTTGTTGTGAAACGATAGATAATATGCTTGGAGATTCTTCCATATGAATTACATACAGGGTGTATCTGTTCTTTTTATAGCTGTTTTGTATTCCATTGTCTGAACACAGCATTGTTTATGTCAACTAGTCCCCTACAGATGGACATCTCAGCTATTTCCAAGCCTGTGTTGTTTGAACTATGCAGAGCTCGGTTCACATTCCACATGTGTGTGGGTACATCTGTAAGAAAAATTCCTAGATATGGAAAAGCCATGTCAGAGGGTTCATGTTTTCATTATTTGGTAAGTCCCGCCAAGTTATGTTACATAGAGGTTGCACCAACTTAAGCTTCTATCTTAACCTTCTAAGCAAGGGCTGGTTTACCCACACCATCACCGTCCTCTGTAAGCCTTCTGAAACAGGGCATATGGAGGGACGTAATATGCTTGGTAATTGAATGATATCTTCCACATTTCAATAGGAAATGAACTAAAATACCCTTGACACCCTTCATTTGTTTAGGATCCCAGAGGTCCTCTGGTCTCACACAACAAATTCAGTCTTTGCAGTGAGCAGTGATAGCAGTAAAAGCAGCAATGAACAGTGGCAATAGCCTGGTGTTGAAAAATAAATAAAATAAAATAAAATAAAATAAAACAAAACAAAATAAAACCAGACCAAGCCTTGTCTTTTTCAGTTCCTGCCCACAATAAGAAGGGAAATAACTGGGGGCCTGAAAATCCTATGCCGTGGAGATGCAAAGGGAGATCTGCAGTTTGCAGGTGTCTGATGACCTTCCAGTCCCTGTGGGGAGTGTGGGAGGGCGCTGCTGGTGGCCTCTGAACCTGGTGAGGCACCGGGCCTTCAAAAGAGGCTGCTCTAGCTTTTCTCTCTGAGCAGAGCACTGCCAGGGGCTTCCGCAGCGGGAGGTACTGTAGCCTGGCAGCAGGAGCATGCCTGTGAAGCCAGCTCAGAGCTGACTGAAGCAGTGAGGTGCTGGCTTTCACCTGCAGGCTCCTGCTTCTTTTAGCTTCTGGCCCTTGGGTATGGTCGTCTTCTTTCAACAATGCCCAGGCCTCCTTTTCCTTGGCCTAAAAGGGTGGAAGAAGAAAAAGAAGGAACAATTAGCCTCTTAAAATTCTGAGGAAGAGAAAACTTCAGTGGTAAAGAGTTATTAGGAAAGCAGGGATTCTATGACCTCTTCCTGACTCCTGGTAACCAACTGGAAGTGAATGGCTTTGAATATGAGACTTGTTCATAGACTCACTCATTCAGCTGACCAGTATTTACTTTGTGCAATGCACTTGCTAAGTGCAAGTCTCCAGCTCCTTCAAGATCTGTTCCCACTGAGAACACAGGCTCTGTGCCCATTGCTAGATGTCAAGCACAATCCTCCATGCACTCATCTATTTAAAGGAACTCCTCACCCCACCCTACCTTACTCACTCCTGCTCTCCACTGCACTTAGAACAAGTCTTACCTCTTCTTCCTGCCACAGGGCCTTGAACACTCGGGCTCACAGTTCACTCCCCAGTTTTCTGTCTTGCCACCTCCTGCCTTGAAATCTGCAGTCTAGCCACATTGAATGTACATTCCAGTTTGTTCATTCATATACTCAATCATATATTTATTCATTTTTATCATGTATGATATGCCAGGCTCTGTGTTGAGTGCTACATGTATATCTATGGAACAAGTGTTGGATCACTGTGCTCAGGGAACAGACTTCTGGTTTTGAAGAAAGATGATAAGTGAGCAAGTAAGTACCCAAAGCAGGTTGTGATAATGCGTTGAAGGAACTAATTAGGGTGATGAATAGAGAAGAATGGATAAAGGCTGGCCAGGGAATGTATTTCCAATGACATGACATTTTAAGTGGAGGCCAGAGGTCTGGAAGGAGGCAGCCATACTTAAGATCTTAGAGACCTGCTTTCTAGCAAATGGGACAGCTTGGGCAAAGGCAAAGACCTTGTTCTTTTAACGCCAGGGCTTCATTCATTGCTGCTTTTTTCTCTGACACCCTCCACAGGCCAAATCCTGCTTATGCCATATGGCCTTTTCCTCTAGGAAACCTTCCCTGATTACCACACTGAGTAAGTTGCTTCTCCTCTTACTCCACTTGTAGTCCATGCTTTCCTTCACCCTAGGGGATGCTCATTACACTGAAAGTACTTGCCCTTTCACTTGATAAGCTCTGGACTAGCCAAAGCCATGTTTGACTTGGTTACAATTGGAGCTGGCTGTGGGTTGAGTTGTTTCCAACTGTTTCCAACAGTCCTAACTTGTGGTACCTGTGAATGTGGCCTTATTCAGATAGAGTCTTTCAGATGTAGTTGATAAGATGAGATCGGACAGAGAGGGGGTGGGCCTTAAATGCAATGACTATCCCTTCTAAAGAATGAGAGATTTGGAGACAGGGGCACACAGCAAGAGGAGGATCCTATGAAGATGGTGGCAGTGATGATGGCGGCAGTGGCCAGAGTAATGTACCTGTAGGCCAGCCAGTGCCATGGACTGCAGGATACAGGAAGCTAGGATGCAGCAGAGCTGGGTTCTTTCTCTGGAAGACTAATTGTAAGAGAGGTTTTCTCCTGGGATCTTTATGGGAGTGCACCCTGCCAACACCTTTAACTGAGATTCTAGGTTCCATAGCTGTGACAGAATGTGTTTCTGCTATTGAAGCCACCCCATCTGTGGTAATGGCAGCTACAGGGGATTCATATAGAATGCCGGACCCTGGGAGTATTCCTGGTCCAGCGTACTACTTGGCTGGATAGATGAACACCTAAACTATGTTGCTGCCTTCTGTGTCCCATATGTGAAATCTGTGTTTTTTGTCCCATATGTGAAACCTGTGTCCAGCCAGAGGCCCTCACAGAGCACAAGCCATGGAGCAGGAAGGAGGTCACATGTCTGCCTCATGTTTTCATGTGAGAAATGCTTTCTGGTGTTTCTTATGGAGATTTGTGGTTTTTCTGAATCCTGAGATAAATCAGCTGAAAGTCATGAAAATATAAATCTCTTGGGAGAATTAAAGCTTATAATCCACATACATATCTTTCAGCTCTGATGGAGTCTACTAAGATTGGGTCAAAAGCATGAGCAGAAAATGATAAGGTGTAGAATTGAGGGTTAAGAAGGATAGTCTGGTAGTGGAGACAGAAGAAGGCAAGAGAGATAGGGTCACAGTCTGATCAGGCTGTCTTGTTTGTAGTCATTGCCAAGTTAAAGGTGTGCTTATGGTCCTGTCTGCTGCTAAGGGTGACTCACTCATGCATACGAAGTACGTATTACTAAGTTTATATGTGTAGTATACTGTGTACAGATACTGTGAATGATGTCCTAAGAAATAACAAGTTTGGGAAATAAAATAAGTTCTTAAATTGGCAATTTGACATAAGATTCTATATAATGCTATTAATCTGGCTGGGAGACCTGGATGCTATGTTATTTGAATACCACCCAAAAATGTTCTCTGGTATTTTCTGGAGTTTGAATATTCACTATAGGCTGCAGTTCTTTGTAAATATTACTAAACTGAATTTTCTTTGTTTACTAAATAGCTTTCTTAAGAAACATATTCATAATAATAGAGAGTATGAAGAATGTTGGAAATATTTTAAAAATAATATGATTTTGGGAATTCTGATTCCTTGCTTTCAAATCTAAAAGATAATATTAAAGATTAATATCTGTTAGAAATTTAGAAACACTATAGTCCTGCCTTAGAAATTGCTGCCACATCTCCAATAATAGCTGCCTTCACATTCTCTTTCTTTGGGCTGAAAGTAGGACTGTGGAGGGGTCCCAGTCTACTTGCCCAAGTGGGAGCCCAGCTCTGCTCTCTGCTAGCTATGTGATCTTGAGCAAACCATATTACTTCCTTTTTTTTTAAATCCCAAATATGTTTATTTTATTTTTTCAGTGTTACAAGACTAATTGTTCATGCACCACACCCAGTGCTCCATGCAATACATGCCCTCCTCATTACCCACCACCAGGATTGCCCAACCCTCCACCACCTCCCCTCCAAAACCCTCAGTTTGTTGCTCAGAGTCCACAGTCTCTCATGATTCATCTCCCCCTCTGATTTCCCCCCATTTCTTCTCACAATGCCCTCCATGTTTTTCTTTA
>CM053604.1:136507595-136531104 GCA_028646535.1 Procyon lotor | reverse complement strand
CTCTCCAACATTTCGACATTGGTCACAGCAACTTCTTTCAGGACATGTCTCCAAAAGCAAAGGAAACAAAAGCGAAATGGAACTTTTGGGACTTCATCAAGATATAAAGCTTCTGCACAGAGAAGGAAACAGTCAACAAAACAAACAGGCAACCCACAGAATGGGAGAAGATATTTGCAAATGACACTACAGGCAAAGGTCTGATATCTAAGATCTATAAAGAAGACATACAAATAGCCAACAGACACATGAAAAAATGTTCATCTTTAGCCATCAGGGAGATTCAAATCAAAACTACACTGAGCTACCACCTTACACCAGTTAGAATGGCCAAAACCATATTATTTCTATAGGCAATGTTCTCATGCCTGTTTTTGTGCACTGAATGGCTAGTTAGATGATCTCACAGGTTCTCCAGCCACTACAATCTACGGTTTAACTTCTCTGCCTTGGGCTGCATTTTTAAATGCAAATATTCTGTAATCTACTTCCAACTCAATTGGGAGGCTTTCCTTTGTGTCTAGGGATAATTATTTAGGGAGGGTTTCTTTGCTACTTGGCACCATGCATATCCTTTATATACACATTACTTTGCTTCATCCTCATCACAATGCTGTGAGGGGAGCTTTATTATCTATTTTACAGATGAGAAAGCTGAGATTCAGACCAGTCAGGTATTGTGCCCAAGGTCAGACAGCTGGAAAGTGGCAGATCAAGCAGGAGCAGGTTAGGAGGGGTCCTGGGAAATGACCTTTGGGCTGGGTAGAATGGTCTGCCCTCCTTCTTCTCTATCTGTATTTCTTGCCAGCTATGCAGAGGGAGACTTGTGGAGGGCTTCATGGACAAGAAGGAAAGTCACATCATGTGGGAAATGCTAGCTGTTCCAACATTGCCAAAGGTTTGGTTTCAATGCTGAGGAAAGAAGAAAAATTCGGGGCAGATTAAAGTATGTGATAGGGGTGTACTTTATCATGTCTTTTCTCCATTTCATATGGGCTTGGTGAGGGGCCCTTGTGTGAGGGGCACTGTATCAGACTCCCAGTAAAGAAATGTATCAAGTTCATCTCTTGCATGGGCTCCATGGTGTGATGGGGACACTTCCGTGGCCATAGAGTATGGCTGGAAGGCACCAGCAAGATAGAAGGATCACCTCTTTCACTCTTGTACCTCTGTCTTCCCTTCTGCAAAATGGAAGGAGAAGCTCCAGAACACATGGGGAATGACAGCTCCTTCCTAACTTGTATTTCCCAGGTGTATGATTAAAATAAAGCTGTGTTCGTGCTCCCAGTTTTAAAAAGTCCTAATGGCATAAGTTTTACGATATAGAACAGATGGCCATAATATTCACATAAAAAATTGACTCTTCACTTGGCCAGAGAACCAATGTAGGTATTTTTCCCTCTGTTATGGGCTGAATTGTGTCCTCCCAAAATTATTACAGCAAAAGCCCCAACTTTCAATGTGGTTATATGTGGAGAAAGGGGTTTTAAGAGATAATTAAGGTTAAATGAGATTATGAAAGTGGGTCTCTACTTCGATAGAATTGGTGGCCTTATAAGAAGAGGAAGAATGGAAGATCTATCTTTCTATACCCACACAAAGAGGAAAGGCAACATGAAGACACAGACAGAAGGTGGCTGTCGCCAACCAAGGGGAGAGGTTCATTAGATACCTTGGCTTTCAATTTCTAGCTTCCTTTACTGGGATAAAAATGTTTAAGCTACTCCATCTGGCAGCCCAAGCTGATTGATACACTGCTTTAGTCCATTTGGGCTGTGATAACAAAACACCATAGCTTGGGTGGCTAAGAACAATAGAAATTTATTTCTCACATTATGCAGGTTAAAAATCTATTTCTTATATCAAGGTGCCAGCATGGTTAGGCGAGAGGCCTTCTTCGTGGTTCACAGCTGGCACCATCTTGGTGTGTTCTTACATGGGTTAGGGAAGGGGTTAGGGAACTCTGTGGGCTCTCTTCTAAGGGCACTAGTCCCATTAGTGGCAAGGTGACTTAATCACCTCCCAAAGGCCCTACTTCTTAATACCATCATCTTTGGGAGTTAGGATTTCAACATATGAATCTTGGGAGATACAAATATTCAGATCATAGCATATACCCTCCTTGTACTGATAGCATGTAAATGTGCTTTGACTTTATTAACATGAATAAAAAATGTGTGTATATGTGTGTGTATGTGTGTCTGTGTGTGTGTGTACATTCTGTTACTTTAGATAAACACTCTGAGAAACACCATCAGTGAATGAGTGAGAGACTCCTTGTTGAGTGTGAGAGTCTCCCTTCTCTGTGCTGCAAGGGCCTCATCACTGAGAAGTCCCCTTCTGAGACCCTAATAGCATCTGCAACCTCAAGGCCATGTGTTCTGTTTCTTGGCCCTGCCTGCCCTGTTCTCTCACTCCCCAAAGTGGACAGGCAATGGACTGGTATAGCTTTATCTCTGTCTCCTAGCAACCATCCTTGGAAGGTAGAAGGTGAATGGTAAGTTCTGGAGATTGGGTTGGGTCAGAAGGGTAAGCAGGAGAGCAGGGACTTGGGTGCTGCTTCTGGAAGCCCACATCCTCAGAGTTAGTCAGATGCTTTCTCCTTGGTGTAGTGGTGCGGTAGGGGTGGCATTCATTATTTAACTGTTTAATTTCTGTTGACTGAATGGATGGAAAATTTCATCAAGCAATTACACAAAGGAGTCTGACTTGTTCCAAAACACAAAGGCGACAGGCGGCAAAAATTAATGACACATGTGCATGGGCACTAAATGTTTGCCTCCACATGTAATGAAGGAGACATGACATCTTCCTTCTGAGTTGCTTACAGTGGGAAAAAGAAGGCAGAAAGAGTTATATTCCTGTCAAAGTGAGCACAGTTCAAGCAAGCAGTGTCTTCTCCTTCTGCCATTCATCCCAGGAAGAGGCCCCTGGGGTCTTGGCTTATCTCTGTTTCCCTGGGAGCCTCTTACTTTGGCCATCTCATACAGAAAATCATATTCTCTTTCCCTGTTTTTGATATTTATCTTAACTAGAGGTCACCTGGAGGGGAAACAGTGTCACAAGAGGCTGTTTGCATCTGGGAATCAAAAGAGCAGACATCTCTACGTCTCTCTACAGCTCTACATCTACAGGGACGTAGATGTCTTCTTCTTGCCTGCTTCACCTAAGCGATAAGATGGGCCTGTTCCCACTTTCTTTCCCCTTTTCTTTTCTTCCCTTTTTGTTTCCTTTCCTCCCCTTCTCCCCCTTCTTCCCTTGTTTTTTTTTTTTTTTTTTTTTTGAAGGGCTTAGGGAGGCAGATTTAGTGATCACACTCACAAATTATGAATGTCAGCAGCTACAAATGAGATTTACAGTTTTGCTGGGTGAAAAGGAACAAGATTGGATACCATTAGGTTAGGGTTTCTATTTCTGGCTTTGCCACTGGGTTACTGTGTGATCCTGGGCTGCTGGGCTTCAGCTGGCTCACTTCTAAAGCACAAGGTTAGACTAGATGGTGCTCAGAGCCCCTTGTAGCTCTAATATTCCAGGACTCCACTGGGCTGTCCCACTCAAATCTCAAGAGACTTAGTGCCTTGGGCCTCACTCAGTGACTGCCATCACCACAGGAATGAGAATGGAGGAAGGGTAAAAGGTCAGGCTGAATTTACTGATTAGTCTTTTCTCCAGTGGCTCCTGGTAAATACTGGGTAGGGAAGCCTTGGGTACAGGACTTACTCTCCTTCCATTTCTCTTATCCCCATATATTTTTCCTAAATGAAATATCTTTATTATTACTATTAGTATTGAATTATTAAAGTACACATATATGTTGTAAAAAAGAATCCAATTAGAGACATATTCCCAATGAAATTTCCCTATAACCAGACTAACCCATGATGTATATGTTTCCAGAATTTTTCAAAACACACATATAAATACGAAATACATGTGTTTTGATCAGCAGAATTTTAATTCTTGCTTTGATTTTCTGATTCATGGGTTGCTGACATGCTGACCACCAGGGGTGTCATAGCACAAGAAGAGAAGGGAACAGCCTTTTCTGAGGGGATGCAGAGAGAGTAGCTGTTCCCAGCTGCGAGCCTGGTCCTGTCTTTTGGCACCAGGAGTCTCCACACTCTCTCCTAGTGCAGTCTGCAGGCTGTATGTAAATTTCGACCTGAAAGAACTTTAGACCTCGTGATGGTTAATTTTATGTGTTAACTTGACTGAGCTGAGGCATACTCAGATAACTGGTTAAGCATTACTTCTGGGTATGTCTGTGAGGGTGTCTCTGAAAGATAGTAGCCTTTGAATCAATAGACTGAGTAAAGAAAGTTGCCCTCACTAATGTGGGTGGGCCTCATCTAATCTGTTGAGGGCCAGAATAGAACAAAATGGCAGACTGTGGACTTCCTGGCCTCCATAATCATGTGAGCCAATTCCTATAAGTCTCCTCTTACACCTATCTATATATGTCCTATTGGTTCTGTTCTCTGAAGAACACTAACAGTCCTGTCTATACATCCTTACAAAAACATTGAGTAAAAAGGCTAGGAACCTTCATCAAGCAGGCTTAAAACCTGTTTGTTGTCAGAACAATGAGCAGAATTTCTTGGTATTGTTGTTTCTTTCTTTTAAGAAACTTAAACACTATAAAACATATGCTTTTTGGTGTGAAGAAATTATAAAACAAATAAGTCTATAAAAACAGTGTTCCTTTATCCAAAAAACGTACTTAGTGTTCTTAACAAAGAATATATAAACTTCTCACACACATATATCTAAATAACTTTTTCACTCAGCTTGATGCTTGCCATTTGGAGATAGTTTGAGGGGACTGGTCATCTATTATACCTCTTGGGACCTAGACATTGAAACCACATTCATTCATCATGGCCCTTGGAATATCGAGATGAGAATAATCTGGGTTCTTGCTCTGCAAGTTCTCACAGTTTGTTAGAAGAATGGTCCCCTCCAATAACTATAGTATAGTATGGTGCATGCTAAAGTTTAGGAATATACTAAGCATCATGAGAACAAAGAGAAAGAAGTTATTGTTGAATAGTTGTGAATCTGGTAAATTTTGAGGCCACTGAAGTAAATTGTAATATCTTCCCGCTCAGACTTTAATCCCAGATACAAGCTAGTTCCTTCCATTGTGAGAGCTTCAAGGATGCTCAGGAGTGAATTTGAAGACAGGGGCACCAGAATCTCAGCTGTTTGAGGCAGAGATGTGTGTAGTAACATTTTGTTTTTTCTCTGTAGAAGCCCTGCCTCTCTCCTCCTCCATATCCTAAGTCTACAGTCTTCCACTTGCTTGGGTGGGAGCATGTGCATCTCCCATTCCAGTTCAGCAACACTGTCTTCATTTATAGTGCATGCCAGTTTGCAAGCTTTGTGTTTCCACCATACTGGGATAGATTCTGGTTAAATCCAGGCAGCTTTCCTATAAGCCCCTGGAAATCTGTGTGACCTACCCAGAAATCTGTGTCTACTCTCACTCAATCTGGGGAGAATATAAGGTAGGTGAGGACATTCTCACGCCTTTATAGGGAAGTGTATTTGACACCTCAACACAGGGAAATGATATATGCTGACTTAGGTTGAGTTAACTGGAAACAGACCTTGAGACAAAAAAAGGTATCTAGAGGACTTCCTGTAGATTGCTCTTAGGAGATACACTGTAAGAAAGTCAGGAGGACTGGATTAGGCAGTGGGAAAGACTGATCTGTAATGCTGTTATAATTGAGGTTTCAGTTGATCCTACAGAGAGCCCTGAAGCTGAGCCAGACCTTCAGAGTTGTTCCATAGGTCAGGGGTAGAGGGCTGTGTCCTTGCACCAGCCAGTCCTTGGCTATGGGCTGCCTCCTGAGAGAGAGAGTAACCTTGGATCAATCAGTTCCATGCAGCCAAGGTTGATACCCAGGGAGGGATGCAGCAGTATCCCTCCAGCAGGGGGTTGGATGTTAGGAGAAAAGGAGACCTGGGGAGAGAGCAGCAGTATCCACTACAGTACAACTTTTGTGTCCCTCACACCTATTAATATATTACATCTCAAACAGAAAGAGGTCCTTCAGGATTCTGATTGGTCTCATTTTCTAGCAATTTACACGCAAAGGATTAGGAAGAAAAACTGTACCTCCTACTGTTACAGTTGATCTTGAAGCCATAACTGATACCATCTCCCTACTCTGTCACGATTCTAAATACTCCTCATTTTGGCTGACACTTTTACTACTCTAAGTCTAGTGGAGTGAACCAGAGCCTCATCCCTGAGACATCTGATCCCACAGTTACTATGTTCTTCTTAGGACATGACTACTGCATCTATCAACTTACAATTAAAACAGGGCATGTGAACACTAAGAGATGTCTCAGGGGATCAACTTAATGTCAGAAGTATTCTTTTCTGCCCCCATTGTCTAGCAGTGGCCCCATCTTCTGTTGTATGATTCTCTTCTGTGCCTGTTCGTCTTTTGATATGAGGAATCCAAAGTGATTGCTAGCAGTGGTAGCTTAAAATTTAATGAACTCTTTTTTTTTTTTTTAAATTTAATGAACTCTTATTGAGAACCCATGTCAAAGTATTTCCCCCCTCTGAGAACTAAGATGTCTGGACTCATGGAGCCTAAGGTTCTAGGATTGACAGAATAGATTCCCCAGGTGGGATATAGACTGATGTTTAAGTGGCCCCATGCCTACTTCCACCCTTTGGTTTTCTGACTCATGTATTCTACCTATATGAGACATAGTACCATACAATGGTTATTAACTTAGGATCCATACTGTGACCAGGTAATGGTATCATCTTCAAGTTGACAGCTCAGTGGCTTCTTTAAGATGCTATTCTACCACTCTATGGACCTTGTGAGGGTGCAGGAGGTGGCAGGACCAGTGGATCCCATGGTCAAATGTCCACTACCAGTACATTTCTTTCCCCCATAAGTGGGACCCTTGTCCTAAGCAATGTTAGTTAGAATTTTAAGTCAGCTCATGAAATCCCCCTTAAGTCCTTAGATAGTTGTAATGGAAAGCCCTATGCATAGAAAAAGCAAACCCATACTGGATTATGTGTCGATAACAATCAAATAGAATTATTGCTTCTTTTAGGGTGAAAGGCATCCAGAGTAGTTAACTTGCTGTCAAGTGCCTAATTCATCTTCTTAAGAAATGCTGCCAAATATGGGGCTCAGCCTTAATTTCTGTCACTGGTGAACAGAAATTCAGTGGCAGCAGTAGCTGGATCATTTTGTTGAGTGGGAGCACATCCTAATGGACCTGTGTATAGTTTCCATCCCTTCCACCATGATTACTCCACTCATATGCCCATCATATCAGCAGTAGGGTGGTCCATAACAAACACTGGTGGATATCAAATGACTGGATCATTCTGTCCACTTGATTGTTTAGTGTCTCTTCCATTGTGGGTGTTCTCTGGTAGTTCTTAGTATTCCATACCAAATCATTCATACTTTGTATTCATTAATATTTGCTCATCTAGATGAGCTTCCTGAGAACTTGTTCCCATTCTTTCAGTCTTTTTCCTTTCAGGAGCTTAGTCCAACTGGCCAGTCCAATAAGAGATGCACTAAGTCTATGAATATTTTTACTTTTGGCCATTTCTCTCTCCAAAAAATGGAAGGCCAGATGCACTGCCTAAAGCCCTTACAATTGGGAAAATTTCTCCTCTTTGCTCTCTTTTAAGGATACTCCTGATGAAGCTGTAATAGGGCCCATTTTCAGCCCACACTCACATACCAAGATGACTTGTCTATAAATTAAGCTCAGACCTTTTCCTCCTCCATTAGCTGGGTATAGTGAACCCAAACCTCCACCCCTGGACATGCTAGCCCCAGCGATAGAAGCTGTGAGAAGAAGGCATTAGTACAATAATGGTAGGTGACATGGGCATTGAGATTACCTTCTCATATATCTCACTTGCAGATTATGCTCATGCCTAATCCCAGATATACCATTCCCAGCTTACAAAGAATTAGTGCTTGGTTGGGCCGACTTTATGACTTGGTAGGTATGACAGAGCCTGGTTTCTAATGGGCTATGATGCCCATTCTCACATAGTCCATTTTTACTAGGGCCTTATGGCAAGCTAGGTTCTGCCCTTCAAGTGGAATGCCTGCCACAGATGGCATGGTCTTGTCCCAAAACCCTAAGGGTCACATTGTAATTCCTGATGGGAGTTGCCATCAGCTTTACTTAATGTTTCTCTTCTAAACACAGAAATCTCTAATACCACAAGGTCTGCCAGGTTGTATGGCCAGATAACAGGACTATTTGTGTTAGAGCCTGGACCTGCTGCAGAGCCCTTTGTAGGCCTCATTTAAAGTTGGAAGCCTTTCATGTCACCTGGTAAGTGGGTCAGAGCAGTTTTCCAAATGTAGAATATGCTTCCTTCAGAATACAACTAGTAGTTGCATTGTGCTCCTTTATTAGTGGCGGGAGTTGTGAAATGCAATAATTAGCCATTTATTTGGGGGAATGTCCTTCTATGCCCTAGACCATTGGACACTAAAAACTTCATGGCTGTGGCAAGACCCTGAAACTTTGTAGAGTTCATCTATACCCTCTGGAGTACATGTGCTTTACCAAGGCCTCCAACATATCTGTCCTTTCTTACTTATCTGGTCAATTTAATATGATGTCATGAAGACAATAGATTAATTTAAAGTTCTGGAATATACACAGGTTTCAGTTCTCTTTTAGAAGGAAGTGAACTAGCAAAGTCATGGGGCAAGGCCATAAATATATACAATATATACTGTGGTTTGTAACTGCATAGTCCTTTTGATCCTGCTTGAGAAAGGGAGGGGGAAGAATGCTTTTACCAGAGTAATGTCTGAGTATCATGTACTATAGTCTGTGTGAATTTGCTCTAACAAAAGTACCACATCTGGCAGGATAGCTACAATTGAGGTTACCTTTTGGCTATTGGCAGTAGTCTTTTGTCATCCACCATGATCTCTCTGTTTTTTGAGATCCTAGCATTCCTATTGCTATCAGGGAATCCAGTTCTGTAATAGCATTTCTTATAGTCCAGTCCCACTGAACTGGTGTGACAGACACCAGTGACACCAGTGACACCATCTTAATGATGCAGGTATCAATTTCTCAGCACATTCCTTATCACTTTGAAAAATGGACTGTCCTCCTAGTCTGCCATGGAATAGTTAGTTGGTACATTTTCTGCCTATGTCCACTCTATCATCCCCACTTTCCTGAGCCTTTGAATCCATCTTCCATCTTCTGCTAGGGAAGTTCTGGTATATTTATTTAATGTGGACCACAGGTTTTTCCAAGATTTCCAGATTCAACCTGATACTTTATTACTACCTTCTCCCAGGATTCTTGCCAGAGTGCTAAATTCTGTATTATGAGGCAAATTTTGTTTGTTTTTGTTTTGTTTTTCCCAAAATGCTTTTATTTATTTTATTTTTTCAGTGTTACAAGATTCATTGTTCATGCACCACACCCAGTGCTCCACGCAATACGTGCCCTCCTCAATACCCACCAACCAGCTCACCCAACACCCCACCCCCAACCCCTCCAAAACGCTCTGTTTGTTGCTCACAGTCCACAGTCTCTCAAGGTTTATCTCCCCCTCCAATTTTCCCCCAATCACCCTTCCTTTCCTTTTCTCAATGTCCTCCATGTTTTTCCTTATGCTCCACATGTAAGTGAGACCATAGGATAATTGGCTCTCTCCGGTTGACTTATTTCAATCCGCATAATCTCTTCCAGTCCCGTTCATATTGATGAGAAAGTTGGGTATTCATCTTTTCTGATGGAGGCATAATATTCCATTGTATATATGGACCATATCTTCTTTATCCATTCGTCTGTTGAAGGGCATCTTGGTTCTTTCCACAGTTTGGCGATTGTGGCCACTGCTGCTATGAACATTGAGGTACATGTGGCCCTTCTTTGTAATGCATCTGCTTCTTTGGGGTAAATACCCAGTAGTGCAATGGCAGGATCATAGGGTAGCTCTATTTTTAATTTCTTGAGGAATCTCCACACTGTTTTCCAAAGCTACACCAACTTGCATTCCAAGCAATGGTGGAAGAGAGTTCCCCTTTCTCCACATCCATTCCAACATTTGTTGTTTATGGTCTTATTGATTTTGGCCCTTCTAACTGGTGTAAGGTGGTTTCTCAGTGTGGTTTTGATTTGAATCTCCCTGATGGCTAAAGATGATGAACATTTTTTCATGTGTCTGCTATCCATTTGTATGTCTTCTTTGGAGAAGTGTCTCTTTATGTCTTCTATCCATTTTTTGATGTGATTATCTGTTTTGTGAGTGTTGAGTTTGAGGAGTTCTTTATAGATTTTAGATTATCAGCCCTTTGTAGTGTCATTTGCGAGTATCTTCTCCCATTCTTTGGGTTGCCTGTTTGTTTTGTTGATTGTTTCCTTCGCTGTGCAGAAGCTTTCTATCTTGATGAAGTCTCAAAAGTTCATTTTTGTTTTTGTTTCCTTTGTCTTTGGAGACATGTCCTGAAAGAAGTTGCTGTGGCTGATGTTGAAGAGGTTACTGCCTGTGTTCTTCTCTAGGATTATGAGGCAATTTTGATACATTTGCAAAGTGAAACACTCCCTTTTATCCAACTTTGTTCCTTCCTTTGATCCATCACCCTGAGGATCTACAATCCACTCCCAGCTCCTCCTGCATTTATTAGCTCCTCTCTTCCCTTACCTGACCTTGTTGCTATGTCTTGATTTGATCATAATTTTGACCATGATTCCTGTTGGTCTGATTAATAGAAAAATTCAAGCAGGGATGCTGAGGGCAACCAGTAAAGTCTTATAAGGCACCTGTCTCATTTGAGACCTCTGACTGATACTCAGGATGAGAGGTGCCCACTATCTTCTATCAGAGGGAATAGGCCCCTTTTGCAGGTTTACAGGTTTGGGAGAAGTGGGGAGTTCAAAATTCTCAACTACATTAACCCAGATAACTTCATCCTATGTCTCAAAGCCCCACATCTTTTCTGTTATGACCTTGACCTTGGTGTAAGAAACCTGCAAAGGAAGAATTGAATCTCCTCTGAAGTTCTGCTGTCCTTCCATGGTTAAGTATTGAACCCAGTCCCTCATGATGATGGCCTTGTGCTTCAGAGTTCAAAATGTTCTTTAGTACTGCCAAGGAAATCCTGCCTTTCCATTTTGCCTTGAATTGTCAGTAAATTACCATGAAGTCAATCAGTGACATTCATCAACAGTCATCCATTCCATGGTTGTTTTAATTGCTATTTCCCTGAATTCCTCTCTATTCCAGAGGTATTACCCCAGCCAGTGCATTACCTTCCACTGGTGTCCTAACGCATTTAGCTTTGGTAGACATTTTGCAGTTGTGACTGTGACAGCAGCATATCAGAGTCTATCCATACTACACTAACCACTAGTGATGGTGTCCACATCTCCAGCTGGCTGGGGAGTATTCAACTTCAAGCTCCCATTTTATAGTCCACTTTGAAAGATCACTCCTGGTACTTACTGGCTTAGATTGGGTTCTCTGGCAACAGACTACGAGATGGAAAATTTAATCCATGGTTTATTGAGAAGTGCTCTTGGAAGACACACTTGTCCAAAAAACAAAACAAAACAAAATAAAAGAAAAAAACAATGAAGGCAAGAATAGTAAAGAGGGGGAAGAAGGAGGAGGAGGAGCAACCGACCTCAAATGCAGTTTCTATTGAGAATTCAGTCAATTCCATGGGGAGCTTTTAGCTAGGCCAGCGTTTCAGTATTTCCCCAGTTGAAGCAAAGGTGCTGAGGCTTTGGAGTCTCATATCAAGCCAACATTGGCCACAGCTTATCTCTTAGGAGGGGTATAACTTGAGAAGGAGATTCCTTATGATGGAGGATGATTTCCAATGAAGGAAGGATTCAGCTATGAATTGTCAGCAGTCGGTGTTCTAAGCAGCTGGGAACTAGAGGAATCAGCTCTGATGAAGAGATCTAAGAATACCTGTCCACTGCAGGTATCCTATGCTTATGGTTCCCACTGAGCCAAGGGAAAAAAAACCAAGGGAAAAACAACAACAACAACTAGATTTAGAAAAAATGGAGGAGCAAAGATAGCATAGTAGTAGTGGCAATATCAGTTTCATACCTACCTAGGATTATCAAACATGATTCTGCTTGACTTTTTGGATAAGTCATTCAGCTTCTTTGTGCCCAAGTTTCTTTGACTATAGAATGAAATTACTAATGAATAAAGACCTTGAAATGGTGCCTAGCATACTCAGCAAAAATATTGTTGCTGTTGTTATAGGTATTGTTCTTATTGTTATTTTTCAGCAATCTAAACTTACTTTCAAGCTGCATTTCCCTTTTCATCACCCTCTAACCTGGCCCTTTGCTGTTTCTCTCCTCAAATGAAACTTCCACTTCTAACTTGTGGATTTTGTTCATTTCTGTTCCTGAAAGATGCCATGCTCTCTGCTTATACCACTGCTCTTCGTAGACTCTCTACCTTCATTGGCCTCCTATAAAGCTAACTAAATCCATCTTAGCCTTTGAAGGAGTGGAAAGAGCATCTGGTTTGATTCAAGAATTCTCAGATCCTCTACTCACTTAAGCTATGTGACCTTGGGTAAGACATTGATCATATCTGAGGATTGATTTCCTCAGCTATAAATTGGGGATAGTGGCACTGTTCCACTAACTCATTATGAGGAATAAATGTGAAAACTAGGTTAAACTCCTAGCACAGTGCTAGGCACACTTCAATTGCCTGATAAATAGTAACTTTTGGATCTAGTAGTAAACCTACTTATATCTAAGCACAGAGTCATTCAAGGCACAATTACTCAAAGGCCACGATGTTCAGGTACATGTTGGAGACAGGGCAATGCAGGAGCTACAGAACCTCCCTCAAGGATGATAAGAGTTTCCCAGCTTTCCCCAACTTCACTTGTGCACATCTCCCCTCTCCACCCTTTCCTCCTTGAACCACCCACAGCACAGACCCATTCAGCATCAGAGCACTTAGCCTCTTTGGAATTGTTCTTTACATTTTCTCACATGTCAGTTATGACTCTCTAAATAGACTATGAACTGCTTCAAGGAGAAAATCCTATATTCCTTTTATCCACACAAAATACCTAACACAATATCATAAATGAGTACATGCCCTGTGCTCTCTAGATATTTGTTAGATAAATTAATGTATGAGTGTTTATAATTCTTATAATTCTTTTTTTAAATTTTATTTTAATTTTATTTATTTATTTTTTTCAGTGTTACAAGATTCATTGTTTTGCACTACACCCATTGCTCCATGCATTCTTATAATTCTTGATAAGAAACATAACAAAGGAATTTCCACTTTGTAGGTAGAAACCTGCTACTCATGGCATCAATTTGTGGCCTAAAAATGCACCTAGCATACTATATAGTAGTGTTGGGTGAAACTTTTGTTTCAGTTCTGAATATGTCATGAATTGGGTTGGGTTGTGGGATAAAAATGTATTTCTTATGGTGTACTATAGTAAAAATTAATGAAAAACAAAAACAAAAAAAACCCCACTACCAGAATGCCTACCATAAGATTCCTAACAAAGATGCTCAGCTCCTCGTGGACAGAACTAAAGAAGACCCTGGGCACCAGGACCTCTGAGCAAGAGAGGCTACAACTGGGTTCAGAAGGGCTCTCCTGGGGTTTGTGAGGATCAGAGAAGATATGCAGTCAAGGGAAAGAGTGCTCAGGGCCCAAACACAATCACTCAAACAGCTTATTGTCTGGGTAACAAGCAGGCACTGCAGGCACACCTGCAAACCTCAAGTACCTTTCCCTCAGAAAGACAGAAAGTACTTAATGCCCTGAAATTGCTAAAGAGCTTCCTCTTGGGATCCCTGTTTTCTCTAGAGCTTTAGATTGTAATAGAAAAACTATTGTCTAATTTTCTCCCTACCTAGTAATTTTGAAAAGATAGATTGGAATCATTAACCTTTGGAGATTTAGTGATAATTTATTGATGCAAAATTTGTGCACAAAGTTTGACAGTTATGAGAGGACCACAGGACAACATCCATGAAATTGAAATTACACTGGGAGGTCTAAGACAGCTAACCACCTCTCTACAGGAAGTTTGAAATTGCATTCAAAGTATCTTTGGCCCAGGCACCTTTGGAAGTTGGAAGTATCCTGCCTGTGGGAATGTCTGACCTCCTGCCCTTGTATCTTACCTTCCAGAGTCTGCAGTGGTGGGGCTTGAATTCTGGTGCTCTGTTCTGCACAAATGTTTCCCACCCTTCTTCTTGGAGCTTGGGCCTAATGTTTGGCTGTCTGCTATTTGTATTTTGAAAAGTGCTTTAATTGGGAAAGTAAAATACAATATCAAATGCCTTTTTTGTGCCTCATGAAAGTCCTCTAAAGCTTAGCTTAACTCAAAGAGCTTAAATCAATAGAACCAGCCCATTTTCTAATCAGGGGGAATTTAATAATGATCAGGAAAGCCATTGTCAGTCTGATCAGTGGGACTGTTAGGACTTTAACTCTTGGGAAACAGCTTCATGTGAAAATTACATACTGTTATCATATCAAATGTCACTCAGATGGGTATTAAAATCTTTAAGAGAGAAAACATTACAGGGGTTCTATCAAAATTACTTTATATGCTGATGAGCTGGCTTCTGAGGGAGAAGGCAAAGGCAAGTCTAGAGGTGAGAAGGAAGAAATTGTTCTCTTTTTACCAGAATACACCAAAATCAGGAAAGGATGGTCTTGTCTGCATCTCTAATTCTGGAAGTTCCTGGAGATGCCTCAGCCCAGGGGTTGGAAAGTTTGCTCTTATCCCCCAAAGCCTGGAAAACTCCTTGGGTCCATTAGGGGCAGAGCAGCTTCAGGTCACTTCAGGAATCCCAACAAAGTATAGGATTTGCTGGCCCTAGCAACTTACCCCCATTTATTATCAGAGGTCCCATGGAATGGTACTTCCCCATGGTAGATCCCAACCACACCCCAACACCTCAGAGGTGCTGCTGAAGATTCCAATCCCAATTATCCATGCAACAGTTGAGCCTTTGTGAATTGAACCTGATGCTGTTGTTTTAGGGATTAAATTTTCAGAGAGAACCATTTAGCTAGAGACAGATGGTTGGCCTTTAATGAAACTGTAAAAGAAATGGGGAAGGGTGTGGACAACAGGGAATAAGCAAAAATAAAGAAGAGGAACTAATTGAAAATCTGGAAAAGGAAGAGGGACAAGAGAGCAAGTATTTTTCCTGTCTGTCCAGCCTGACCACTTGCCTCTCTGCAGCCAGGGGTTTTTCTAGCAGCTAAACATTAGTATAGTTAGAAGGGGAAGTGAGTGTGTTTGGGCTTTAGTAGAGCATGTAACCCCTGGTACGTCTTCATATTGGACACTATCCCCCCACTCTGGGGCTGCTGGCCTCCTGGAGACCAGGGTTTTCCCAAGCCACTGTGACTAAGCTCAGCAGAGTTCCAGGTGTGAAACCTGTATCCTGATTCACCATTTTGGGGGGCATTGTGCTTTCTTGGTACAAATGGAAATCCCATCTCCCCCTCATTTGTTTTAAGAGTTAAGACTCTTAACCTCATACTTCATAGGTTTTAACCCCTTTGGCTCTTTCAGAAGGCTTTAGTGACCTAAGAAATGTATACTACATGTAGAGCAGGGGCCAAAACACTGATTTTATATTCAAAAACTTACTCAGTAAGTTTTTAAACTTAAACTTAAACTAAGCCCAGTTGGCTAGTGGCCGCCTGTGGCTAGGACCCTGGCCTGGGGCCTCCTCCCAGCCTATGTGCTTGTCTGTCTCCGTGTACCAAATTCAGACTGGGCCCAAACCCTGTAATCTACAAAATGAATGACCAAGGGAAATGTCACAATCCCTCTAGTCTTCCCTTTCCTATTCTGTAAAGTGAGGATAATAGTGTCCAATTTGAAGCTTAAATGTATGCAATGTTTCTAGCATGAGACCTGCCCCTTTAAGTACTCAGTGGAAGTATTACTAAAATATTTCCTGAAAAACTACAAGAAAAAATGTCTCTTGAAAGAAAATTGGGAACACAAAGGAACCAGGAACTATGACCCAAGTTCTAACTCTGTCTGTTGAAGATGATTGCTTAGGGGCACTAGGGAATGCCACTGTCCTGGGCAGAACAATGCTAGCTGGGCAGAGAGGGCCACTGATAGAGTTACAATACTCATTACATATAGAAAAGGGCCAACCTTAAATGTTAATAAAGCAAAGTCAACTGAGTAAATTTTAAAAATCGTATAGGCTTTATTTAATGATTCATGAATTGGGTAGCATCCATCTAACAGATGATAAAGGAGCTCCAAGGGGAGGGGTCAAGATGGCGGAGAAGTAGGAGATCCTGTTGCAACCTGTCCCCTAAAGTGAGCTGGATATCTACCAGAACACACTGAACACCCATGAAATCAGCCTGAGGAGCAAGATTTTTCACTTCTGGATCTCTACAAGAGTAGAAGACAGCAGTGGAGAGGTAAAGCAAAGCAGGAACACTCGAAACAGTAACGGAGGATAAACAAAAGGGTGAGGGAGCCACCAGAAGGGGCGCAAGGACAGTAATACCCCAAAGGAAAGTGCCTGGTGGGGACCAGCATTACCTTACAGTCTGGTTAAAAACACTTAAAAAGAGCAAAAGGTTCTGAGGAGCAACTAGTGGAAGGGGTGGTCGTGGGCACGGGCTGGGGCCAAGTTCCCAGGAAGGACACCACTAGCCTCAAAGAGAGACTGGTGAGCTGGTGTCCAGTCCCTGGTTCATGAATCTGCAGCTTTCTGCTCCTTGTACCAGTTTGTGGGCGCAGCGAGCTCCTGCAAGTGCCTTAGAGAGTCTGGTGTGGTACAGGATCCAGCAGCTTTTCTCTGTGTCCATCAGTCTCTGGACTGTGCACCCCCGACCAAAAGACATTTACAGCCCATGGCAGAGTCTGGGTGCTCCCACCTGGCCCTGGAGAGAACACATACTGGTGGCCTAATCTCAGGCAGTAGTCTGAGCACACCCTGTGCGGGCTTGGAGCCCGGAGAGCACTCGCGGAGCACCTGAACAGTGGCTGGGGAGAGCACCACCTCTGACAGGCTGCGCTGTGAGCAGAATTTTGAGGAGGGGAATGTGTGTTCTGGACCACGCAGAGGGGAGAAGACTGAGGCTTCTCTGTGATGTGGAGATCTCGGTATGGACAGGCAGATTCCTTGTTTGGACTCTCTGAAAAGGTGAAAAATCTACAAAAGGCCAAAATCTTCAGAGAGCAAAAGACTGAGAAACCGGTTTCCACAGAGTCCAGGCACTTGATTAGGGGGCAGGGTGACTCAACCTAAGCAAGATTGACTGGAAAACAATGTGGCAGGCCCCTTCTCCAGAAAACAAGTAAAAAAAACAAAGGACGATAACCACAGGGTCCCCACAAAATTTCAATTCCCCAACATCAGGGGAAATCAATATATTAAGCTCCTGATAATACACTCAAACCTGCATATTTCATAGATACAAGTTTTTTTCTTTCTTATTTTCTTTCTATTTTTTTATACACTCATTTTTCACATTTCTTGGTTTTTTAAATTTTTTTAAACTACTTAACATTACAATTAGAGGCTTAATACTACAATAAACCCAGGAAGACCTGAAATAACCCTCCTCACATGCGAGGAGTTATAAACACCCTCCCATTTTAAACTTCTGTCAGTGTTTCTATGTATTTCCTTTTGTTCTGGTATTATATAAACCTTATTCTTGGGGTTTATTCTGACTAGGTTCTTCTATTTCTTGTCATTTACTTTTGTCAGTCTATATGTTTGCTCGTGTTAGGTTACATACCTTAAAAATCTTATTTTTGGGGCTCATTCTGGCTGGGATTTCTTCTTTTTCTTTTTCTCTCTATCTTTTTAAAAAATACTTACTCTTTCTTTTTGGTGGTGATCTTAATTGCTCCAAAACCTTCCAGGGTGCACCCTGCCTGGATTGTGGGTGATATATTCAGCTATACATCCTCTCATCCACCTCTCATCAAAAGGACTAGGAGGAGGAAAACCCAACAGAGGAAAAACCCAGAGACTGCGCCTTCAGAACTATTAGACATGGACATTAACATTATGTCAGAAAGGGAATTCAGGCTGACAATTATCCAGGCAATGGCCAGGATGGAGAAAAGCATTAATGAAAACATAGGATCTCTAAGGGCAAAAATGAGAACCAGTATAGCAGATGTAAAAAATGCTATCAGTGAGATCCAATCTAATCTACATAGTCTAACAGCTAGAGTTACAGACACAGAGGATAGAATTAGTGATCTAGAGGATAAAATGGTAGAGAAGAAAGGTCAGGGGGAGAGCTGGAGCAAACTGCTCGGGAATCAGGAGAAGAGACTTAGGGAAATAAATGACTCCATGAAACGTTCCAACATCAGAATTATTGGAATCCCAGAAGGAGTAGAAGACAAAAGACTAGAAGATATAGTGGACCAAATTCTGAATGAAAATTTCCCCAATCTGAGAAATGGAACATGTGTTCATGTCCTAGAGTCAGAAAGGATACCCACCAAGATCAATGAGTCTAGAAAGACACCCAGACACATAATTGTAAAATTTGCAAATTATAATTTTAGACAAGAGGTCCTCAGGGCAGCTAGGGGGAAGAGAGTCCTTACATACGGAGGAGGACCCATCAGAATAACATCAGACTTGTCCATAGAAATCTGGCAAGCGAGAAAGGGCTGGCATGATATATTCAGGGCACTAAATGAGAAGAACATGCAGCCAAGAATACATTATCCAGCAAGGCTGACATTCAAAATGGATGGAGACATAAAGAGCTTCCAAAACCAGAAAGAATTAAGAGTATGTGACCATCAAGCTGGCACTCCAGGAAATATTAAAAGGGGTTCTATAAAAGTGGAAAGAACCCATGAGTGACTTAGAACAGAAATTTACAATCTATAGAAACAAGGACTACACAGGCAACATGATGTCAATAAACACTTACCTTTCAATACTCACTCTCAACGTGAATCGCCTAAATGCTCCCATTAAATGGCACAGGGTTGCAGAATGGATAAAACGGCAGGACCCGTCCATATGCTGTCTACAAGAGACACATTTGGAACCTAGAGATACATCCAGACTGAAAGTGAAAGGATGGAGAACCATCTTTCATGCCAATGGGCCTCAAAAGAAAGCTGGGGTAGCGATTCTTCTATGAGATAAATTAGATTTTAAGCTAAACACTGTAGTCAGAGATACAGAATGACACTACATCATTCTTAAAGGGTCTATCCTCCAAGAAGATCTAATAATTGTAAACATTTATGCCCCCAATATAGGAGCAGCCAACTACATAAGCCAAGTGTTAATCAAAATAAAGAGTCATATTGATATGAATACATTAATTGTAGGAGATCTTAACACACCACTCTCAGTAACAGACAGATCATCTAAACAGAAAATCAAGAAAGAAACAAGAGCCTTGAATGACACATTGGACCAGATGGACCTCATAGATATATACAGAACATTGCACCCTAAAACAAAAGAACACTCATTTCTCTCACGTGGACATGAACTTTCTCCGGAATAGACCACATACTGGGTCACAAATCAGGACTCAATCAATACCAAAAGATGGAGATGATTCCCTCCATATTCTCAGACCACAATGCTTTGAAACTGGAACTCAACCACAAGAAAAAGTTTGGAAGGAATTCAAACACTCGGAGGCTAAAGACCAACCTGCTCAAGAATACTGAGATCAACCAGGAAATCAAAGATGAACTTAAACAATTCATGGAGACCAATGAGAATGAAGACACATCAATGCAAAACCTATGGGACATGGCAAAGGCAGTCCTAAGGGGGAAATCCATGGCCATCCAAGCCTCACTCAAAAAAATTGAAAAATCCCAAATACACCAGCTCTCTTTACACCTTAAAGAACTGGAAAATCAACAACAAATGAAGCCAACCCCACACACAATAAGGGAAATAATAAAGATTAGAGCAGAGATCAACGAGTTACAGCTAGAGAATCAGTAGAATGCCTCAATGAATCCAGAAGTTGGTTTCTTGAAAGAGTCAATAAGATCGATAAGCCACTGGCCAAACTAATCCAAAAGAAAGCAGAGAGGACCCAAATTAACAAAATTATCAATGGAAGGGGGAGAGATCACAACTAATACAAAGGAAATAGAAACAATAACCAGAAATTATTATCAACAGCTATATGCCAATAAGTTAAACAACCTAGAAGAAATGGATCCATTCCTGGAAACCCATAATCTTCCAAGATGAAACAGGAAGAAATTGCCAACCTAAATAGACCAATATCTAGTAAGGAGATTGAAGTAGTGATCAAAAACCTCCCAAAAAAGAAGAACCCAGGACCGGTTGAGTGCCCTGGGAAATTCTACCAAACATTCCAGGAAGAAATAATACCTATTCTTCTGAAACAGTTTCAAAAAATAGAAACAGAAGGAACACTTCGAGACTCTTTCTGTGAAGCCTGATCCCCAAAGCAGACAAAGACCCAATCCAAAAGGAGAATTTCAGTCCAATAACCTTAATGAATTTGGATGCCAAGATTCTCAACACGATCCTAGCTAATAGGCTCCAAGAGCACATTAAAAAGATTATTCATCATGACCAGGTGGGATTTATCCCAGGGATTCAGGGGTGGTTCAACATTTGCAAATCAATCAATGTGATAGAACCAATCAACAAGAGAAGAGAGAAGAAAAACATGGTCCTCTCAATTGAAGCAGAAAAAGCATTTGACAAAATTCAGCATCTGTTCCTGATTAAAACTCTTCAAAGTATAGGGATAGAAGGAACATTCCTCAACATCATAAAATCTATCTATGAAAAGCTTACAGCAAATATAATTCTCAATGGGGGCAAGCTGACAGCCTTCCCTTTGAGATCAAGAACACGACAAGGATGCCCACTGTCACCACTCTTGTTTGACATAGTACTAGAAATCCTAGCGACAGCAATTAGACAACAAAAAGAAATAAATGGTATTCAAATTGGCAGTGAAGAAGTCAAACTGTCTTTGCATATGACATGATACTTTAGATGGAAAACCCAAAAGACTCCACCCCCAAATTACTAGGACTCATACAGCAATTCAGTAATGTATCAGGATCATTAATGCTTAGAAATCAGTTACTTTCCAATACACAAACAGTGGAAATATGGAAAGGGAAATTAGAGAATCGTTTCCATTTACGGTAGAACCAAGAACCAGAAGAAATCTGGGAATAAACCTAACCAAAAAGGTAAAGGATCTGTACTCGAGGAACTACAGAATGCTCATGAAAGAAATTGAAAAAGACACAAAAAGGTGGAAAAGCTTTCCATGCTCATGTATCAGAAGAATAAACACTGTCAAAATGCCTATATTGCCCAGAGCAATCTATACCTTCAATGCCATCCTGATCAAAGTTCCACTATTTTTTCAAAGGGGTGGAACAAAGAATCCTAAAATTTGTATGGAAGCAGAAAAGACCCCGAATTGCTAAGAAAATGCTGAAAAAGAAAAACAAAGCTGGGGGCATCATGTTGCCTGATTTTAAGCTTTACTACAAAGCGGTGACCACCGAGACAGCATGGTACTGGCACAAAAACATAGACCAAAGGAACAGAATAGAGAGCCCAGATATGGACCTGTAACTTTATGGTCAAATAATCTCTGACAAAACAGGAAAAATATCCAGTTGAAAAAAGACCTTCTCTTCAATAAATAGTGCTGGGAAAATTGGACAGCTGTATATAGAAGAATGAAACTTGACCATTCTCTTACATCATACACGAAGATAAACTTGAAATGGATAAAAGACCTCAACATGAGGCAGAAATCTATCAAAATCTTAGAGGAGATGGGGCAAGATGGTGGAGGTGTAGGAGGCAGAGATAGCATTAGATCCCAGAAGTTCAGCTAGATAGGCAACAAACCCTTCAAAAAGCCGGCAAACACAGCAGGAGAGAGAAGGGAAAAAGAACAGCAATTCTAGGAGCAGAAAATTGACCAGCTTCTGAAAGGGAGGACATCTGGAAAAAGTGAATCCAAAGCAACAGAAAGAGAGACCCCGGGGAGAGGGGCCAGCTCCCAGCAGCCGCAGAGCCACAGAGCACAAAACCAGAACTTTTAGTCTGCTCTGCTGAGGGACATCGGTCCAGAGGCTAAGCAGGGGGGTGTTTAGCCCTCTCAGGAACAGTGTGGTTTCAGGACCCGTGGGGTCACAGAGGGACCAGGGGAGCCTGAGTGTGGCAGAGCACCCAGGTATTGGGGTGGAGAACCGGCAGCAGAGAAAGAACATGCAATGATGTGTCCACTTAGGCTTACCTTGGACTATATGATTTGAGACACGATCGGAGTGCTGCACTTCAAGTGGGGACCCCACGGGAGGCAGCTCCGGAGACACCAAATCCTTCCTGCTCCAGGAGGAGTGGTGTGGGAGCGGGCAACAAGAATCCGCTGGGTTTGGGGACTCTAGATGGGGCCGCGTGAACCACAGATTGAGGCCCTCCACCACGGGCTAGCTGAGCACAGAGCACGGGCCACAGACAAGGGAGACAGGAGTGATTGACTGCTTTCCTCTGAGGGCGTGCTGAGAAACAGGGTGCTCAGCACTCAGCTCCTCTGGGCTGGAGATTGGGAGGCCACCACTTTCATTCCCAGCCTCCAGGGCAGTACTGAAAGCACTCAGGGAACAAAGACTCCTGAGAGCAAACCTGAGCAAAGTGCTTGGCCAATCCCCTAGCAAGGGCAGTGCAATTCCGCCTTGGGCAAAGATATTTCAGAACCACGGCAATGGTCCCCTCCCCCAGAAGATCATGGAGAATATCCAGCCAAGACCTAGTTAATAAATCAGTGAAAACTGCAGAACTCCAGAGTATCTTTCTCTCTCACTTATCTACTCTTACCTTGATAAAATGACGAGGCGGAAGAACTCGCCACAAAAAAAAGAAGACTCAGGACCAATGGCTAGAGACCTAGTCAATTTGGACATTAGTAATATGTTGGAAATAGAGTTCAAAATGACAGTTATCAAGATGCTAGCTGGGCTTGAAAAAAGCATAGAAGGTATTAGAGAATCCCTTTCTGGAGAAATAAAATCCCTTCATGGAGAACTAAAAGAAATAAAATCTAACCAATTTGAAATTAAAAAAGCTATTAACGAGGTACAATTAAAAATAGAGGCTCTCACTGCTAGAATAAATGAGACTGAAGAAAGAATCAGCAATATAGAAGACCAAATGACAGAGAATAATGAAGCTGAGAAAAAGAGAGACAAACAACTACTGTACCACGAGGGGAGAATTCAAGATATAAGTGATACCATAAAATGCAACAACATTAGAATAATTGGGATCCCAGAAGAAGAAGAAAGAGAGACAGGGGCGGAAGGAATATTGGAGAAAATCATTGTAGAGAATTTCCCTAATCTGACAGAGGAAACAAGCATCAAAATCCAGGGGCACCGAGAACCCCCCTCAAAATCAATAAAAATAGGTCTACACC
>CM053604.1:136489291-136507095 GCA_028646535.1 Procyon lotor | reverse complement strand
CATCTCCAAAGGCAAGGGAAGCATGGGCAAAAACGGACTACTGGGACTTCATCAAGATCAAAAGCTTTTGCACAGCAAAGGAGACAGTCAACAAAACCAAAAGACAACTGACAGAGTGGGAGAAGATATTTGCAAATGACATATCAGATAAAGGGCTAGTATCCAAAATCTACAAAGAACTTCTCAAACTCAACACCCAAAGAACAAATAATCTGAAAAACCAAGAAATGGGCAGAAGATACGAACAGACCTTTCTGTAAAGAAAGAGGACATCCAAATGGTCAACAAACACGTGAAAAAGTGCTCAACATCACTCGGCATCAGAGAAATCAAAACCACAGTGAGATACCACCTCACACCAGTCAGAATGGCTAAAATTAGCAAGTCAGGAAACAACAGATGTAGGTAGGATGGGGAGAAAGGGGAACCCTCCTACACTGTTGGTGGGGATGCAAGCTGGTACAGCCATTCTGGGAAACAGTATGGAGGTTCCTCAAAAAGTTGAAAATAGAGCTACCCTTTGACCCAGCAATCGCACTACTGGGTATTTGACCTACATATACAAATGTCATGTTCCGAAGGGCCACGTTCACCCGAATGTTTAAAACAGCAATGTCCACAATAGCCAAACTATGGAAAGAATTATACACACACACACACACACACACACACACACACTGGAATATTATGCAGCCATCAAGAAAAATGAAATCTTGCCTTTTGCAATGACGTGGATAGAACGGAGGTTATTATGCTAAGTGAAATAAGTCAGAGAAAGACAATTATCACATTATCTCTCTGATATGAAGAATTTGAGAGGCAAAGAGGGGCTTTGTGGGGGAGTGGGGGAGAGAAATGAAACAGGAAGGGATGGGGAAGGAGACAAACCATAAAAGACTCCTAGACTCACGAAACTAACTAAGGGTCAATGGGAGGCCAGGGAGTAGGGATAGGGTGGCTGGGTTGTGAACATTGGGGAGGATATGTGCTATGGTAAGTGCTGTGAAATGTGTAAGCCTGGTGATTCACAGTCATGGACCCTGGGGCAAATAATACATTATATGTTAATAAAAAAAAATCCTAGAGGAGCACATAGGCTATTACCTCTTGGACATCAGCCACAGGAAATGTCATCAAAGGTAAAGGAAACAAGAACAAAAATGAACTTCTGGGCCTTCATCAAGATAAAAGCTTCTGCACAGCGAAGGAAACAGTCAACAAAACAAACAGGCAACCCACAGAATGGGAGAAGATATTCACAAATGACACTATAGACAAAGGTCTGATATCAAAGATCTATAAAGAACTCCTCAAACTCAACACTCACAAAACAGATGATCACATCAAAAAATGGGCAGAAGACATGAACAGACACTACTCCAAAGAAGACATACAAATGGCTAACAGACTCTTGAAAAAATGTTCATCATCTTTAGCCATCAGGGAGATTCAAATCAAAACCACCTTGACATACCACCTTACTCCAGTTAGAATGGCCAAAATCAACAAGACAGTAAATGACATATGTTGGAATGGATGTGGAGAAAGGGGAACTCTTCCACTGTTGGTGAGAATGCAAGTTGTTGCAGCCACTTTGGAAAACAGTGTGAAGTTTCCTCAAGAAGTTAAAAATAGAGCTACCCATGACCCGGCAATTGCACTGCTGGGTATCTACCCCAAAGAAGCAGATGCATTACAAAGAAGGGCCACATGTACCCCAATGTTCATAGTAGCAAATGCCACAATCACCAAACTGTGGAAAGAACCAAGATCCCCTTCAACAGATGAATGGATAAAGAAGATATGGCATATATATACAATGGAATATTATGCCTCCATCAGAAAATATGAATACTCAACTTTTGTATCAACATGGATGGGACTGGAAGAGTTTATGCTGAGTGAAATAAGCAGAGAGAGTCAATTATTCAATGGCCTCTCTTATGTGTGGAGCATAAGGAAAAACATGGAGAGCATTGTGAGAAGGAAAGGAATAGTTAATGGGGGAAATCAGAGGGGGCGATGAACCATGAGAGACTGTGGACTCTGAGCAACAAACCGAGTGCTTTGTTGGGGTGGGGGTGGACGTTTGGACCGTGGTGGTGTGTATTGAGGAGGGCATGTATTGCATGGAGCACTGGGTGTGGTACATGAAGAATTATTCTTGTAACTCTGAAAAAATAAATGTATTTGCGAGGAAAAAAAAGAGAAAGGAGCTCCAAGCCTTTCCATACTATCCAGGAAGGGTTCCTTATGGCAGTGTTACTTGTTCCTGTTGTAACTTAAAGGGAAATTCTCATGATGTCCAGAGCCCCTCATGTCCTGCAAATGAAAGAGGATGATGTCCTCAAATTCCTTGCAGCAGGAACCTACTTAAGTGGCTACATTTCCAAATTGAACAGTATATCTTCAAAAGGGAAAGTGATGGCATCTACATCATAAATCTGAAGACAACCTGGGAGAAGCTTCTGCTAGGAGCTCATGCCATTGTTGCCATTGACAACCTGACTAATGGGCACTTGGGTGGCTCAGTGGGTTAAGTGTCTACCTTCAGCTCAGGTTAAGATCCCAGGGTCCTGGGATCCAGCCCTGTACCCTAATCCCAGCTCAGTGGAGTCCCTGCTTCTCCCTCTGCCTGCCACTGCCCCCTGGTTGTCTGCTCTCTCTCTCTGTCAGATTAATAAATAAAATCTTTAAAAAACAAAAGAAAAGAAAACTTGGCCTATGTCAGTGTCATATCATTCAGAAATTGTGGCCAGTGAGCTATGCTGAAGTATGCTGCTGCTATTGGGGCCTCTCTTATCACTGGTCACTTCCCTCCTGGAAACTTCTAACCAGATCCAGGCAGCCTTCTGTGAGCCAAGACCTCTGGTGGTTACTGATCCTAGGGCTGACCACCAGCTTCTCATAGTGGCCTCTTATATTAACCTGCCCATCATGGCTCTGTGTAACAGACTCCCCTGCACTATGTGGACATCCCTATCCTTTGTAATAAAAAAGGAGCTCACTCAATGGGTCTGAGGTAGTGGATGCTGGCCTAGGATGTTCTGAGTGTGCATTTCCCATGAATGCCCATAGGAAGTCATGCCTGACCTCTACTTCTATAGAGGTTCTGAAGAGATTGAAAAGGGAGAGCAGGCTGCTGCTGAAGAGACTGTGACCAAGGAGGAAATTCAAGGTGAATGCACTGCTCCAGTTCCTGTGCTGACTACTGCTCAGTCTGAAGTTGCAGATTGGTCTGAAGGCACGCAGGTGCCCTCTGTATCTGTTCAGCTGCTCCCTAATGAAGACTACTCAGCCAGCTGCTGAAGACTAGTCTGTAGCTCCCATGGCTCAGGCCACTGAATGGGTAGGAACAAGCACTGAGTGGGCTTCCATAAAGGTAAGCTACTCTTCCACAAAGGCAAACGAAATGGAAATACGGTTGGTGGAAAACAAATAGTTTCTTTAAAAAAAATAAATAAAGGAGCTTGAGGAGATATACAAAATGAAAGACTTTTTTTTCCCAAATACTTTTATTTTACTTTTTTAGTGCTACAGGATTTTGTTCATGCACCACACTCAGTGCTCCATGCAATACGTGCCCTCCTCAATACCCACCACCAGGCTCATCCAACCCCCCCCTCCCCTCTAAAACCCTCGGTTTGTTGCTCAGAGTAAAATGAAAGACTTTTCCAGGCAGAAGGGAGTGGGACAAGGAAGTTAAACTGCCAAAGAATGGACTGGTGGTGGCAAGGTCTCTTTACTTTAGGTGATGGCAGAAGTCTAGCAGGCAGACCGCCTTATTAGTGCCAATAGTAATTCCTGATTGACTGGTTTAAGATTCCATTTTTGGGAGGAGCTGAAACTGTAATTAAGTCTTGGTTTGGTGATGTGGAACTTTGCATAAGTAACTCCATTTTGAGCCTATTGTCTTGTTCTTAACATAACCTAAACCTGTAAGTTAGAACTATCAACAGACAATCTAAGCCCTCCTCAGCCCCAGAGGCTACATAATTTAGCCTGACTAAATTATCAATGAGAGCAAAACGTTCTTTTTCTACCATATCTTCTCAAGTATCAATGTTGATAAGACATATCAAAAGTATTAATAATTTAAAATAATAGCCAAAAATATCTTGTGATTGCGTATCTTCTCTACCAAATAAAACTTGAGAGAGACCTTGTCCGTCCTCTTCCCTGCTTAGCCCAGAATAGAATGCTTGTCCATGGTCAGTGCACAGTGGATACTCATTCAGTAGATGTTGAATGAATTCATAAAATAGATTAGGTAGGACTAATAAAGATTCAGTTGTTTGTTATTGAATGTGTTGACTAAAATTGCAATTTTAGAATCTTCAAGACAGGTGCATATATCAGCTGTACATGTTAGATCATCACCTAGCATCTCTCTTCCTGCCTATTTTTTGCCCTTTTTGTTTGCAATGTATGACCATGTCAAGCAGACACCAGTTAAAGCAGACAATGTTGTGAAAGTCTTCACTCTAGAAAAAACCTGCATCTTGAGACAGTTGAGGTGACTGGGTAAATGTGATTTGAGGTGGTCTGTATCTGGTTATGTATCTGTTTTCCCTGGTCCTTACATCTTGTAAAATTGAAGTGAAAGGCAACACTTAACTTTAGAATCATCCATGAATTGAGAGCACTGGCAATCTCTCTGGGGCCACAGTAATTGAAATTAATTGGATTTTAGAGATAATAACATTTATGCTAATGTGGTTATTGAGAGGAGACAATAATCCCAGAGATAAGTAGCTAGGAGAGGTGGGGCAGGAAAATTTGCACTCCTGGCAGGAGACATTGGGAGTCTTGTTGGGAGCTGCTGCGGTAGGTGGAGGTAGGGATGAGGCAGGAGAAGTTGTAAACAACTGGGAGGTTTTAGAGAAGAAAGAGAGAGAACCAAAGGGGAGGGGGGAAGAAGTAGAAAAACCTCTGATAATGATAATAGTAATATGAATAGTGTCAGCAATTCCTTATTAAGAGCTTTCCTTTCTGTGTGTCAAGCCTTGTGTTTTAAATTTATGTCACTTTATCCTCATAAAAAACTCATGAGGTGGGCACTGTATTATTCTTCCTATTAAAAATAATAGAGGGGTGGCTGGGTGCTTCAGTTGGCTGAACTTCTGACTCTTGATTTCTGCCCTGGGCATGGAGCCTGCTTAAGATTCTCTCTTTCTCTCTGCCCCTCCCCTGGCTCACTCTCAGTCTCCCTCTTTCTTAAGAAAAAAAAAAAAAGAGGGTAAACCTAGCTTTAGAGGGTTTTAAATAACCTGTCCCAGGTTGCTTGGCCAATACGTATGCAAAATAAGCACTCTTCACCTCTGCTCTGTTACACCTCCCATTTGCCCAAAGCTGGAAGCAGAAGAGCAAAGATAAACAGGAGAGGTGAAATTCTGGAACAACACTGAAGAAAAGTTAACAAAGGTCTGATTTTGGCCAGGGCCTGAAAGAAGGACCTAGGACCCAAGAGAATAAAGATCTGATTCCAGATAGTAAACCTATTCCAAGAAAGAATCCTCAATTTACAGGTTTATATTTGGCCTTCGCGTCACCAGCAGTCTGCGTGTGGGGCTCTCCATGAACACCAAGTGAGGAGGTCCATAAACAAATGATGGACTGTGTGGGTATGAGGCCCACTGATATTGCTAATGAAGGTGGACTAGAAGTGAGTGTGAAAACTACCTCATCCAGGTCCATATTCCTATAGTAGGAGAAACTGACCTCTGCAAACCTCATCTATGCCTGGTTTTCACACGGTGAGCACATGTTTATAAAGTTTTACTAACTGTATTGAGCTGGAAGGGGAATAGTGGAGAGGACATCTCTGTCCTCTAGACAGGAGGTGCTAGAGAGGAGGTGGTCTTGGAAGAGAAACCCCAGATCACATGTGTGGCAGCAGTGAGAGCCAGAGGGAAACTTTGCTGAGTGCTCTGCCTGGAATGCAATCTATTTTGTTAAGAGTCCTTGATGGTTAGGTCACCAAAATTATCAGAGACATCTGGGCCTTCTGAATCATGTTGACACTACTCTGTGTATAGTACTGTGAATGGAAATATTTTGGAGTTAGAACTGGACCTAAATCCAAGCTTAAACATCCATTAATTGAATGACCTTTGGTAAGTCAACTTGCCTCTTTAAACTCTAAGATTCTCAAAGCCCAAGCAGGAATCCTAATACCTGCTTCCCAAAGTTCTTTTGGAGTTTCCAAATAATGACTCAAACTCCTCACTCATCACAGACACTCCATAAACAGGGGAGGTTTTATGGATATGCTTTTCCTTTGACAGTGAGATAGCAGGGACCAGAAAATTTAGGATTTCTCTTTATGATTTTTAGTATTCCTCTCTCTATTATTAAATAAGTCCCCTGAAATCTGAATGTTCATCTCCTAACCCTATTTCACTCAGATTTAAATCAACACTTAACTTTGTGTTTCCCAAATGGAAAGCTGTATCATTAATAATACATTTGATCATTTATTTCCTTTCATTTTAGAGCCTTTTTTAGTTACTTATGCTTGAAAAGGTCTAAAATGTCCTTTTACTCTCCTTTTCATATATCAAACTGCCATTTCCAGCTTTCTTTTTATAATATAAGGATTTTTTTGCAATATAATTTTGTGTTAGGGCAATATGCAAGTATGTATTTATAGATATATATTGCATAGTTGCTATCTAGGTAAAATCATGGAATTCTTGCCTATTTGAGAGAAATGGTAAAATAAAAATGGTTTTTTATTTTATTTTTTAATAAAATAATAATTATTATAAAATATTATATTTATTTTATTTATTAAGGTTAACAAACACAGTCTATTAGATCTGGTCTCAAATGGAATGATGCTTAAAATTATTCTAAAGTCATGGTATGTATAAATTTCATGAAGTATTCTTGGCTTGCTTCCATGTTATTAAGGAAGTTGTTCACCTTCCTACTAATCAGTCTTTGAAGGCTAGAAATCCGAGCACAAATCCCCTCCATCCCAATACTATGCCATTGCCTATTCTCCCATTTCCTTTGGTCTTTGTCTCTAGAAAACCTTACATAGGCCTTCTACATCTCATCTGACCCAACTGACCTTCCTGAGGCATAAACACAGCACCATAATGACAGTCAATTAAATATAAAGGCTGTCTGTCCTGACATTGTGGTGCCCTGAAGACTGCTAGCCACTTAGAAGCAATGAAAAGCATCAAACTGGGTCGAAATTGCAGTGCTGCTCTTATGTTCAATTCTTCTTGTAGCTCAATTTCCTAGCTTTGCATTTTCCTAGGTAAATCACATTAATAGAGGAGAAGGGGGGCAATGGGGAGATTGGTGGTAGAGAGCCAGATGATCCTTTGGAGAGAGAGCATCTCATCCTGAGACATGAGGGAATAGGTAACCAGTACTCTTGACAAAGAGGTGTTCAGTAGTATGAGAAGTCATTTAAATGGGAAGTGGGAGCAGAGGTCTTCTGCTGGCAGGGAGTATCTTCATTATTGCTGTCATGGTGCCTGTTAAATATCCCCATCTATCATTTGTTCAATACCTCAGTGAAATGAGCTAACTGCATATTCCAGCAGGGCTCTGTTGTGCCAGTCTCCCCTGAAAGCACTGACTATCTTCTCGTTATGCATTCTTCCTACCCTCCACCCCTTTTTACTGCCCATTAATGATCTTTCATTTGCCCATTAATGATCTTTCATTTGCATCATGGAACGATGAAGTCCTTTGATCAATTATGTGAAATTACAGGTGCTCTGTATGTGCCCTCTGTAACTGTTTACCTTCTTTGCTGAAGCAGTGGGCTAGAATGGATTTATATTTCAAACATTACTTGACTTCTGCCTGTTTCTGGATGGAAGCAGTACAATTTTAGCTGGCTCCATAAGCTTCTGTTTTGGCTTAATAAAGTGACTTGTGCCCAACCTGGATGAAACTATAAAGTCAGTCTTGACAGATCCTTTTAAGGAATCCTTTCAGCTCATAAAGCAGGAGGGGAAGAGGACATCTCAGAGCATAACAAACTTGCCCTTTCTATCCCAGGAGACTTTACTCTAACACATTTTGAGATTACTTTTGGCATGCCTCCTCTGGGATAGTTCTATTACCATAGAACTATTATTCCAATCTCTTTGATTCAGAAAAAAAAAATGTTATCTTGTACTTTTGAGCAAAACTAAATATAGTAACCTTCTAGGAACAGGAATATAAAAGTAAGGGAAACCAACATTTATGGAGCATGTATTACTACTCAGGTGCCACGCTACGTTCGTTTACATTAAATCTCTTCCTACAATATATAATCCAGATAAAAACTACAAAAACCAATACTTTCCTTTGGCACAAGGAGGCAATATTGAGCAAACAAACAAACAAAAAATGAACTCAGGTCTTAGGGGCCACTCCGTAGCTGAGTTACCATTGGAAATTCATTTATCTTCTTTGTGCTCCAAGTTTTTCATTTGTATAATAAGAAGAGGGATACTGTTCAGGACTAGGATTGTTATGAGATTAAATTAGACATCATAACAGACTAGGGTGCAGGGAAATTACTCAGTAACTGTTATCTATCTATCATCTATCTATTATCTATCTATCTATCTATCTATCTATCTATCTATCTATCTATCATCTATCATCTATCTATCATGTCTATCTATCTATTTATTTATTTACCTATCTATTTATTTATTTATTTTCATATGCTGCTCAGGGAAAAATCTCAAAAGACAAGATAAACTCATGTAAAAAATGGAAACAAAAATCACTCAATTTCAAAACATTATTTATTGATATTATATATATTTAAATAGCATAGTATAGCACTTGGCAAAGAAGCTTATCATTACAGCAAAACCTAAGTAGTGCAAACACTAAAAGAAAGAATGGTTAGATGAGGGAGAGATCAATACTGAAGTCATAAGGAATGACAATCATCTTCTAAAATAACTTTGATTTTTAAAAAAGTCTAATTTTTTTTAGTAGGCAATATATTCACATGGTTCAAATACCAAAAAGCTTAAAAGTTCACAAGGGGTTGTTTCTCCCACATCCTTAACTTTTAGTTCCCCAGAGGCAATCAGTATTATCAATTTCCTATCCTTGCGGAAATACATTGTGTGTTTATAAGCAAATATACACAAATAATCTTTCTTATCCTTTGCTGTATTCTTTCTGGACAGTTATTTATATTGCTATTTCACTTAAAATATATTTTAGAGATTATTATATATCAGTATACATAGACCCTTCTTTTTATTTTTATACTAGTATAATATTCTATTGTATGCATGCATGCATTAAGATTTATTAAATCTTCATTGAAGGATACTTATTTCATTTCCAATCTTTTTTCCACCAGCAAAAATGCTGTAGTGAATAATCACATGCATATATCATTGTACATGTGTGTGGAAATATTTACAAGATAAATTTTTAAAACTGGGTTACTGGGTCAAATATTTTGTGCATTTGTAAAGTTGATAGATATTGCCAAATTACCCTCTGTAGAGATTATTTACCCTTGTCCCCAATATCTTACGAGAGCACTTGTTTCCTTACAGCTTTTCCATCCTAATGCTTTTCAAAACTCCCAGATTTTTACCAATCTGATAGAAGAAAATGGTATCTTAGTGTAGTTTAAACAAACATCTCTTATATTAGGAGGGAGGTTGAACATTCATTTCCATGCTTAAGAGTTATTATATTTTCTTTTCTGAAAAATGTTTTTTGTGAAATTTATCTTTTTTTCTATTGTATTATTTATATATCTTTTATACTTGCTTCAATTATATTTCCAAGTTTGTCATTTGTCTTTTAACTTTGTACATTGTGTTTTTTTCTCGGGCAGATTTTTTTTGTCTTTTACATAGCTAAATTTTAAATACTTTAAACACTTAAAAAAAATCCTTGAATTAATTTAGTTATTCCAGTAAGATTTGGGCCCTTAGTTCTCTTTTATTTTATTCCAGTAAGATTTGAGCCCTTAGTTCTCTTCCACGTCTCTCCCAACTCTATATGGAAGAAGTCCCCAAATTATTTTTCTGCTTTTTTCTGACTGTTATAGAGCCAGAGGTAAGGGCCACTTACTCCTTTCCAGGCATTTTGTCTAATACTGGGAGTTTAATAAATATTAAATGGATGAGTTGAACAGTGGACAAAAGGATAAAGGAAATGCTCAGTTACTGAAGTCAGAACCTGATGATATGTGAGTCCACAAAGCACAGACTAGACATTTTTGGATTCAGTGTATGTATGCATTGGTCAGTGAGTTAATAACGCAGTATATATCATTCACTTTGTGAGTGGTCATTAAATGTTAACAGTTACTGTACAACAGGTAGAATAAAGGGAGAAAAGACAAGGAAGGGGATAAACATTTGGGACAAAAACAAACAAAAAAGCTTCAGAACCTTGGATAGCACCAGGGTAGGCAGCCCTAGGACAAATCATGAATAAAAGATTAGCTCCAGGGCGGGGTCCTTCCCCTTTTAGCCTGGCCGAAAGTGCCATTTTTCATCTGTAGAACTGAGTGCTGTGTTTTCAGCACCCCTTCTCCTCCATAATTGTGGATCCTGACTTGTTCTTTGAAGACTTTGTCCTTTGTCCTTTTGCTCCAGATCAACTTCCAGGGCTAATTATTTTCTATAAAACATGCTTTGTCTCATACTGAACACACAGGTCCTGTTTTGGCTACTTGACTCTGGGAAGTGATTTGATAAACAAATCATGCTAAGACACTTACTAATGACACTAATTTATATATGTTAATCCTTAAGTCCAAAGAATAAATCTCTTATAGAAAGGTTTTATGTCATAAGAAAGTTGACAATAGATTAATTTTGAGCCCAAGGAACTTGTTTCCCAGGTTCCCAGGATATCCGGCTCCAGTAAGCATCATTCTTACTTGTGGTAGTTGTTATAGATAGATGAACTAAACAAGGATCTTTAAACTGAAGAGAAAATGAAAGAAGTCCCACTGTAATAATATCCCTTTGTAAGGGATGAGGAATTTGGGAATTGAGAAAGCATACCAGAAGTCAGGAGTATTGGATCCTTATAAAGATCTCTCTGATACCCTTAATGGCATCCCTATAGCTTCTGCTATCAATTCTTCTCAAAGGCCAGCAGTAAATAGCTCATAAAGCATGCTCATTCTATGTTTTATTTAACTGAATCCCTTTTCAGGACACTTGACCATATACACTTTTTTTTCTCTAGTCCTGTCTCACAGTCCAGGAAGTAGGATTTAACTCTGCTTTCATAACATAACTCAGAGCATTTCAAGATCATCCTCAATAGTCAAGACAAATATGTATATTTAAGTTGTTAAATACTCATCCTTGTAGAAGCCATTACCTCAACCTTGCGTGACAATGTGCTGTTTACTCCGGCTCAGTGAATGACACCAGTGGGAAGGGATGTCTAAGGTCTTCACCAGAAAGTGAAAAGAAGGAGCATCTGATCTTGATGCTGACAAATAAGTGCATACAAATAAGTGTGTATATTTTTCTTAGATAATTCCAAGAGAGAGGATGGGGAGTGGGAAAATGTCAGGGTGTCACATACAGACTGTCAGAAATACTAACGTAAAGTTTTTCATGGAACTTTAATACTTTGAATGACTTAGGTGTTGAAAGAAAGATTGATGATTATAGAATATTAAGAAAAAAAGTAAGCAGTAGGAATGGACCCTGAGGATGGAAAAGAGAAACTAGCATCTAGTGAATGTCTGCCATATGCCATGCTCTGTGCTGTTTTTTCCACATACACTAACGTAAATAATTATCACAATCTTATGAATTAAGGACATTTATTTATCATAGTTGAGGAAATTGAGGTTCTGACAAATTAAGTAATTTTCTTTAAGTCTCAGTATTAATACACAGTAGAATAAATTAGTCTCATTCCAAAACCCATCTCACTGTTCCATCTTTGCCTTCCCCCACTAGACACTCTTATTTTAAAGGTGAGCTAACTTAGACCCAGGAAAATAAAGTGTCTTTCATTTCTCAGTCCAGAGCAGCAGGAAGCCAGAGGGAAGAAGGTAATCCTTTCATCTTCTTCCTCTATCTTTCAAGTTTTTAATAATATGTTTGATCACCACAGAGATTTTGCTGTTAACATAGTTTCAATCTCCTCATGACAGGTTTCTTTAAGTGACATGCATTTAATGAGTTGATAAAATTGTTGCAATTTGGAGTTCAGATGGTTGTGTGAGGTAAGGAGGGTAACCTCTCCAATAACTCACTATTCACAAGTCAATACACAGGGAGCTTGAATAAGATCCATGTATGCGTGTGCCTGCGTGTCTGTATGTGTGCATGTATCTATGGATGTCAGAGACCAAACATGAGTGATTTTTTTGGGGGGCGGGGTCTGTCCATTGATTTCTGCCATACAGAGCACTCTATATATTCACACATCCTAGGAAGCTTAAGGAAGTTAGTGGTCCATGCATCATGCGCTAAACCCCCAGATGAGGTTCTCTCTATTGGAAATGGTAACAGTAACTCTATCAAAAGTATACTAGGGTTGTGGCCTCATCGTTGCTGTCATAACGTCTTTTGAGTCAAGGCATGCTCTTTGCACTTGTTGTCTAAAGCTGGTATTTGGAGATAAGATTTTGCTCTGTGTCATCAAGCCAGAGACTCCCAGTGCAGAGAAGCAATTGTGCTTTCCAACATGACCAGCATGAGACGTAAAGCCAAGGCACTTTGGTAGAGCCCAGATTTCTCATGATTTCCTGGGGGGTATAGTGTCTGTGGTCTAGCCATGCCTGGACTAGAGTTGCCCAAAGGAAAAGAAAGACTTGGATAGAAGCATTTCTCAGTAAAATCAGCAGCTGTGGTTCAGAATGGTGTAGAAGAAGTAGTTTTGAGCTCACAGGCAGGAAATTGACTTTACAATCCTGGCTTTGGCTAGGCCGGTAATGCACAATGTTGACCTTTAGCTAATGAATTAACTTGTCTGGATCTCTATTTTCCCATCTGTGAAACAGAAATAATAATATCTGATTTACTTGTTCTGTTGGATTACCTCAAGGGTCAAAAGAACTCACATGAAATTGCTTCAAAATATTAATGTCCCTATATATCCATAAGATATTCTAATTATCAGGACTAGTGTTGCACTCCCTTCATTTACCAGCAAAGTCTGTGAATTCTTTGCTCCTTATAAATCCCCCACTGCAGTCATCAGAGTTATGAGGTGGCCACCAAGATTCCTGCCCTTGGTACATCAGCCCTAAGTGACCCCCTCTCCTTGAGTATGTTTAGGAACTATGATTATGATCAAATAATCATTACTGTGATTATGTTAGCTTATATAACACTCCATCTTAACAAACCTGGATGGAAAGTCTCCTGCTGGCCTCAAAGATGCAATCTCCATGAGTTTCACAGCTGCAAGGAAATGAATTTTGCTAACAACAAAATGAGCCTGGAAGAAGACCTTGAGCCTCAGATAAGACCCCAGTCCCAGCTGACACCTTGATCTCAGTCTTGTGGTAGCCTGACCAGAGACCCCAGCTAAGTTCTTTCCAGACTTCTAACATACAGAAGTATAAGTCAATAAATAGGTATTGTATTAAGCTACTAATTTTGTGGTCATCTGTTGTACAGCGATAGAAAAGTAACACACCCATTTATTCCTTTTTTATTTCCAATGCCACCAAGTAAATTCCAAGTGTCTTCTTTTATCTAGAGTTTTTCATGGTCTTCTTAGAGCCAGTCTTTCTTTCTCTACCTCATCTCCTGATGATCTATTTCAGATTGACACATGTGACATTGTATATCCTTGATTCTACAGTACAGGGAGTACTTTTTCTTATGTTCACATTTCTGAAATAGGGTTATTTCCCATGATCCATCCCATGATGGATGTGTATGTTTATTGTAGTGCTCATTTTCTTCCCCAAAAGCTCTTATTAAATTGATGGTTTACCTTATCAATTGATAATGTCAAAGAATTGAGGAATTCTGATAGTTCAGTCTTAAAAATGACTGTGTAGCACTAAATAACTTCTAGTGAGGGCCATCAGATGCCTTCCCAGAGGAGAAAAGTAGATTCCCTTCTCACAAACCTCTTCGACAGCATCAATCATGAAATGCATGGATGCCCTCGGTTTGTTCAGGAAGAATCCACCACAGGCAACCATGGGATTTGGCATAGTTGCATTTGTTTTCCTCCTAATTGCTCCAGGTTGTTGGCACCCAAGATTCCTCTTTGACACCAATAACCTGCATCCCTTATGCCTTGATTTCCAAACAATGCCACAAATGGTGACACATTTCTTGTAATTTGCACATTTATCCTATCTCTGACCCATTGGACAATCTGATAGTTGGGATCCCAAGGCATCCCATTCATTCCCTTACTTAAGCCTTGGTTGGGTTTATCTTAGCATAAGAGAAGGAGCTGTGACACAGGAGCCAGAAGGTTCAGATATCATTCATTAGTTGTATGACCTTGCAAAGGCCACTCTTCCCGTGGTTTCAGTTTTCTCATCTGTACATCTAAGCCCAGGCTGATCTTTCACCTCCTCATTTCAAATCTTTCCCAAAGGTGTAGCAGAATATGGGTACTACAATGGAGTCAGTCCATGCCACCAAAGGCTTAAGGCATTGCTTGGCATCCTAGCAGTGAGGTAGGGAGAGGCCTGGGCTCCTTATCTATCCTATTGGTCTTAGCTAGCAGGTGACAGAGACATAACCCAGATTTTCTACAGCACATTTCCTTGCACATCCAGACTAACTGACATCCTTCTGTCTCCAAGTTCATTCCTGCAGATGTTTCCAATCCTCATCACTTTATCATAATTGTTATGATAAGCATTTCTGCCAAAATGGTAGTAAAAAATCAATTTTCCTGAGCAAAATTAACAACAAAAAGTGTTCACAGCTCATGCAACCTGGTTATTAAGCTGTAGCAGGAATTGACTGCAGCTGTGAAATAAGATATAATTAAAATCTGGGGCCCTTCACCACGTATCTGGATTGTGCATTTGCAGTGTTGTAGATACATGAATTACTGGGGCTGACCAGCTCAAGCTGTCAATTGGGAACCTGTCCAGTGGAATTATATCTATCTGACTGTCAGAGAGAAAGAGAGAGAGGGAGAAGTGAGTACATACATTCAGGAAAGTAAAACAATAACTTGGGTAAATATGTAAGGCAGAGAGATGGGGGAAAGACCCTCATTATGAGGTCCAGTTTAGATCTACCATCAGCTGTGTGATCTTGAATGAGTCATTTATCCCTTGAATTCTTATTGTAAGGATATATATAAGGAAATATAATATAGGGATAATATATAGAGAGGATAGTATATATTGTTCTTTACATGCTTGGCTCTAACATTATTGGTTGTTATTCTACTTGTACAAGGTATAAATGACAGGTCCAACATGAAAAACATGGAGCCATAAGAGTAAAAAACACCACAGATTCATTAGAGAAAGACAAGACTGATGAAGACAAATCCAGGAAATACTAAATACTTAGTTACTTCAGTTGGTCTCCCCATTTTTCAATTTATATGGACACTACTGTCTCATTAAGTGTTTTATTCCTTAAATGATCATGTTTTTATTAAACTTATATACAAAATTCTTATCTTCTGAAGCCCTTGGCTGGGATATTAATTACAGTGCTTTTTTGTTTGTTTCTGTGACTGACCTTTGTTTGGCCCCTTGACCCTATAGGCATTTCTAGATGCAGTTGTATCTTCTCATCTTTTAAAAGGTATATATGTGCATTATGTATTTTATGGTTCTCAAGACCTCAATAGACATTCATAGTTTTAACTTCACTTATACACTATAGGTCTATTGAAACATGCTGGTGCTAAGTGAGAACTTTTTTAGAGCTTGGCTTCTTTACCTTAAGTCACTCTGAGACAATGGACAGTAGGTCACAGATGTGGCTCTACTTTGGAGTTATGGTGTAGGATAGGATAAAAAAAAAAAAAGAGTGGCCAGCTGGGGCTCTGGAATCCAAACACCTGCCATCCTTGTTAACCTACTGGAGGAAGCTGTCCTTCACAACTGAAGGCTGGGCTGAGAATTATAGGCTCATTCCATCTCTTATGGAGACCATTCCAAAGTACTTGCAGTAGTTTGGCCTCATGTCCATTAGTTTAGCTACTAACATCTCAGACAAGTCCCATACTCCATAGGGTCCCTGTTATGAACCCTCCAACACTCTGTGCTGTTATGATTTGCTTCAATGCTAGACAAGGTGTGGGGAGCAGAATGGGTTACTTGTTCTCTCTGGGCCTTTGTTTCCCTAAGTGATGACTGTCAGAATGGACTAGATAATATCCAAGTTTTCTTCTCATCATGAGCTTTCATGCTTCTTAGACAGATGTATATAGCTGTGGCCAGATTCTAACAGAATTGTAATAAAGATTCTTGTACCAGATTTCTTCTTGCAAGCATTTGATTCAAGTTTTCAAAAATTGAAATTAACTGCTGCCCTAGCTTCTCAAGGTAAAGGCAGGCAAATCTGAACAGGGACAATTAAGGGAAAGTGTGAAGGGCCACTGATATATCTGACACCAAGGGACTAGCCCAGTGCTGGGCACTGCCCCCAACATTATCTCATCTGGAGGCACATAGGACATAAGTGCACAGGCTCTGGGTTCCAGCTGCTGGCTTCAAACTCTAGCTTCAATATTAATTATCCATATGGCATTGGGGAAGTCATCTAACAACTGCAACCCAGTCTCCTTATCTGTAAAATGAATATAAGTACACTCTTATTATGGGGTTATTGTTAGAAGTTAAATATATCTATACATGCAAAAGATGTAGAAAACAAATTGACACATAATAAGTGCTAAACAGGAGGTACCTATTATTACTAATATTCAATCTTAGCCATACATATCCTTTACAAATAGGGAAACAGTCTCAGAGAGGTTGAATTCACCTAGCCAGTTAGTGGCAGATTTGGGATTCATACCCTAGTTTATCCAGCTTCAAAGCCCATATTCTCTTTTCTATGCTAAAATGTTTCAGAGATGAGGGTCTGGTACAAATGTCTTCCCCCTTGATTTTTGACTTATCCAGAATCAACATGAACACAGATTAAAGAAATCTGAGACTCACTATTTAGTTCCCACATGTAGGCCCTTGTTCAAGAAGGCGGCCATCACCCCGAGATTTCAGTGCTTCAAGTATGCCACTCAGGGAACCAGGCTGGAGCAGAAAGTGTTCCACTTGGCTTCAAATGGTCCCTTTCTGCTGGCCGGCATAGGAGAGGCAGACAGCACACTTCCTCTGGAGTCAGACGTTCATCATAGAAATAGGCAACTTACAATCCCACCAACAGTGTAAGAGGGTGCCCCTCTCTTTACACTCTCTCCAACATTTGTTGTTTACTTGTTGTTACATGTTGTTGTTACATGTTGATCTTGGCCATTCTAACTGGTGTAAGGTGGTATCTCAGTGTGGTTTTGATTTGAATCTCCCTGATGGCTAAAGATGATGAACATTTTTTCAAGAGTCTGTTAGCCATTTGTATGTCTTCTTTGGAGAAGTGTCTGTTCATGTCTTCTGCCCATCTTTTTATGTAATTACCGGTTTTGTGAATGTTGAGTTTGAGGAGTTCTTTATAGATCTTAGATATCAGACCTTTGTCTGTAGTGTCATTTGCGAATATCTTCTCCCATTCTGTGGGTTGCCTGTTTGTTTTGTTGACTGTTTCCTTCGCTGTGCAGAAGCTTTTTATCTAGACGAAGTCCCAAAAGTTCAATTTCGCTTTGGAAAATAGTGTGGAGATTCCTCAAGAAATTAAAAATAGAGCTACCCTATGACC
>CM053604.1:136468379-136488791 GCA_028646535.1 Procyon lotor | reverse complement strand
CGAGCCTGTTCGTGGGTATTGAAGAGGGCACGTATTGCATGGAGCACGGGGTGTGGTGCATGAACAATAAATCTTGTAACACTGAAAAAATAAAATAAACATATTTGGGGAAAAAAAAAAGAAATAGGCAACTTAGCCTCTCAGAGGCTGGGTTTCTGCATCTAGTAACGGGGTCTGGCCTACCTGCCTTGCAGGGTTGTGGCTGGGGTGGCATAACACCACCACTTTTGATTTCCTGGCTCATTGTATAGGACTTCTCAGCCAGTGTTCATTTTCTTTCTGCTGTTCCCCGTCTTTCTCCTACTGCTACTTGAGCCCATAATTCTTCTCAACAATCTGAAACTGGGTATCTATGATCTTCCAACTATTGCTGTATTTTTATATATAAAAATAAAAGCTTATCGAGGTTTGTAATTGCTCAGGGATTTCCCTCCTTTGAAGCCTCTTTGGGTAACCAGAGTCTCTCTGGTTTCTCCTATATAGATTCTGATGTTAACATTTTAATAACACATTTAGAGTGTTTTGTTTTATGGATTCTATTATAGATAGAGGTTCTTCCCAAGAGATGCTTTTAAAGCAGATATTTTTAAGTAAATGACTCAATATCCACCTGCACATTTCTGTAACAGAAAGCCAATTTTTTTCCTTCTAGACTCCAAATTGGCCTCTAGTTTTCAGGAAGCTCTGAGTATTCACTTGTCTTGTTTAACATTTCTTTGCCTCTGCAAACTGCACTCTGAATGTATGGTATATGTGTGTGTGTATGTGTGTGTGTGCACGCACATGCATGTACATGTGTGTGTTGTACAATCAGAAAAGTTTTTCCACAGCTTTATGTTGACCTCCTCTCTCCAGCAGTGGTTGGGGCAAAAGTAGCTGTAACATCTATGGAAATATCTTTGAGAGAATGTGCACTAGAATGTGCACAATCCTTGTGCTCATTCTGCTGGAATTATCTGCCTCCTTCAGGGGTTGAATTGCAGGGTCTGCTTGATCCAGGGGAGGTATCTGCTCTTAACTCTTTAAAATGGTCATATGACTTTGACCTAAGGGCTAATGGGACAGTGTGCAGTTGGGGAACCAGAGTGTTTTCTGGAGAGAGGGGAAGGAAGAGAGACAACTACTGATGTGGAAGTGTGATCCTAACAACTTTTCAGACTGCTGTGTCTAAGAGACTCTCCTTGTGGGAGATGTTAATAGGGTTTTCGCCAAAGTTATGGTCACAAAGTCTGGGATCATGCCATTCTTCTAGATCCTTTTGGGGTGTTAGGATATCTAAATTTTTTTTACAGATTTTATTTATTTGAGAGAGAGAGAGAGAACAAGTGGAGGGGAGAGGCAGATGGAGAGGGAGAAGCAGACTCCCACTCAGCAGGGAGCCTGATGTGGGCTCAATCCCCAGAGCCTGGGACCATGACCTGAGCTGAAGGTAGATGTTTAACCAACTGAGCCACCCAGGTGCCCAGGATATCTGATTATAGATGAAGCACTTTTAGGTTGTATAATTAGAAGTACTGCCATTTTCTTTTAAAGATTTATTTATTTATTTATTTCAGAGAGAGAGAGCATGCATGAGCAGGAGGGACAGAAGGAGACGGAGAGAGAATCTCAGACTCCACACTGAGTGCCAAGCCTGGCACTGAGCTCCATCCCACAACTCTGAGATAACAACCTGAGCCAAAACCAAGAGTCAGACACTTAACTGACTGCACCAAACAAGGGCTCCAGTATTGCCTTTCCTTCACCAGCATTTCCCAAAGTTATTTCAAAAAAAGAGCACATTTCTTGCTGCACACATTGTAGCATGCGGTAGAATGCAATTCTATAGGACATCAGTTGTGAAGCAATGATAAAGAACTGATGAATCCTCTGGAAAGGATCCTGGAAACTAGGTTCATGGCACTTTAGAGAAGACTGAAAAACAAAGTACTTTTGGTCTGTGAGATCATAGAGCCCAAAAGAATAGAACATGAAGCTTAGTTAAGAAAGACCCCAGACAGTCAGTCCAACTGTCCCAGCTTGCTTGGTGAGGGGAAGAAGCTTTGTTCAAGGTGCCCAAGGAAGCAGTAGGGGAACAGTGATGACCAAATGCCCTGTCTCCTACTCCTTGCATGTGGTGCTACGAGACGCCAAGTTGATAGAGTCCAGAAATGCAGGTCGGGGAAAGGGAGAGAGATTTTCAAAAATGCAGATGGAAAGGTGCAGAATAGACAAAAGAAGACTTTTTGGATACTGATTCTTAGACTGCGGGTGAGGTGGGAATGGCAGAGCAGAGATGCATGCAGAGCATATTTAACAAGCTTCTGGCAAAAGATATAAAAAGTATCAGAGTACAAGAAACTGTGTCTGCCTAGGAAAAGGGCATGGAGAGAAGGGGATGTAGCACTTTGGAGAGCTCTAAACACTCCCTAGACAACCACTCTTGGAGCCATTTGTCAGAGATTAGGGAAAAGAAAAAGTGGACATACTTTAGTTATAAAGAAAAAACATGGGATTTTAGACTATAAACAGGTAGAAGAGGGGGAATAAGGAATCCCCCCCTTTTTTTGCGATAAAGCCTTTCTTTTCAGAACACTGCTGAAAAGTATAAGTTGACAAGTAGTGACGAATGCCTTTACTTTTTAGCACTTTATAGTTTACAAATCACTTTACAGTTTACAAAAACCTATGTGGTCTCATATACCCTCGGCAGCTCAGCGAGGTTCTCACATACTGTGAGGTGGGAGAAAAACTGGGGATAAAGCTCACTACACAAAGTGAGGAAAGGAAGGAATTATCATTTGGGTTTCATCAGTTTATGAAAATGAATACATGCAGTATGCATGGAATAGTAAACACGCAAACTGAAAGTAAGCTACATGGTTCAAATCCCAGTTCTTCTACCTAGTAGCTGTTGACCTTGGGTAAATTATTTAACTGCTGTGTACCTCAGTTTCCTTATATGTATGATGAGGAGAATCACAGTACTGACTTCTAGGAGTTTTAAGATGACATATTTTTATACTGTGTAGAAGATGACATTAAAAGCTAAGTGAATGCTTGGGGAAAAAGTGGAAAAGCTCCTATTAGAAGGTAAATTCCTGCATGTCAGTTACCATATATTTGTAAATAGCATTTGTTGAGACAATAAATTTAGTGTTTAGTCCATTTGAAGGGAAGTACTTTTGGAATTGGTTATATATGTGTGTGTATATATATACACACACACAAAGTCCAACAAAGGGAATAATTAAAGTAGATGGTTAAACCTGAAGACTGGAAGATGCCTTCATAATATCTCAAGACCAAGAACACTGCCTCATTTTCCAGTCTTTGGGGAAAAGGGAGAAGTTTGTGGACCCAACACCAGCACCTACTGTAGAGCATCATCTGCCTGCCTGCACTTTGCACTCTCAATTGTCTCAGGATTTATATATAGTGTTTGCCTGGTCCCAGAGAGGGCTCCCTTACTGCACATCAGTGCATGGCCTCAAGGTGGAGCCTTAGCCTGTTATGGGAGTCTGCTTACAGACTACAGCACCCTCTGTTCTTCCCCACCTTCCCTACCCTCGTCCCCAGCCCATACTTGGGAGCTCACAGATTTACAAGCTCAAAGACAAAGCCAGAGTATCTCCAAGTACATTTGACCCAAGCTGCTTACTTTTTAAATTCTTGCAGTTCCTAGCTTAACTTAGTGCTTGGCACATGGAATGGACTCTGTATGAGGCAGATTTTTTATTATTTTGGCTTCTAGTGCCTTCCCTCCCAAAGGGCAGAGCAAAGACTATCTGACTTAAACACGCTGTGAACCAAGGTGTGTAATGAATGTGCCCAGGGACAACCCCCAGAGCATCACTCAAAGGCCTGGAGTGCTGGGGAGCATCTGGATAGGAATGGTTGTCCTCTGCTTTTGGCAGCAAAGCTTCAGGAGGGGCAGGAGAGGAGGATGTCTGAGTGACAATAAGTCCTCTGAGCTCCTTGAGAAGGGCTAAGTACAGTAATTTGTTGTAATGACTCAAATTTAAAACAATAACCCAGAGGCATAATAGCACGGGCCAAGAATACCTACTGTATGTGATGGGCTGTTAATGGGAAGTGAACAGTTTGATTTGGTGGCAGACAATCTTCAAATGGCTTCCACTCCGGATGTGTACTCTGCAGTGTGGAGAGCTAAGTTTACTATCAGGGTTAATTTGGACCACTTCCTCTCTGTCTGCAGAGAGCCATTCTCCTGATGGAGGCCCCTTTACTGCTCTGCTATCCTCACAACTGAAAGCAAATTTCAGAGGCTTCACTTCTGTGATCATTTTTCTCTTGTTTTGTTTTGTTTTCCTTTTTCTTCTCCCTTCATCTCCCTCTCAGAGAAGTTGCTACTTCAGCACTGCTTTTCTAAGTGGGTAATGGGGAATAAATACACTGTAGCTACAGGACCTATACCTGCCTATGTTGACCAGTGTGAGACACAGTCTGGAAATCTGCCCAGATCTGAGGGAGACCTGGCTGGCCATGCCCAAGGCTCTCATTTCGCTGAAAGCAGGTGGGCCCAGGGAGACACTGACTCCTGTAAGGTCTCTCTACTGCCAAGGAGAAGGGCTGGGACTGGACCCCTCACTTCACCCCTTCCCACCTCTCCTTCCTGCACACTATCCCTACCTCTAACCACATTGACTAGGAGCTGGACACAACTCATTCTCAGCACCATGGGAAGATCAAGGATTAGAGTGTCTCACACGTCAGAGATTTTAGTATCTTAAAAGTCACTAAGCCTAACCACTCACCCAAAGAATTAGGTCTCTCCTTTCCTTATTAGACCTCACTCCTCCTTCCTGGTACTATCTCCTAAGTACCTAGTATAGACATATTTAGACTTGTATTACCAGGATCAGCAGTCTTCCTTTGATTTCTCCTATCACATTGGCCATTTTCTCAGTGTCCTTCACTCTGCAAATGCACCCTGATAAATTCAAGTTCCATGTGAGTGACAGTTAACCTAATGGCTAGCCTTTCAGGGGACTACCCAAGGAATTAATCTCTAAAGATGGAATTCCACATGATGGCAGGCTGCAAGGAACACACACACAGACACACAGACATGCACAGATACACAGACACAGATAGACACACAGACACACACGTACATGTTTTTTTTGTGGGAGACTTTCACATATCAGCACTAAGAAGACTAGCTCTGCTCATGATTTCTTGCAGGGAAATAAACCCCTTGCTAAGAGTCAACATATGCAATTAAATTCAACAAATAGTCCCTATATTTGGTTGAATTGTGTCTTCCAGAAAGATATGTTGAAGTGCTAATTGAGGTATCTGGAATGTCACCTTATTAGGAAATAGGTTCTCTGGATATAATTAAGTGAAGGTGAGGTCATACCAGATTAGGGCAGACCCTAATCTAATGACTGGTGTCCTTATGAGAACAGGTGAGGCTACATAGAGATGCACACAAAAAGAATAGTATGTGATCGGGAAAGAGACAAACCATGAGATTCTTAATCTCATGAAGCAACTGAGGATTTCTGGGGTGGGGGGTTGGGGAAGGATAGGGAGACTGGGTGATGGACATTGAGGAAGGTATGTGCTATGCTGAGTGCTGTGAAATATGTAAGCCTAATGATTCACAGACCTGTACCCCTGGGGCAAATAATACATTATATGTTAATAAAAAAAAAAGGATAGGGGCGCCTGGGTGGCTCAGTGGGTTAAAGCCTCTGCCTTCCGCTCAGGTCATGATCTCCAGGGTCCTGGGATCAAGCCCCACATGGGGCTCTCTGCTCAGCAGGGAGCCTGCTTCCCTCTCTCTCTGCCTGCCTCTCTCCCTACTTGTGATCCCTCTGTCAAATAAATAAATAAAATCTTAAAAAAAAAAAGGATAGTATGTGAACAGGGAGACACAGCTCAGAGTGGTATATGTATAAGCCAAGGGACACCAGGGATTTCTGGAGGCTAGGAAGAGGCAAGGAAGGATTCTTCCCCTAGCCTTCAGAAGGAGCCTGGCCCTCCCAACACATGAATTTCAAACTTCTAGCCTCCACAACTGAAAGAAAATAAATTTCTGTTGTAAGACACAAGATTTGTGGTGATTTGTTATAGTGACCACAGGAAACTAATACAATCCCTAAGTACTCATTGAATGCTAGGCTGTCTTCAAGATACAGCAGTTGTTGAGGCTCCTGTGGCCACTGTGCTCAGTGAGCTTGTCAGGGTCTCTTTGGAAGGCTTCAGCTGTGGGTTGGGAGGATTTCACAGTCTTGCACTTCACTTTCCTGTCCTTTAGTGCCACAGCTGATGGGATGTCTCCTTCACATCCAGACTTGGGCTCAGAGGCCTTTGGATGTAGCACAGTCTTCATGTTCAAACACCTGTCTAGCATTTTTCTTCGCTCATAGAGTTTGGGAAAATATTTGACTTTGGTGTTAAATAGGCTTAGCTTAAAAGCCTCGCTCCATCGCTGAGTAGTTGAACCTTCCACCTTCTTGTGTGTACAAGAGGAATACTCAGACATTGTGAGAAATCTGAGAGGAAGATCCAAGGGAAGTAAATCATAGAGTTGGACAGACAGATGGATCTGAGTCCTATCATCTACCCTTTTATACACCACCTACTAAAGTTGTTACCGTAAGCAAGTTGTTTAACTCCTTGGGCTGGCTTCAATTTCCTCACCAATAAAGTGAGAAAAGTAGCATTCCTCTGGCTGGGAGTATTGACTGAATTAATACCTATGAGGTGCATAGAAGAATTCCTGACAAATAGAGGGAGCTCAATAAAGAGTAGTCAACATTATCATTTTACTGGTGAGAAAACTGAGTCACAGAGAGGTGATATGATTTGTCTAAGGACAGTTAGAGGCTGAGTTGGTCCTAGAACCATTCTCAGAGTGATGGCTTCCCTGAACAGTTCCTGGATTGGTCACTTGAGAGGTTGTGCTTATTAAGATTTCCAACTTTGAAATCAGACAAAAATGTAATTTCAAACTCAATCAATTACTAGCTGTGTGACCTTGGACCTACTACTAATGTCTGTGGGCCCCATTTTTTTCACCTATATAAGGCGGATATCAACCTCATTGGGTTGTGGTAAGAGTGATATTAGAATAAATATAAATACTTAACCACAAACTTGTAAGCACTCGTAAATGTGTCTGGCTATTGTTTGTATTCGTTGGAAGTAAGTTCAGCTGTAGGTAACTAACCAATAGTGGCTTTAAAACTCTCAGGTTCATGTTCTCCTATAAAAAGAGTAGGGAGATAGGCAGTCCAAGAATGATATGGTGGTGTCAAAAAGTCACCAGGGACCCAGGCTCCACCTCTATTTCTGCCCTGACATCTTCCATATGTGGTTTCTATCCTCAAAGTCACGTCATCCTCCAATATGATAGCTGGAGCTCTACCTGTCACATGCACATTGTGAACAGACAAGCATGAGTGGGGAGGGGAGCAGAGCAGGAAGAAGACAAAGAAGACCACTTCTCAGCTAAATCAGCTCCTTAAGGAGCCATCTCTCAAGTCAACACTTTGTGTGCATTTCATTGGCCAGAACTTAATCACATGGTCACTCCTGGCTGCAAGGGAGGCTGGAAAATGTTTGGATTTTACCCATCCTCAGTAAAATCCAAGCTCTTCCACAAACATAAAAAACATAAGGGGAAGGCAAGGAGCAGCCTCGGCCAGACTGTCATTATTGTTTTCATAGTTGTTATTGTTAGGTATGAGGAGCCTGCCCTTAGGTATTTGCAGGTTTTAATGCAGTGCTATAAATGTTTGAAAGATGCATAGTGTATTGTGGGAGTGCTCAGGAGGGAGATATTAACTCCATCTGAAGGCATCTGAGATGGCTACTTGGGAGAAGTCTTGAAGGTGAGGCTTGATGTTTGAGAGGTTTTCCCGGGTGACAGTGAGGGAAGGGGATTTCTGGTGGAAAGGGCACCACACACACAACCTACTGGTTTTGCCAGCCTGCCCCTTGGCTGCTTAGAATTGTGCTGGGGATGGGGTGGAGGGCAGATGCCCAGAGGCTATCCTGGGACTTTCTCATCCATGCAGTCTACAAAGCAGATGGCGAGAGGTGCTGAGCCCTGCTATCCATGAAGGTTTCCTGATTCTCCATTCTCATTTCACCAGACAGCAATCTATTTGTTAAATGAAAACCAGCTGGTTACTGAAAGAAACATATTTATTGGGAATTAACTGCCATGTGCAAAATGGGAATTTACCACCAACTTGTCAAACATCAGTGAATTTGTGTTTAATAATCATTTTTTTCAATTAACTCACAAAAATGCATCTCATTAATTCTAAATTAAATGCATATTTGTAAAACTCTAATTCACAACATAATCAAATCTTCTTTTCCAGCCTGTTTTTGATGGCTAAGTGTTGGTGAAAGACTCTCAAATGATGTTCTTAGAGATGAAATTTGCTTATACCTATATGTAGTTGCAAACTTGGGCTAGAGGACATTGGTGCAGGTAGAACTTTTTTCCACTCACACCCTTCCCAGTTCCTTCGTCTCACCCCTTTCTCCTTCATGTACCACAGGTGCTGGAATATTGTCATGATCTAAGCTGATAGCTTAACTTTGACCTCTGTCTTTAATCTCAGTGGTAGAAGGCCTTGGAAAATCTGCTCATCATTAGCTGGGAGTCAACAGACGTGTTTTTTCTTTAATATTTATTTTTTAAATTGAAGTATAGTTGACACACAATGTTACATTAGTTTCAGTTGTATAACACTGTAATTTGACAAGTCTGTATGTTATGTTATGCTCACCATCTGTCACCATACAAAGCTATGACAATACCTTTGACTATATTCCCTATGCTGAACCTTTTATCTCTGTGACTTACTTATTTTATGACTGGAAGCTTGTATTTCCTACCTCTCTTCACCCATTTTGGCCATGTCTCCATCCCCCTCCCCTCTGACAACCACTGGTTTGTTCTCTGTATTTATGGGTCTGTTTCTGCCTTTGTTTGTTTGTTTTTTAGATTTCACATATAAGTAAAATCATATAGTATTTGTCTTTCTCTATCTGACTTATTTCACTTAGCATAATACCCTCCAGGTCCATCCATGTTGTTGCAAAGAGCAAGATCTCCTTCTCTTTTATGGATATACTTTCCTTTTTTAAACTTCTTTGAATGCAAAATTTTGTTTTTCTTTTCATGGAGCATCTGGGTGGATTGATGATATGAGGAAAACATTTTGGATAGGATGTTTCCCAGGGTCATCTGGCTCTATCATTTTATGATTTTGTTTCTTAGTTCAGAAATTTAGACTGAGCTTCTGAAGAATGACTTGGCAATATGGACCTCTATTCACCTCTGACTCCCCAACTTCTGCCCCCAACTCTGGCCAGATCAGAAGCCATATGCAGAGAGCACATAGCATCCTCAGAAGCCCTACCTCTTGTAAATCTCCTAGATAAGGATAGCAATGGAGTGATCTCTGGAGCCTGGCTACTCCCTGCTGCATCCAGCTGCACTTAGCATTCGGTCCCTTGCCTTCCCTAGCATACCAATTATATGCGCAGCATGTACCTCAGAAATGTTTAAGTGGTAACAAATGCCCGGAGGGTTCATTATCATTCAGCAGTGCAGACGGCCCTTGCACAGGCCATGGGGCACCTTATAGAAGGCAGTGATTCCTTTCCTCGCTTGCTGAGCCATGTGGCTGAACATATGTTGGCCTTGCAGTGAGAGAGGTGGGCATAGCTCATCTGCCTTGGCTGCTATGCCTTGGCTGCTGGCTGCTATGCTTCCCTCCCCACACTTCAGCAGCACTATAGATATTCCACCCATGCAGCTGGAGGCTGAGCAGCCCCAACCTGGCCAAAGAGGACACTTCTTGATGTGAATCATGACCAGTCAGGGAAGAGCTCTAGAAGTGCCCAGAGGACTCTCTCAAAGGGGCTGGCCGTCTGATGCCCCAGCCACCCCTCTTTCTGGTCCAGAATCATTTGGGTAATTGAGATAGTGGCTCTAAAGTCTCAAGACTTCTTTACATTCTTAGAAGATCTTGGAGACCTAAAAGACTTTTATTTATGCTGATTATCTCTGTCAGTATTTATTATATTAGAAATTTAAGTGGAGGAATGGAAACAATTTATTAATTCATTTAAGAAAAGCAACATAAATTGCTTGCATGTTAACATAAATAGCACACTTTTGATGAAAAATTATTTTCTAAAGCAAACAATAAATATAGCAAGAAAAGTGGTTTTGTTTTACATTTTTGCAAATCCCTGTAATGTCTGGCTTAATGGAAGACAGCTGGATTCTCATATCTGCTTCCACAGGCAATCTGTAGTGATTTGTTGTTTTGGTTGAAATATATGAAGAAAATCCAGCCTCACACAGATACATATTTGGAAAAAGGATGACATTATGGAACCCCAGAAAGAGTCTAGGTGATGTTCAGGCTTTCTTAGCTTACACTTTGAGAATGGCTGATCTAGTGTATACCTGTGTGGAGAAGATGGGCTGAGCATTTTTGGGTGTAGATGGTCCAAACAGCAGAAAATAGTCACTTCTCAGATCACATGTGCTTCTTTTGCCTGAGCTACTTCTCTAGCTTCCTAGCCTGTTTTCTGAATTCTGTTTTGTTCCTCTATAAGTATCCTCCAAACAGAAGCCAGAGTGAGCTTTTTAGAGATAACTTCAATTCTATCACTCCCTGCTTCCCAACTGCTTGCTGACTCCCCAACACACACAGACTAAGACCACCAGCTCCTGGGCCTGTGGGCATTGGTCTTTGCCCAAAATTCCCACCGTGTTTCTTTGTTGTCTTTCTCTTGCTTGCTTCACTCCAACAGCACTGGTCCATTTTGTTCCTGTGAGCACATAGGGTCCGGATTTAGGATTCTTATACTATTTGTTCTCTCTCCATGGTGTATTCTTCCCTCACATCTTGGCATGTTTTGCCATTTAGATTTCAGTTTAAATGTCACTCACATTGAAAGCATTTTATTTTCTTCATAGTCTTTATTACTATCTGCAATTATCTAATTATGTTTCTTTTTATCACTGTCTTTCCACACAAGGAGTTAAGTTCTATTGAAGCAAGGAATTTATCATATTCAATACTGTATTTTCAATGCCTAAAATGACATCTGGCACATAGTAGATGTGCAGTAAATACTTTTGAAGGTATGAGTGAAAGAATAGCTGTAAAAAGGAATATTTGCACTGAAAATCAGACCTGTTTTTCATTTCTAGCTTTGTCACTTACTAGCTATATGACCTTGGGCAAGTTCCTTGAGTTTTGGTTTTCTCATATGTAAAACCCTTCTTTCTGGTGAGCAGCCCCATCCAGTAGCCCACCCACAACAAAAGACACTACTACCAGGAAATCCAAGGGATCCAGAAACTCTGTGTCAGGAACCAGAGTCAAAAAGCACATGTTAGAATAGAATATGCCCCTAATGCTCTCATCATTTAGGACATTACAAGAATTTTGTGAGCTCTGTGCTAGGAACTGGGGTCAGATATATGTATATTTATTATATTTCTTCTGTTATCTCATAATACCACAGACTGGGTGACTTAAACAACAGAAACTTATTTATCACAGTTTGAAGGCTGGGAAGTCCAAAATTGAGATAATGGCAGAGTCAGTGTCTGGTGAGAGCACACTTCCTGGTTTGCAAACAGCCACCTTCTTGCTGTGTCCTCATAAGGTAGAGAGAGAGAGAGATCATCTTTCTGATGTCTTTTCTTATTAGGGCACCAATCCCATCAGGGGCTCAGTGTCATGACCTAATTACCTCCCAAATATTTCACCTCTAAATATCATCACAGTGGGGATTAGGGATTTAATATATGGATTTTAGGGAGACACAAACATTCTACCCATAGCACTGCTGTGTAGGGTTGTGAGATTAGATGAGGTTATGAATGTAAAGCACTCGTCACATAAAATCATTCTCTAATTGCTCTCCTTTCCTCCCTTCAGATGACCACTGTGGCTCTCTACAGTGGGACTGCAGGTGCTCAGGTTCTGGTCTGATGGAATTAGAAGGGACTGAGAGATACTCAGCTCATCATGAATTTCACAGATGAGGACAGTAAGACCCTGAGAGGAAAAACAAACAACTCATCAAAAGAGGCCCATCTCTCTTTTCTTTGAGTTTCTCCCCTTCTTGGAGCCTCTACTAGTGGCATGGCTGAATGGAGACTCAGGGCTCCTAACAGCAGGCCAGTGCACTCTCCACTGCTACTTCTGAACACAGCAGAACCTAGGTCTCCTACTCCAAGTGCTCGTGGGTAGGTGTTCAACTTCAAACTGATCATATATCAGACACATGATCAGAGTTAAGTGGAACATTTATGAAAGTGCTAGTTTCTGGTATCACTTCGGACCTACCGAATTAAATAATTAGGAGGACAGGATCCAGAAAACAAGTTTTCCAGGAGATCCTGATGCATGTAAAATCTTGGGAAAAACTGAAATGAAAAGCAAGGAGAAAATGCAAACAACAACAACAACAACAACAACAACTTTTTTTCTTTCCTGCATGGTCACCACTTTCTCTACAGGTTTTTTTTAAAAATTCTTTATTTAATTTCAGTTTAGTTAACATATACTGTGTTATTAGTTTCAGGGGTAGAATTTAGTGATTCATCAGTTGCATATAACACCCAGTGCTGATTACATCAAGTGCCCTCCTTAATGCCCATCACCCAATTGCCCCACCCTCCCATCCCCCTCCCCTCCAGCAACCCTCTCTATGGCTTATTAAATAGTTATTCAGTAGCCCAACTTGTTGAGAGGACATTGGCTTTTGGACAGGGGCCCAGGGCAGAGGGAAACTGTCCTTGGTTGTAGCTTATGGTCCTGTCCCAGATCCCTTTCCCTGACAGAGGAGGTAGAGCAGTGAGTGAGTGCACTTGGCAATTCATAGCAGGGTACGTAGCATGGAATGCCAGTGCAGTGTGTGAAAAATCTGTTGGAATAACATCTCCAGTAGCTCTTACCAAATTCTCAGGATCCACTAGAGAAACAAAACAAAACAATCTTTTTCTATCATCCCATAAATCATTCCACTGAGAAGCAGACCAGAAAGATATTTTCACTAGCAGCTTGGCTAGAAAAAATTCATCCTGGCCCATTTGATGCTTCCTTCTTGAGAATGGAAGCAAGATCTGGGAGTAAGGTTTAAACTTGCTTGGAGCTAGCTGACATTCTCCAGCCAGCAAGTGTTTTGGGTTCTAAATACAACTATGCCTGGCTTTTGTCAAGGGTGAACTATTTGGTCTGAGAGACAAACGTTCTTCTGGAACATCTCTTGTAGACAGCAGTCAACGCTGTCCCCAGTCCTATGAGGTTGGAGAGAATTGTACTAGAGACAGATAGAACTGGGGTTGAGTCCCAGCTCTCTGCCCATTAGCTTTGAGATCTTAAACAAGTTACTTAATAGCCTTGAGCTTCAGATATTAAAAAATATAGTAAATATAACTCACAGCACACTGAATAGGACATAGGATAGAACATTTGATGTCTTTGCACATATCCCAATACCTGGCATTAGCAGTTGCTCAACTAATAATACTAACTTTTTTTTTATATTTTGGCCAATAGTGAAGCCCTCCTTTTGCTTAAAGAGTAGTAAAAAATAGAAAAATTATGTGTTCCTTTCCCTGGTAGTAGACATAATTTCTGGTTTAGCTTTGTCTTAGAATTATTATGTGATTCTAAGGCACTCCCCCTTTCTGAGCCTCAACATCTTCTCCTGGAAAGTGAGGGGCAGTGATAGTCTCCTCTACTCTAACCTCTGACTTCAGACTTCCAACATCAGACAGACCAGATCCAACACTGTGACTGGCTCTCTTGTGTCTGGCTCTGTGAATATTTCCTAAGGTCTGTAGTTTCCTCTGTTAAATGAAATAATTAAAATCCTTAGTGATTTACTTGGGATAGGGGGCTGTGTACGAAGCTCTAAAGATACAGAAATTTTAGGGAAAACTAAAAAAAAGTAAGAAGCACCATACAAATGAGGCAGTAAGGGTCCTTCTGTCTCTTGTGTAGGGCTCTCCCTGCCTGGGGCTGGGTGCTAGGCAGGGCATCAGGGGCTAACAGGCAAGCCAGGTCTGAGAGCTCAGCACAGACCCTGGCCACCTTGGTCTTCCACTTCTGAGTGGCTCTGCTCTGCTGTCTTCTTGGGGTCACTCCAGAAAACTTGTTTTGAGGGGCAGGAGGAGGTAAGAACTGAAGGACCAGGAGAAGAGGGAGGAGGAAAGAGGGAAGGAGAAGGGGCAAGAAGGTATGAGGGAAGAGGGGAGAGGAAACAGTTCTCATTGTTCTCTCTTAATTCTGCTTGGGCATCAGCAAGACCATCACAAGCAGATCAGAGCACCTCACTCTGACCTCTTAGTTTGAGTTAAAAAATAATTCCAAGCCAAACTGCGGTGCCTAAATCTATCACAAATGTCAGCAGCTGGGCCTGAAGCCAGAGCTGTGATCTCCCTCATGTCAATAAGCCCTTGAAGTCCCTCTCCTTTGGAAGCCTGGCTTTCTTCTGATGCTTTCTATCCCGGGCTGCCCTTTCATGAGTAATTTCTTTTAACCCAAGGATCTCAGCTGTGAGCCATAATGAAAAGATTTCCTCTGGCCTGAGACTGCTAAGAAGCTGCTGCTGCTGCCGCAGAAAGCTGGGAGAAACATACAATTAAATCCAATGCCCTCTCAAGGCCAGTGGAGGGAGCACAAGAGCAGGCAGAGGCCTGGCTATGGGAGGCCCATCAGCCCCAAACCAAGAACCAGGGATTCCTCAGGTGGCCCAGGGAGACACACAAACTCCCAGGCCAGTCTTTGGTTTTGTGGGTGTCAGGACTTCAGTGATGGTGGGGAGAAGCGGGACTGACATTGCCCTCAAGAAGTGGCAATAGAATGAGAAGTTGCACTGTACACTCTGGTGTCTGGTCCAGTCTGGATCCATGGCCTTGGGGACTAAGAGGGAGTGTGTGTGGATTCCCAGCCTGCAGGGGGTGCTCTCTGATGGCCCCTGCAGCCTTCTGCCCTCACTAAGCTCAGGGCAGGAAACAAGCCACCTGCGCACAGGAGATTTTGACACTACCCATCTCGCCTTTCCGGAGAGAGGCGTGGCCCTCCTGCTCACTGTTCACCTCTGGCACCATCTTGTTTTGAAAAACTGTGTCCCACAGGAGAGGTTGAGAGGGATGGGGACAAAATTCAGTCTGCAATGAACACTTCATTTTGGGTGCTGGGGCTTGCTCCCAACTCCATTCATGGGGTTCAAATTGATTTTGTGCCTGTTTTTGGAGTGTCTTCTGACTGCAATGGGGGAAAATAATACTGGAGTTTATCTGAGTTATTTACAAGTAAAAGTTCTATTTTTTTTTATAAAGAACCATCAATTTAGTTTGGGTTAAGACCCTTTGAATGTTTCAGGGCACGTTTTATAGATGAAAATCCACTTTTGGTTCTAAAACTGAACTTATCCCCATGATGCTCTTTGGGCATTATTTAGGCAGCTCTGTACTTCCCCATGTAATCACATGTTCTTGAAAAATTGCATAATGTTTGAATTTGGGTAAATAAGATCATATTTTAATGTAATGGAAGTGTTTGTTGCTTAAGGTAATTCTATGGTGGACCATTTTACAGATCATCTTTGTGTAAGACAGAGAACTCCTCCCAAGTCATCATTTTTCTTATCCACGTGGTCTTTCATCAGTCAGATTTGCTTGAATGGTGTCTCTATTATACATGTCAGTGGCCAGTTTCTCCCAGTTGGTAAGCAATTAAGACAGAGAGGTAGCAAGTCAGTCATTGGCCTGTGGGTTCCCTGTCCTAATTGTGTGCTATTCTGGAAAGAGTTCTGGACAGAGACTGTGGGTGCCTTGGTGCTAGGTTCTGAGTCCCTCCTTTGTAACTCTCATATATTGGTGTGTCTCTGAAAATATTGCAAGCTAGAGTTGTTTTCTGATTAAAAAGTTGAAGGTTAGAATGTGTATCAAATGGAAAATACCCCAGATATTGCTTAAAAGACCCTAATGTTACCTGTTTTCTTCCTTATGCAGGTTAGGGGAACTAAGCATCAGGACAGGAGACATATTCCCACATCAAAACTATGAGGGAAGTGCTTCTTTGTATTCTTTCATGCATTCTTTTTTTCCTGTCACTAAGTGAGCAGATATTAATGAACTGCAAGTGTCGGGGATGAGAGATGGTTGCCTCCCACTTGGGAGGTCAGCCCAGCTTACCTGAGCTGCTGGTACTTGGCTTTGCAAGACAGGTGTGCGTGTGCTCACCTGCTTAGGAACTTGTCCTCCTCCTAAAAGCAGTGTTTAATTACGCAGTCTTTCTCAGAGGATAGGATGCTTCCTTTATCTTCTCAGCAATGACCAGGAGATCAAATGTCATTGTTGCATGTGTGGAAAGTGATTAATCTTCCTCTTGAGTTTCTCTGGGCAGTGACAACTGGTGAGGTCAGGACCCTGAGGTTAAGACTTTTCTGATGGTGCCTGGCTGTCACCACTTATAGACATATGTTCCATTTACACCTGTAACCCCATGACCCCTAGGCAGGAATGACTCTTGATCCCTCCCTGGCCTGCATCAACCACAAAACTTTTGTTTTGTTTAAAGGAGATAGGAGGAGTTGTCTAGATGGGAGAGGAGAGAGGAAGGGAAGAGAAAACATCATACCTGCTTCCTGCCTTACTTGACGGGAATAGCTAAAGCCCCCTGGGAAGAGAAGGGTTAGGGCAAGAAGCAAAAAGTACATTTCCAGGGGAGATTTGGAAGTCTGTCTGAGAGGGAAAAAAAGGGCAAAGTGGAGCATAGAGTCAGGGAAAGGCTCTCAGCTGTGGCAGTGATGAAGCTCTTCAGTGGTTTCCCTGAGACTGGCTTCTCTCGAAGAGGAGGATGCTCTTGGGGCCTCTGCCTGTCATACAGGCCTCTGAGCAAAGGTGAATTTCCATTTGGCGACCCCAGAAATTCTTGGGAATGGGGTGAAATAGGGGAGTAGAAATGCCAAGTTATTGGTTTTTTGTGACTTTATTTCTATCTGCAAGTCAGTAAGAACTTGGTGACATATCACCAATGATAAAAATCACAAGTTGTGACTTCATTTTGAAGGCCTTTGACTAAGGAAGAGTTTACACCTTTGTTATGGGTATTAAGCCAATGAATGCTGCTTGTGTCTCATGCAGGGCTGGAGGCATCCACACCTTATACATCACCCCAGGAAGCAGGCTTGTTGGATATTTTCATGCCCTGACACCTCTCACCAAGGCCAAAGCTCTTAATTAACAGACAATTAGAAGAAAATGTACACCAAAGCATCACTAATGCATAGGTGAATTCTCCCAAGCCATGGACATTAGGTGGCTACTTTTGGAAATTTAACATAAATAGTCATAAATGTGAGTGCATCCATTCATTTATACTTACCAAACACCTGCTGTTTCTAATACTGTGCTAGGCTCTACCGAAAAGCATAAGTGTTACGAAATATTGCCCCTGACCTCAAAATTTGCTAATGCAACTTCATTTTAAGGGAAAGCCTTAAAAAAAAATTTAGCCTCCTGACAGCTACCACTAATTAATAGTATTTTTTTTTCTCATGGGAATGATATGGTATCCACAGACTATTTTCTTTTTTTTTTTCCAAATTGGTCTCGTTAAGATCCATGGAGCCCTTTCCTGAATGTATGTATATAGTATATATATATATATTTTTTTTTCAGCACTAATGTAGAAATTTTATTTAAACTGCGTTGAGTTTTTATGGCACATTGCATGTTTGTCACAACACAACTGCACAGTTTGGATATTTGGCCACATCATATTACTTACACCCGTAGCAGCTCTGAAAGGAGTATTTGATGAATATATCTGAGCCAAGAGCTCAGAGTCTCTCCAAGGCCATGAGATATGTTCACTGATGGGCAGTCCCTCAAATAGCCTCATGATGTAGACAGAGACAGTCTCCTCAAGGATTACCAACCTTACCTGCCCCTGAAAAGGGCAGAGTGAAGTTAAGAAAAAAACAAAAAAACCCCAAACCTCACAAATGGCAGTAAATTTTAATGATTGACAAAAGGCTTAGAAGAATTTTGCATATTAGAGAATTTTACGTATTGTTACTTTGTCAACAATCTCAGGAATTTCCCAGACACAAAGTCTCTATCATTTAACTCTATTTGAATACATGTAAAAATGAGACAAGGAGAAAGAACATGCAAGGTTTACAAAATTCCTGACAGAAGTCCTCTGTCCAGATTATTCTCAGTTCCTTTTGAATGTTTCTGTTGGAGAATAGAGAAAATTCTGTGCCTCAAAAAGGGTAAAAGAGTTGGTAGTTGGTTATTACCTCAGGCCTACAGCTTTTGTCCAGGGAAGATAAGAATGGGGCTCCAGATGTCTATCCCTTTTGAAACAGTTGATGTTACATCATTCACCTGAATCTTGGTTTTGGAATGTGAACAAGGTTTTTTGAAATACTTTAACTTCTGTTGATAATCTCAATTTCAGCAAGGACTAGAAGCAGTGCAAATATTATCTGTGTGTTGGTTATCTTTTTTTTCAAATGATAATGAAGGAACAGTAAAATCACTGACTAATCTTTGTATCCCAAAGTCCTGAAACTTCACCTGATGGCCATAACTGAACAAAATAATTTCAATGCGTGCTGGTGTGGAGGCAGGGAGTCCTTTCAAATTTGGCAGATCCTAGTATATCTATATGGTACATGCTCAAGTGAGAGGTGATTGAATCCATATAACTCCCCATCCTCACCGCTAATAGAATATGAGGGATTCTGTTTGTATTTCCATCTCATATGGAATCTTGGAGCTTTAAATTGGGTTTCTTCTTTGTTTTATGGCAATGGGATCTATGAATAGTGAAAGCAGGAAAGTGTTATCATTATTATATTTTACTTTTACTGTATCTCAGCATCAGGCTGCACTTCAGTGTATAGACAATTATAAGCGAGGCACAAAGTTTTAGTTAAGCTAATGTGATTATTTTTCACCAAACACAGCTTAATTTATGAAATTGCCAATTGTTCTTCCAGATACAGTCATCCGTGGGTACTGTATCATTAGCATGCTTTATGGTATGTGTCAGACGGTGTGATACCAGACTGCATGCTTAGTGCAAACTGATGTATTGTTCATTAATGACATCTATTAGTTCATCAAAAAAGTATTTATGGAGCAATAAATTGTGCCTATTATTAGTTAGAATAACCACAGTTATTATATTCTAATAGTCTACAGTTAGAATAACTACAGTTACTGTTACTACAGTAATTACTGTACTTACTTACTGTACATAGGTACTAACTTATGAAGTACTCTTCATAACTGTAGTAAATGAATTTTATAGTTTAACAATTGAAGTTAATTTTTTGCTCCAAAGTCTGAAATGTCGTTCAGCAAATGACCTTCCATGTCATGATTCAGAAATCCAGGCTCTTTCCCTCTTGTGGTTCTACTACCCACTAGGTTTTCAGACTTCTTCATTTTCAGCTGGTGATTAAGGAAAAGAGAAGGAGACAAAGAGCATACTCCACCCACTTCTTAACCAATTCCACCTAGAAATGACACATATCATCTCTATTAGCACCCCTTGTCAAGAATTGTCCTACAGTCCCACCTAGAAGAAGTGTGCTGAGAAATGCAGTCTCTGCTGAGCACTTAGTTAAACTTAGTTATTCATTTATTTATTTATTTATTTATTTATTCATTTATTTTTAAAGAGTTTATTTATTTATTTGACAGAGACAGAGAGATCACAAGCAGGCAGAGAGAGAGGAGGAAGCAGGCTCCCGGCCGAGCAGAGGGCCTGATGCAGGGCTTGATCCCAGGACCCTGGGATCATGACCTGAGCTGAAGGCAGAGGCTTTAACCCACTGTGCCACCCAGGCGCCCAAGTTAAACTTATTTAATGGGAATCTTCAGGGGATAGCGGGACATCTATGCCATAGCCAGGTACTGTTTCAGGTGCTACGGATATTGAGGTAAACAAAACAGAACAATATCTGCCCTCATGGAGCATAAATTTTTGAGTTTGAAACATTCAAATTCTCCTTGGGATAAGACAATTAACAAAACAAAGCAATGTATTACACAGTGATGAAGAGCTAAGGAAAAAAACTAAAGCAGGAAAAGGGGGATAGGAAGCATGGGGGTGGGGGTTGAAATTAGACAGTGTGGTCTTAGAATACCTTTCTAAGCAACTGAGATTTTGAGCAAATAATTGGAGAACACAAGGGATCCAATTATAGAAATACCAACATAAAGAGCACTCCAGGCAGAGGGAACAGCAGGTACCTGAGGAGGGGCGGGGAGAAATAGCAGCAGATGAGATCAGAGAGGTAACTGTCAGGCCAGGTTGTGTTGGGCCATTTGGGTCATAGTAAGGATCTTGGACTTTTTTTTTTTTTTTTTTT
>CM053604.1:136435665-136467879 GCA_028646535.1 Procyon lotor | reverse complement strand
TGGGACAAAATCAGCGCTGTCCAAATCATGATGTGCATTCCACATGAGGAGGATTCCTCATGTTAACAAAAAAAAAAGGGGGGGGGATGGGGAATGTGGAGTTCAGTTTTTAAGTAAATTACCATTCCTCCATGACAGGCTTCATTTTAAGCCAGAAAAAGACAGGCCTAAGGGCATGAGCGTGAAAACTATTCCCGGAATTTAGCTTCCCTGTGTGACGCCCAGCCCCTGAGTTGTTCAAATGCACCAATGAAATGCATAGATTTAGGAAATTGCCATTTAAAGAATAAGGAACTCGCCTACATGTGTAGTGACGTGTGTAGTGACATATGTGCTTGCATACTTGTGCATAAAAATGCTGCAAAGGGGAGAGGCAGGGCTTCTTGCCTTAGCACTTTGCTGCATAGTGTGTGCCGGTGGGAGCCCCAGCTAGCTGGAAATAAACCTCTTGCTCTTGCATCCAGCCTGCCTTTTGTGGGTTCTTTTGGGAAGGTCTCGATCCAGATATAACAGAGCCAATTCAGCTGTACCCTCTGACTGGAAAATTAACTGAGAGAAACTCCGGGGATTGCAAAAAGTGAGTTCCCTGAATTGTTGGGCTCCCCTGAGCCTCAGCTGGATCTTCAGTTTTGTTGGTCTGCCTGACGAAGACTGAACTCCTCCAGGGCCAGAACTTTGCCTCTCTACCTCCCCAGAGCTTCCCACAGTGCCCAGCACAGCGGAGACACTCGATAAATATTTGCTGAAATGAACTGACAGACACTGGTGGTGCTGTCACTGCTGAATCTCAGGGACCAAGGAGCCGGCTTTGAGTGTGAAGCATCTAGGCTGCCAGATCTCACTTATTCCCCAGAAAAAGGCTGGCAGTGGCTCCTCTCCATCTTCTGAGGTTCCCTTATGTGCAGGAAAAGTGAGAGCTTCCCTCCCGAAGCTTATTAACTTCAGTGCATCTAATTATCCTCTGTACAGTTGGGTAAGTTTGAATCGCCTGGCCTCCCTGCATCAGTTTCAGGGTTTTAAACGATTGACAGCTCCAATTAGCTGTAATTAGAAAGGATTAAAACCATCCGTCAGGCGAGTTTTATAGATAGACCCTATGCTTATATCTTCATTTGAGATGGGGGTTGGTGGGGGGGGGACAACCTCATATTAGTCTCTTCCTCTCAATCTCTCTTCCTCTCTCTTTAAACAGAGCCCAGGGACCCAGATGGTGTTAGTGATAGAGAAGACACTTCTTGCTCATGTGAGAACCAGCCCTGCCTTGGTTTGCATTGTGTTGGGTTTGGCAGCTGATAATGGTAAGAAAGCTGAATTCTAACTAGAGAATGAGGTGGGGAGGGTGTGGGGAAAAAGAAAGTCTTCAAAAAGGAAAAATCACAAAGCCTGTAATCCCTATTGCAAAGGCTCACTAGGAGTGCAGGCATAATGAATCTGGCTTCCTAGCACTTTATCCAGCTTTTGTTTACCTAACAGTTTGACAATGCATATTTATGCAAATCGGCAGTGGGGCTGTGTTGGCTGTTCATTAATTAGCATCTGATGCCTCCTGTGTTAGCCAGACTCTGAGAATTCTGCTAATTTGATAAACAGCTGATTTTCCCCTCAAAGGTCTTTAATGTGGCGCCTTGGTCTGCATTCAATGTGAGTGGCAGGGCCTGGACCTTGAGGCAGGAACTCCACTAGCAGATGAGAGAAGGGGTCAAACAGAGGATGCAGGAGACTGAGGTCTGAGGGACCTTAGGATCCTGGAGCTGGAGTTACCTTAATAGAGGTAGTCAAACCTGAACTGGGATTGAGGTGCAGCAAACATTTGTTCAGACCCCACTTTGACTCACTTTGAGTGTTCTAGAACGTTCCCATATGCAGTAGCCTTATTTAGTCCTCAGAAAGGCCTAATAAGACACAGCCATGGAGCATGATCTGATTTCATCCTCATAATAACTATATTATTAGCATCACCCCATTTTATAGATGTAGGAGCCATGGTTCAAGGAAGCCTGGTTTGAAATGGCTGAGCTGGATTCCAAGCTCATGAGACTCCAGAGTCCATGTTCCTCACCCTTTCCCAGCTTTGCTGATAGAGAGGCTGAGAACATCAACATGAAAGCTTGGAGGAGCAAACTTGTGGGGGATGGAAATGCCTAAGGCAGGGTAGTACCCTTGGAGGGGCTGCTGTCATCCTGTCCTCCCAGCCTGGATAGAAAGCTCATGGCCTCTGTTGGGGAGGAGCAGCAGGAAGAGACTACAGGGCCTGGACTGGAGGGGAGGGAGGCCAGGGCAGGGCAGCTGTCAGTATGGCACAGAGTGACCAGTCTGCTGGTTTTTCATTCTGTGATACCAGAGCACAGAAACTGCAGGTCTGTGAATGCCGCAGAGGTGTTTCCTGGACAGCTGGGTCACAGCCCTGCTGTTCCCACCTGGAAACACCCATTTGCTCCAGGCTCTGGGTAGGCTGCCGCTCTCTGCCGGTGCTGCCAACTTGCTTCACTGCCCTGCTCTTTTTGAAGTCCTTTGCCCTTCCTGTGTCAGACCACACACACACACACACACACACACACACACACACACACACACAGGACCAAGCACACTCATGCACATGTAGGGACACGCACACATGCAGGCAACACCCTTGTGCCAGCCTTCCTCCCACTCTGCTATTCTGAGCACAGGAACCTGGCTCAGCCCACAGCTGACCACCCCCTCTGGCCCTGCTCCAACCCACGCTTTATTAATACATCCATCCAGTGTGCATCTCACTAAAGGAACCCTGGGATGCTGCTATTTTTAGTCGCATCCAGGATGGGAACAAGGAAAGCGCAGGAAACCTCTATCCCCGCAGAAACTGCAGGAGTCCTGGTAGGGCAGCCTGGGGCTCCCAGGGACTGGAAAGCCCTCCTCCTCAATTCCCAGGCAGGGAGTTGCCCCTCTCCAGAGGCCTCTCTCCAGGTAAGGGCATGCTTCTAGTCAGACCTCTAACTTAGGGGGTTGCAGCCCCCATTTTCAGAGGCAGACAGTGACAGAATATGAATGATGGCTAAATGAAGTCTGTTTCCCTGTTGCAGGCACTAGAAAGCACCACTATGAGTCCATTCAGGTGTTTCCTCTTTTCATGATTCACATTATCATCATTTTGTTTGCAGAAGTAGGCAGAGCAAGAGCGAATGCAGCCAGGTACCCTGCAGGTTAAGTCCACTTACCTCCCTAAACCAATCTGGTCAGCATCCCTAGCCAAGCATCTCCTGTGGGCTGGAGAGCCAGCCATCAGAACGGAGCTGCTCATTAACAAACCAGCAGCAGCTGCCTGCTTCCTTGCATTCCTTTTGTCCTCCCCAGTACCCTCACAGAGCCTTTGTTTCAGAAGAAGAAAAGCAGGTTTCTTTTCTTTTCTTTTCTTTTCTTTTCTTTTCTTTTCTTTTCTTTTCTTCTGTTTTCTTCTGTTTCAGACAGAAGAAAAGCAGGTAGCCTGTCTCACCAGGCTGTTAGGGATGAAGATCTCTACCAACAAAACCAGGGACCAGGGTCTGGCTGGGAGGAATTCTTTAAATTCCAAAGTGAGAAACTGCTATACAAACGTACTAGCCCCTCTGAGCCCTAATGCTGACTGAAGCCACAAGTTTTCATCAAGTCCTGACTGCGTGTGGAGCAGTGAGGTCGGTGTGCTCTAAAGGATTTGAAATGAGAAAACCACAAAAAACAACAAGCCTGTGATCACAGCCCTGCTGTGAAGAAGTTTGTGACCACATTAAGATAAGCTTTCGCTGAGTGGAGGAAAACCCGAATTGGAATCCCAGTTCTGCCTCTAGCTGGGGAACCTGGGGCTAGAGATCAACAAAGGCTCCATGAGGCCCCTCCACACAAGCAGTCTAGGGTTTGGATCACTCCCATTTTATTAATAGCACCCCCACTCATTCAGCCCTCTTAGCTCTGTTTTAGCATTTCTGTCAGGTAGGGATGTTATGTCCGGATCAAGACCCTCCCAAAAGAACCCACAAAAAGGCAGGCTGGATGCAAGAGCACGGGGGTTTATTTCCAGCTAGCTGGGTCTCCCATTGGCACACACGATGCAGCGCAGTGCTAAGGCAAGAAGCCCTGCCTTTCTCCTTTGCAGCATTTTTATGCATTCGTAAATAAGACATAGGTCACTACACATGTAGGCGGAGTTCCTTATTCTTTATATGGCAATTACCTAAATCTCTGCATTTCATTGGTGCACCTGAATAACTCAGGGGCTGGGCGTCACAGGGAAGCTAAATTCCAGGAATAGTTTCACGCCCATACCCTTAGGCCTGTGTTTTTCTGGCAAGCCCCATCATGGAGGAACTTAAAACTGAACTCCACATGAAAGCAGGGACGGCAAGTCCCAGTGGGCAGATTAGAATCAGAGGATCAGAGAGGTTGAGTGATTCTTTCAAATGTGCCCAGCAAGAACACTGGAGCTGAACTCAACCTTGCCTGTGCCAGCCACTCCACTGCTGGGAGATCCCTCTGAGACCGAAGCACCTTGAAGCTGCCCCAGCCCTTCTTCACAGAGGTTCCCTTAAATCAGTCCTAGAATGTAGCTTATAATTGATTTGGGGGACTTCTGTTCTGTCCCCTGGACATTTTCCTCACCTCAACCCTGTTCCTCTCTAAATGTTGCTTTTGGAAAGAACTGGATTGCAGCAGACCTTTCAGGCAATGGGTGGCCTCCCTCCCTGGCCACAGGCCCTTCCCAGCTGTCACAAGAGAGCCTTGTGTTCTTTTCTGCGCTTTACTACCTGTGGCTTCAGAGAGCCTTAGGCTGTTTCCCCTGAGCACTCTGTTGCTCTGTTGACTACACACTCTGGATCTTTGTTCTTCTAAGCCCACAAAGGGTGGGGAAACCTCCGGGTCTTGGGGCTGAAAGGCCATCTGAGAAGACCCTCTTTTGCCTCCCTTCAACACCCCTCCTTTCCTAAAGAGATGAAAGGTTGTACTTGAAAGGGGCTCCCAATGCCTGGCAACTGCTTTGCCTGAGCTAAAATATGGCCTCAAGCTATTTCTGAGGCTTTGTTACTCACATACAAGAGATGTTTTCTCAACTGAAATCCACCCAGAGCCTCATTTAGATGTAGCACCGCTGCTGAATAACTGTTCTGTTCTCCTGGGTTACTGCTCAGCCTTTCACAGGTGCCTGATGGCCATAGGGGTTCAGGGCTCACTGCCTCTTTCCAGACTTAACTCATTCATGCTTGGTTACTTGCTTTTTGTACATTTTGCCTTTCTTTTTCTTCTTTTAATCCAGGAAAAAACATTTTCCAACTTCACTTAACTTCTGTTCCCAACACAACCCTCCCCTCCCCACTCCACCCCAAGTACTCACAGGGTCCCTGCCAGGAACATCCTCTTCTGAAATGGGCCCTGAAATGAAAGATCAAGAGAGGCATCTGCTCCTCCCCCCGAGTAAAACCCTGGAAGTGTCTCAGGCAGGATGAAATAACTCTGGCTGCTGAGGTTTCTCTGAACCAGGCCCAAAAAACCCTCTCTGTTTCAAGAGGCTTTTATAGATCGATAAACTATGCTCGTGGCTGTTTTATTGTACCAAAGTGCTCTCAGATATGTGGTGTCCAAAAAAAAAAAAAAAAAAAAGAGAGAGGGAGAGAGAGATCAATAAAGTAAGGATACCAAGAGTACATTAATTATCATCAGGAAATGCTTTCCAAAGAGTTGCTGGGGCCACTACAGGCGCAGGAGCTAACTCTGGGAGAGTGAGAATGGTCGGCTTTCCTCATGTTCCCCACCACATTAATCAGTTGGTGGCAAATTCAAATGTTTTCACTTTTCGCTCTTTTGTGGGTGTGTCCTATCTGTGTGATCTGGTAGTCAGAGTTAGGGTGGGGGACAGTAGAGCTGTAGCTGCCCATCTGCTCTGACCAAGGGCTCACCTTTTGGAGCGAGGGTGAAGGCCAAGGTTCTTAGAATATCATTGAAGTGTGATTCACTGAGACCCAATTAACCTGAGGGCTCAGGGAACAAAATGGTATCTGCTACCCTCTGACAATATCTCTAAAATGCTGAGTGACCCTATTTCTTACAACACAAGCCAGGGTACCTCCAGGAAGGAAAGAGGGTACTGTGAATAGTTACACTAAAATCTGCCACAGGCTAGCTAGCATGTCAGTCTGTTATCCTCCCCCTCGTCAAAGCAAAGCACTTCCTTCAGGAGAAGACTCAGTTCAAAGAAATACACACATACACACACACACACACACACACACACACTTGCACACACACTTTGAATCAGAAATTCCAATTATATGTTCAAGAAGATGAACTTTGGGTTGGCAGAGCTGGGATAAATTGAGCACAGTCAAGACACAGTGGTGAAATCCTGCCTCCATGACCAATACCGTGTCAGGAAGCAGAACACAAGTACATCACCAGGCAGAGGCGGGACAGCCCCACTCCACACTGTGCCACCCTCTACCCTCTGTCCACCCTTCACCCTCTGGAGAGAATCTGGAGTCCTACTTCACTGGGACCACCCAAGACCTCCAGTGGGACCCCCTTAATTTCCCACTCCCAAACTGACAGCCATTTTGCAGTCCCTCGATCATAAAAGAAGCTTGGTGTTCAGGATCCTAGCCACCAGGTCCTCAAGCAGTCTCAACATCATCAGTGACCCTGCCTCTCCCCAGGTCTTTAACCTCTCTACCCTCTTAGATCAATCCTATCAGCGTTCAAACTTGCTCTAATCTTTCCCACTAATCGTAGTAATAACTATTTCTTTCTTTTTTTATTAAAGATATTCTTTGATAAATATAAAATAAATATTTTGATAAATATACAAATATTAAAGATATTTTTATTTGAAAGAGAGAGTGAGTGAGAGAGAAAGCATGAGCAGGGGGAAGGGAAGAAGCAGACTCCTTGCTGAGCAGGGAGCCTGACATGGGGCTCATCCCAGGACCCTGGGATCATGACCTGAGCTGAAGGCAGTCTCTTGACCAACTGAGCCACCTAAGTGCCCCAACAATTTCTTTAAATTCTAGATCTTATACCATCCTCTAGTTAGGTGTATAGTTCTCTTTATTTTCACAGCAAATAACTGAAAAAATTTTGTTTATGTCTGCGCCTCCACTCCCTCACTTTCCAGTTATGTTTCAGTCCACTCCAGTCTGGCTTCTGCCCCTAGCTCATCACCAAAAGGGCTTTCACTAAAGTAACCAACAACCTCCCTACCACTAAACCCACTGGACATCTTTCAGTTTTCCTATCATTGGTCCTCTTGGAGTCTTTCAACAGCCCTGTTGACCATTCCCTCCCTCCTTCTTGAAACACTCTTGTCTCCTGGCTTCTCTGGCACTGCAGAAAGTACTCCTGATTTTCTTTCTCTTGCTTTCCTTCCTCTCAACCCCATTCCAGCCTCCTAATCCTCTAACACAACCTTTATCTTTTGGCTTGCCTGGGCTCTCCCATGTCCCATTTCCACCTCTTTCTACACTTTCTCCCTAGGCAAGCCCATACCACCTGTGACCCATTGCCCCCTATATAACCAGCTTTGTATCTCCAAACTCCAGAGCCTGAGAACCATACGTCCAAGTCCAGCTTGGAATGCTCTACCCAAACACTGCATAACCCAAGCACCTCAAATTCCAAACTTTGCTCTGGTGGGCCCCATCTCAAGAAAGCTCGACTTTCCAGTCCTTCTAGTTAATCATAATGACATCATGGCATCTTTCAGATAGGACCCTCATGTTTCACATCTAATCCATGACCAAATCCAGTTGTTCCTTCTTTCTAAATGTCTTTTAAAACTACTGACTTTTCTCCATCTCTGCTGCCATAATTATATTCCATCTTTATTATGATTCTTCACCTGGACTTGTAGTGAAGTCCCCTTTCTTGTCTTCTGTATCTACCCACCCCCAAAATAATCACGATCTTTCACTCTCTCGTAAGAGAGATAGATATAATATATATATATTTGTGTATATATATACACACACACATACATGGGTATATATATATATATATATATATATATATAGACTATGCTCAATTTATATGTATATATAAAACCATTGCTCTTTCTACTTAAAAACATTCTAAAACAACATCCTTACTACAATCTACAAACTCCTACATGACCTAGACCCCTTATCTGTAGCTCCACTCTCATCCCACAGACCTCCCCCCAAGTCATTATTTTCTGGGAACACTGCTTTTTCATTTCCTCAGACTTTCCAACCTTTAACCTTCAGCTGATTCATTTTGACCTATTCTTCCAGTCTCAGCTTAATGTCTGGCTTTTCTATCCTCCATTAAGTACGCTTGCATTTTGTTTTTATGGCATCCCATAATTCCACTTTGTTGCACATATAATAACCATGCTAAAGAACTATTTGCTTATAGATACCTCTCTTAAGAGACTCTAACTCTATGACAGCAGTCCTTATTTCAACTATATATCTATTATATAGTAGCTGCTCATTAAAAACTTGATGACCGGGGCACCTGGGTGGCTCAGTGGGTTAAAGCCTCTGCCTTCGGCTCAGGTCATGATCTCAGGGTCCTGGGATCAAGCCCCGCGTTGGGCTCTCTGCTCGGCGGGGAGCCTGCTTCCCCTCTCTCTGTCTGCCTCTTTGCCTACTTGTGATCTCTCTCTCTCTCTGTCAAATAAAGAAATAAAATCTTTAAAAAAAAAAAAACAAAAAACTTGATGACCAACTAAGCCACCACATTACACTTTCCAAATAATGGAAATAAACTGGAGTCTGTTCAGAAGAGCGAGACCACAGGGCAAAGAGGTCTTAAACAATGCCATGGCAGAGGCACCTGGGTGGCTCAGTGGGTTAAGCCTCTGGCTTAGGCTCAGGTCATGATCTCAGGGTCCTGGGATCAAGCCCCGCATCAGGCTGTCTGCTCAGCAGGGAGCCTGCTTCCCCCTCTCTCTCTCTGCCTGCCTCTGCCTACTTGTGATCTCTCTGTCAAATAAATAAAATCTTTAAAAAAAAAAAACAATGCCATGGTAACAGAAGATAGTTCCTCAATACTTACTATGAAGTGAGGTGCATACTAAGAACTTCATTTACATTGTCCTGATTAATCCTCCTAGAAAACTTTTAGGGGGTTCTATCATTACAATTCCCATCTCTCATATGGGAAAGTTGAGACAAAGTTATTTTCTTAGTTCCCTCAAGGTCATACACATACAGTTAATGTAGGGGGCAGTTTGGGACTCTGGTCCCCGAGTCTGAGTTCTTACCAAGCCAATTATATCATCTCTGTAGGAAAGAGAAGGAAACTTTCTTCACATACGTGAAGTGCTGACACGTGGAAATGAAAAGCAGTTTTTTCTGTATTGACCCAAGGGATAGAATTAGAACCAATGATTGAGTGAATATAGGGAAACAAATTTTGACTTAATATATAGGGGGGAATCAGGATAACTAGATCTGTCCAAAAATGGAATGGGCTGCCTTAGGTGGAGGAACTTAAGTGAAGGCTGGAAATCAAGTGGACATAGAGAAGACAGACAAATGTTAAGTGGGCAGCTTGATTAGAACATCTGATGCAAGACCTTGACAGTTTTGCACAATTTATCCCCCACACTTTATACATTTCCATCTATTGTACTAAGAGATGATAAATATTTTCGGCACCATGACCATGAATCTCAGTTATCAATAAAAAGATATCATTTATTTTCTATTTAACAAGGTGACTTCTTCCAATTCTTTTTGAATGAGGCAGAGTCTGACGTTTTTAAAGTAATTAACTACTAAGATAGGTGAGTGGACTTATTCTGGCACAATTTGAAACAGGAGAGAGGCTTCCTGGCCTCACCTATCTGATCAGAAATCCAATTAGCCAGGACAAACACTCCACAGCAATGCAGTTAATCCAGGTTTTCACAAAGAGCCTCTCCTCCCTCTCTAGTCTTTTAGCCTCTTTGTTAGAGGGTGGTTAAATTCTGTATCAATTTACATGCTTGTTTATAAAATACATCATAGACTAGGAAAAAAAAAATCTAGCCAGTCTAGCCTGTTGTTTATGTGCTCCTAGAGTAATTTTGTGGTGGGTGGGGGAGGGGGAGTGTGGTAGGATGGAAGAAATAAAAAAGAAAGTAAGAAAAAAAAAATGAAGGGGCTAGTGGGAGAGGCCTAAACACTGCAATTTTCCAACCATTTTCATCCATATTGTCTGCAATTTCCTGGTGGCCCAGGCTCCAAATTGCCAGTGAACGCTGCCACAGTAATCCCGGCTGGAGCCCAAGCACTGTTGGCTAATAATAGCCGAACCCACAATGGAACTTGCAGGTGCACACCCCACAGAGGCAGAGTCTGTGTTTAAGGCAGAGCAAGGTGGAGGAAATGTGGTCCCAATCCTTCTTCTAAGCCTCTTGCTTCTAGAAAGAGCCCTCAGCCAGGTTTGCAAGAATCTGAGTCGAGGGAAGTCTGTTCCAGACATTACAACTGCTTTCCCATTCCCTCTCTGCCTACCCCGTTACAGATGAGAACACTGAGGCCCAGAGGAGTCAAATGACTCCCCTCAGGTCTCCCAGTGAGTTACTGTAGCAGTGGGGTAGAGACTTGGGACTGTGGATACCACTTCCTTCTGCCTCTTTCTCTCTGGTGGATATAGACAAAGATCTTGAAGGGAAGAACTCCTCTTTACCAACGTACCTTACCTGTCTGTGTGAGAATAAAATAAGAAATAAAAACAGAATTTAGAAAATCTGGCATTCTTTGTGTATGAAAATCAACTCTAGGACTCTAGAGAATAAAATCCATCCATAATTGAGAAAGAAGACATACCTACTGGGATATGAATATCCTGAACCATTGAAAGTTCATTAGAATTTATAATGCAACTGATAATTAAAACACATAAATATATATATGCATGGCAGGCATTAAATCTAATTCTTGTACCTCTAGAAATCAATTTATGCATGTAGTTGTTAATTTGTGGTTGTCATTAATTACCAATGACAAGATCAATATTCAGCTACTTCCTGGCTTCTACCATACCCTGTCTGGAGAATGGGCCTGTACAAATATTCTGGTGATAGTGGGTTTTCTGGAGAAACCAGTTATGAGCAATTCCATGAACTTGGTCTAGGAGGAAGAGTTCTGAGATAGTTCTGAGATGGTTCAGGAGACCTAGCCACCACGAGGTGACTCTACTACTGAGGGGTTTGTCCCTCAGTGCACTTTGGGATTACCCGTTTACACATGTAACATCTGGGAACAATTCTAATGTCAACTCTGTTCCACCAGGTCCAATGCTGTCACCTCCCACCTGCGGTATAAGTGGTGCAGGTTATTTAATCCCTTTATTTCCTCTTGTGAGACAGAAGTATCAAAAAGCATAGTATCCAGAACAGGGTCAGGCACACAGCAACCATTACTAATTTTTTTTAACCAAGTTTTATCAGCCTGTTTTTCTGTGAAGGTGAACTTTCATACATAATAATAACAATAAATGATATATACAATAAATGGAAACTATTATTATCCTGATTCTTCCAACCTCTCCAGGTTGCTGGGTGGGCAGAGGATCAACAAAAAAATAGCATGTAAGAAAGCCTTTTACTAACTGAAAGCACTTTAGCCACTGCAGATGAATGTTTCTTCCTAATCTAGAGTGTAGGGGTCACTTGAAGGCTTGGGCTCAGGGCAGCATCTCCTTCTCTGTCATGTACTTTAGTTGGGAAAGAATAACCATCCCTGCATTCCGTGCAATCCCTTCTGAGAGGGCAACTTGGAATCTGCAATGCTTAAGCATTGGGACCAGCCTGATCCCTGGACAAGGCTATTGCCTTAAGAATTTAGGTGATAGAAAAAGGGCACTTCCAACCTTCACAGTAATTTTGCCAAGTATTTTCTGATAGGGAACTTATTTCCAGGAGTAAAAGAAACACAAACTTCCTAGTTTAAAAGGCATGGACGCTAATGTGTAAGCAACTATACCCACTGCCTCAGAAAATGAAGAAGACAACACGAGAATGTAAGACTTCCGACGTGCAGCTGGAGGACTCGAAAGTTAACATTGCCAGCACCCCAGTTTTGCCAGGGTACCTCTGAACAGGTACCTTCCTGATCCACGCAAGACTCTACTGCGTGTGTCGTCAGATCAAGAGCACATTCTTTCCACTTCTAACCCCTTCGTCCCCATTTGGTCCTGGCACATGGACCAGTCTCCCCAGCACAGAGTTTCTGCAGGGCACACATCGAAGCTAACAAGCAATAGTACTCTCAGAGTACTTGATATTGCACAATGATCCAATTGGCTTTCCTGGAGAACCCAGAGATTAATGAAGCCACCCACTATCTCCCTATCACCCCCTGCCAGAAAAAGGCTTGTTTGACTGTTCACTTTAAGGGAGGAAAATGAGAGAGATGTAACTTCACATGGAGCTAAAACACTTGTCTTAAATCATCTCCTCCAGACGTAGTTCGCTGGAGCTGCACACAGCTTCTCCATCCAAGAGCACTAGAAGGTTGGGCTGAAATACTTCAGTGCACTTTGTTCACTGGCCCATTCCTGAGTCTCTGGCTTGAAGATTCTAGAGTGCAGCCTCTTCCACCAGGAGTAACATATTACCTTGTATGCTGGTCCTGTTTTCTTTTTTCCTCCAAAGGAGTGAGAGACAATCCTTACAAAGTGCTCTGCTCTGTTAGCGGTGCCAGACCCTAGATTTTTCTTTGTACCTGTTCACAGCTTGTTACAGTTTATGTATTGGAAAGTGTTTCTCTTTTAATTGATTCCAAGGGTCTGCTTACTCCTTTAAAATGATGCAGAAATGGCACTGCTCATTAAAGGAGAGACTAGAAGGTGGGGCTGAGATGTAGCTAATTATGTCAGGTTTGAGAAAGAGGGCAGGTGAAGCCTTTTCATCTGAGACCTTTGTAGATTGCTAAATTAAAAGAATGTCTTATTCTGATAAACAGGTTGGAGCCACACAGTGGAGCACAGCCATTGGGAGGTCATGGCCAGGGCTGCTAGGTAGGGGAGGAGGCAGGGTTTACTATTATTGTAGGCTCTGGGAGGTGAGGAGGTAGGGGCATGGAGGCAAGAGGGCTTGTGAGGAGTAGACTGTCCTTCAACTTCTCTGCCCCCTTCTACATAGACACACAAGTTTTAAAATCATGGACAGAAAAAAAAAGAGCCAGACAATTATAGCCCACAGGCCAAAACCAGCCTACAGCCTGTTTTTTACATATTATAACAATTGGGAAGAGGGGGGCCATGGAATAAAAAGAAGAAATGATATGTTGTGAAAGTTACACAAAATTTAAAATTTCAGTGCCACAAACAAAGGTTTATTGAAACCCATATTACCAAGACATTATTTACGGCTGCCTCTGTGCTATGACAGATGATGAGATAGTTGCAACAGAGACTGTAGAGCCCATGAAGCCTAAAATAGAGAGGATCCTTGAACAACAAGGGGGTTAGAACTAACCCCAGTGCAGTCAAAAATATATGTATAATTTTTGGGGCATTGGGGTGGGTCAATCAGTGAACCATCTGACTCTTGATACCGGCTCAGGTCACAATCAAGGTTGTGAGATTGAGTCCCCCATTGGGCTCTACATGGAGCTTAAGATTCTCTCTCTCCTTCTCCTACCCCTGCCCACTTCTCTTTAAAAAAAAATGTTGGGGTGCCTGGGTGGCTCAGTTATTAAGCAGCTGCCTTTGGCTCAGGTCATGATCCCAGGGTCCCTGGATCAAGCCCCTCATCAGGCCCCCAGCTCAGCGGGAAACCTGCTTCATCCTCTCACTCCCTCTGCTGTGTTCCCTGTCTTGCTGTGTCTCTCTCTGTTAAATAAACAAATAAAATATTTTTTTAAAAATGTATATAACTTTTTTTTAAAGATTTTTTATTTATTTATTTGACAGAGAGAGAGATCACAAGTAGGCAGAGAGGCAGGCAGAAAGAGAGGGGGAAGCAGGCTCCCTGCCAAGCAGAGAGCCCGATGCGGGCTCGATCCCTGGACCCTGAGATCATGACCCGAGCCGAAGGCAGAGACTTTAACCCACTGAGCCACCCAGGTACCCCTAAAAAATGTATATAACTTTTGACTCCCCTAAAATTTAGCTACTAAGAGCTTACTTTTGACCAGAAGGCTTACCATTTACATAGTCAACTAACACTTATTTTCTTTGTTATACGTATTGTACACTGTATTCTTACAATCAAGTAAGCTAGAGAAAAGGAAATGTTATTAAGAAAATCATAAGGAAGAGAAAATACAGTTATAGTCGTGTAATGTATTTGTCAAAAAAACTTCAACATATAAATGGACCCAGACATTTCAACCTGTGTTGTTAAAGGTCAATTGTATTTACTATCTGGCCCTTTATAGCAAACATGTGATTATACCTCCTTTAAGGTAAAGGGGGAACAACTGGGGTGAGTTGGGTAGTAGCTGTGAGGTGTAGAAACTTCTTCGGACCTGGGGTTAGATCCGGGTTTGAAGCCCATCTTCACTCTTGGAAAAAAATCACATATGTCTCTGAGCACAGGTATCCCCGACTGTAAAAAGGAAATAAACAATGCACGCTCTGGGGAACAAAAAACTGGCACAATCCTTGACATAGAATAGATCTCAATAAATAATAACAGGCAGCATTATTCCCAAGAGTCAAAATATAGAAACAACCTAAGCGCCGATCAATGGATGAATGGAAAAAGATATGTGTATACACAGTGGAGTATTATATAGTCATGTAAGAGAACAAAATCCTGCCATATGTGATAATATGAATGGTTCTTGAGGACATTTTATTAAGTGGAATAAGTCAGACAGAGCAAGACAAATACTGCATGATATCACTTTTATGTGGACTCTAACAAAGCCAAACTAATAGAGTAGAACGGTACCAGGGGCTAGAGGAGAAATGAGGAGATGGTGGTCAAAGAGTACAAAATTCCAGTTAGAAGATGAGTAAGGTAAGCTCTGGGTATCTAATGTACAGCACTGTGATTGTAGATAACAATACTGTACTATATGCTCAAAAATTGCTAAAATAGTAGATCTTAAATGTTCTCACCACAAAAAAAAGAAATGGTAATTATTATGTAGCAGTATATATGTATCAAATCAATGCTCTGCATACCTTAAAGTTATACAGTATTACATGTCAATTATATCTCAATAAAGCTGGGGAAAAGACAACAAAATGAATAAAGGAATAATTTTACATATATCCTTTATCAAAAGCCTGCACGTATTTAAAGAACCCATTTTGGTTCTATTTCTTCAGGAAAGTTCCATAACTTCCCACCCAACCTTGCCTCAAATCATCTTCCCCACCTCTGAATCTCTGCAGTGCCTACCAAACATATCCTTTTAACCTCTATATGACCTCTTGATGTTAGTTTTTATAAGCATCTAGTTCATTTTCTTCTTCAGATTGTCAGCTTAGTGGCATGCTCAGTCATTCTCTGTTGTCCAGGAACTAGTTTGGAAGATGTACACATGAACCACTTAGTGAGAAACAACAAAAAGGGTGCTCAGGTGGCATGAGGTAGCATTTCATAGAGAGCTGGGTGGTCAGTGAAAGTTTCAGCGAGGAGGTGGGCCTGGAGCTGACCAAGAACATTCATGATTCTGCTTGTGCAGAATTTCCCCGAGATAGAGAGCAGTGGCATAGGATATTCTAAACTGTGGCAATAATGTGTAAGCCAAGCTGTAGAAACTTGTTTCAGGAGTGGAACAGTCAGACTGTGGTGGGAGATGGGGACTGATAGTGAATGGATTAGGGAGTTTGGGGCTTCAAGTGACAAAAAAAGCGAGCTCAAACTGGATTAAGCTGAAGGAAAATGTACCATCTCAAGTAACTGGAAGTCCAGAAGTAGGACTCAGGCACAGTAGGGCTCAGGTTCAGTTTCCATGTCACTTCTCTTGGCTCTGCCCATCTCCATGCAGACTTTGTTCTCAGGCTAGTTTCCCATGTGGTGCCAGGACAACTGCCAGCAACATCTGAGCTAATATGCTACCGTGTTCACATCTAATAAAACAGAGAGAGGAAAGAAAAAAAAAATCTCCACTACCCCTGGAATGAAAGCCCTTTCCTTTACTCTCATTGGGCCACTTGGGGTTACGTGATCATCGCTAGACAAAAAACCTGGCCTCCTTTGCCAGTCTAGCAAGAGCAGGTAGTGGGATTACTATGAGTAGCTTGGATAAGCCGCAAAGCCCAGCATCCCCTAATCACATAGGCTACATGGAGACGGGGTAATTTTACCTGAGTAAAATTGCAGTGTTGCCAAAAAGGAGGAAAGAGGACTAGATGCTGAGTAAGCAACTAACACTGCCCTCCTCAGACCATAAATCACTAGGAAAGGCCTCAGCCTGGTTGCAGGTAACAGTGGTATCAAGCTCAAAACTTCAGATGGCATCTTGAAAATAAAAACGGCTCCTTATGATTGCTTTCTGCCACAACCTACTCACACATGGTTTTGCCATAGCCTGAACAAACCTGGGAGAGGCTGAGCCAAGATATGGAGAGGAGGAGGCAGAAATAAGTTGTTATAAACCAGCATAGACAAAATATCTGTACAGTATAGACAAAAATCATATCTAAAGGACTTGACTTAGCAGCCTTGTTATTGGCCAAAAAGATAGCTCCAGTCTTTTCAGTATTACTGCCCAGGAAAATACTGCTCTCTTTGGCATTGTCTCTACTGGGGCTTACCGAGAATAGCACACTCTCTCTGTTTTTTAGAAATGACAGAAATATTCCTAGTGCTTGGGTTAAATAATTAAGATTTGCTGTGGGAACACCAAGGAACCCCATAAAATGGCTGTGTGGCTCGGTAAATGAATTACTTAGTATTTAATTACTAAAAATTACTATCAATTATGAAATGTTACTGCAAATTACTTGCAGAATAGATACATTTGTTTGTGGCTATTAATGATTTCAATTACTCCTCATAGGTAATTAGTTTCTGCACACAGAAGGGCACCAACTGTCGAATAGGAGCTCAGCAATAGAAAATACTGCTCCTCTGGCAGCTTCTTTCAACTCCAAGCTGAAACTGTAAAATAAACATTGGAGCCATCTTTTCTCTAGGTTTCTTGGCTACTAGCACTACTTCCCTCAGGACTCTGAGGGCTGGAGAGGACCTTGGAGAATTTCTCTTCTGACATGCAGAGGAGGAAGCAGGACACAAGAGCTCCATGTGGGTTTTTTGTTTGTTTGTTTTTGTTTTTTACATCACACACTAATATCACAACATAGATGAATTTCACAAACATTCTGCTAAGGGAAAGATCTTATTCACAAAAGACCATGGATTGCATGATCCCATTTATATGAAATGTCTATAATAGACAAATCTATAGAAATAAAAAGTAGATTAGTGGCTGCCTAAGGCTGTAAGAGAGGGGAAATGGTAAAGAGTGACTACCAAAGGGCATATGGTTTATTTGGGGGCTGACGATGATATTCTAAAATTAGATTATGGTGATGGTTGTACAATTCTATAAATATATTTTAAAACATTGATATAAATTATATCTCAATAAAGCTTTAAAACAAGTATGTTTAATCATGTAATTAGATGGTGGGAGGGCTAGATCAAGGATCCAACACCCATGACCCCAATTTTATTGCTCTTTCCACTAGGCTATCCTGGTTCAATATATGCCCACCTTGCGACAGGCATAACTCACTGAAGAAGATAGCTAATTAGATTCATGTTAAAATTGTTGTCTTATTTATGAAGGACTCACTTCTAGCTATTTGTGTATTATTAAGAGGACATAAACCATGTTCATTAAAGCAGCACACAGTGCAACCAGAAAAGGAACTTAGTAATGTAAAATTAAGTAAAATAATATCTTAGCTTGGATTCTCCTTGAAAAACAGAGTTTGTTACAAAAGCTTGCCAGCAAGTAGTTTGTTTTTAGAAGTGATCTTAGGGAACAGGATGGAAGGAATGGGTAGATTAAAAAGGAAAAGGAGAAAAAAAATCAATTCCATGATGCACTAGTGAGTAGACTAAATAATTGTGAGCAACTGGGAGTCAATGCACTAGGGATCTCTGAAGAATCATACACTGTGCTTCAGAATTGTGTGCCCAAGAGATGGAAAGGGAAATATTCAAGAACTAGTTCCTGACCCCATTGGTAAAGGATTATCCCCAAGATTGCGTAACTTCTTTGCTCTTCCAGATTACATATGAGTCAGCACAGCTGAACAGGATCCCACTGCATCCTCCAAGGTGTAGACAGAGAAGCCCAAGAATGGAAAGTAAGAGGTAAGCTGTGCAGCTCAGGTGGGCTCTGGTCAGCCTACCTGTCCATGCAACCTATTGACACAGCACTTGACAAAACCAAAAGATGAGCCAATGGACTTCATTAAACCTAATAACTTTTGCTCTGTGAACGACAATGCCAAGAAAATAAAAAGACAAGCCATACACTGGGAGAAAATATTTGCAAAACACAAATCTGAAAAAGGACAATTACTCAAAACATACAAAGAACTCTTAAAACTCAACAATAAGGAAATTTAAAAATGAGCAAAAGGTTGAACAGACATCTCACTAAAGAAGATATTCAGACTATGCAGCCATCAAGAGAAACGAAATCCTGCCATTTGCAACGACATGGATGGAACTGGAGGATATTTTTTTTTAAGATTTTATTTATTTAGGGGTGCCTGGGTGGCTCAGTCGTTAAGCGTCTGCCTTTGGCTCAGGTCATGATCCCGGGGTCCTGGGATCGAGCCCCGCATCGGGCTCCCTGCTCAGCAGGAAGCCTGCTTCTCCCACTACCATTCCCTCTGCTTGTGTTCCCTCTCTCGCTGTGTTTCTCTCTGTCAAATAAATAAAATTTATTTGCCTCTCTTAAAAAAAGATTTTATTTATTTATTTGACAGAGAGATCACAAGTAGGCAGAGAGGCAGGCTCTGTGGTGCAGAACCTCCATAGTGAGGGAGGCTGTGTGTGTGTGTGTGTCGGGGGAGAAGGGATATATGGAAACTCTCTATGCCTTACACTCAATTTCACTGTTAACTTAAAACTGATATAAAAAATAAAGTTTATTAACTCAAAAAAACACAAAAAAGGATTAGTCAAGATAGTGAGATGGGTCATCAAAGATGACCAATAACAATATAAGAGACTATAATATCAGAATTATGTATTATAATAATAGAAGCTCCACCAAGAACTCCAACAAGACCAAAATTTAAGAAAAACTGAGTAATGGAGGACAAGAACTTTCAATCTAGAATAGAAAATTCAGAATTTTAATTGAATCTCAATCTTATAGCACTTTAGGGAATTTACGAAGGTCCTACCTACATTCTTCAAATAATCACACTCAAAAATGAGTACTAACTATACTATTCCCACTCTCCATCATCCTCTTGTATTTGTAGCTACTGTTTGCTCTTATTCTTTGAAAACCTTTCCTTAGATGAGTCAACCCCATGCCACATCCATGTCTTCTCTCATCTCTGCAAACGTCTTCCTCCCACTTCTTGTGTTATTGCTTCTTCCTAGAGTTCCCTCCTCTTCTTTCCCTTCTCTCTCACTGCATAGAACTGAATTTGGAAGGGATTTACATGTTTTATTTTAGTTAATCCTCATCACAAGCCAGTTAGGGAAGTATTCTGATTAGTTTCATATTATAGGAAACCATGGCACCAAGAGGTTAAGCAACTTTTCCGAGATCCTACAGCTAGTTAAAGATTAAATCAGAACATTGTTAAGAAACAGAAATTCAACTAAGTAAAGTTAATGATCTAGTTGGCTTTGTTAAAGGATTCATGAATTGAGCAGCATCTCATCTAGGAAGTAGAGGGGAGCTCAAAGGAGATGTAGGAAATAGAATGTTTTCATTAGAAGAAGGGTGGGGCAGGGAAGTTACTAGCAAAAAAAAAAAAAGAAGGAATTGGTCCAGGCAAGGTCGTTTCCTTTAAGGGGAACAGACAGGGGGTCTCATTAGGTGGATTACCCCATTTTCCTAGAGCCCATGTGATAGATTAATTCATTGGCAGGCTGACCAAAAAATTCCTGACAGATCAGTTAAGACTACATTTCTGGGGGAGGTTAAAACTGCCATTAGTTTGGTATTAAATCCCAGTTTAGTGATTTGGCCTGGCATAAGTGACCCCATCTTGGGCATGCATTTTGTTTTTGGTTTTGGTTTTGGTTTAACATTGTAAACCCATATAGTGTGACAGCAGACCCTATGGTCTCAACCACCCAGATGTCAGAGAGACCGCTGAATGCTTTAGGAAAGTTTATTGCAGAGAGTATTCACAAAGTTATGATCGAGGTTAAGAAAATTCAGCAGAGGATAGTGAAGTATCACCGGGCAACAACAGCTATTCCTACCCCTCAGCCCTAGGTGCTAAAGGTTGCTGGAACCTGGAGAAAGCTGTAGGAGAGATGAGAAATCACTTTGCCAATCTGAAGGCCAGAAAGGAGAGAATCAAAGGAATAAATATCCCAATCTCTCTCTGATCTCTTGTTGGTGTCTCCCACTGGCTGGAACCAAGTGAAATCCTGAGGGCAAAAGAAGAGTTAATGCTCTCCCTAGAGATCAGTGTCCTTGGACACATAGTAGGAAGAAGGGTGGAGGAGTCTGGAAGACAAATGGAAAAGATGTAGCATCAAGTCCCAGCTAAGGTCCAAACACTGGTCTGATTTTAGTGCTGCAGTGTTTATTTCTAGAGATCAGAGGGTACAGCTGCCCTAATCCTATATCCAACTAACCAAAGCCAAACCTAAAATAGGGGCAGGTGCAGTATCTGTCAAGGCCATCACTAACAGGCATCCTTAAATGTTCTCATCTCTAGCATGGTCAATCCAGCTTGGCAACAATGCCCTGGCTGCTTCTTCTAACACAGACATGTCTTTGAAGATTTTGTTCCCTCTAATGATCACAAATGGCTCTGGTGAGCAATCTCTAAAAAAAAAAAGGCTGGCCAAAATACCTGTATCAGGCATAGATAGCAGTTCTAAACTTGACAATACAGAGCTAATTTACATAGTTCCATGCCAAAAGGCTTGCAAGAAATTATTCTAAAATACATCTTATAATCTTATACATTTTTCCTGTTCTAACTTAACTGAGTTGAATATGGGAGAAATAAAATGCAGCCTCACCACCATGGTTTTCTCTGAACTCCAGAAACTATGGTCAAGGCAGGCAATGGCTGCTCATCTTTATCAGGTTCTCATTAGGTACTAGGTGCAGCACTTCACTAGCATCAGCTGCCACAGCCCTCAATGCAACCCTAGGAAGAAAGTACTGTTTTGAGTCCCGCTATGTGAACAGGACACTGATGCTTATGGTGATTAAGGCAGAGATATTAACCATGTGCTGCTCACTGGGCTAAGATCAAGAGAGAATGAACAAATGAAAAATAATAAGTCAATGAACTTAAACTCTAACTGGGGAGAGAAAATAGTCATAAAAAAATCTGTGAAGAGGCTCCTGGCTGGTTCACTCAGTAGAGCCTACAACTCTGGATCTCAGAATTGTAGGTTATAGCCCCATGTTGGGTGTAGAGATTACTTAAAAATAAAATCTTAAAAAAGTGTGTGAAAGTGAGTAGCAAAAAGAGTGAAGGATCCAGAAGTTTTCAGAAAGCAAGCAATCAGAGTAGACTGGGTAGTCAGAGAAGCTTTGCCTGGGGGGATGGAAATTGGGCTGGGACCAGAAGAAAGGTAAGAATGGAGTGGGACTCGGAAGGTGTAGGGCATACCGGGCCTGACCAGCAATGAGCTGGGCATCTGGGAGAGGCATCAGGGCAGGAGGGAAGATCAGAGAGGGGCTCTTGGCTGCACTCTGTCATCTTCCCCAAATTGCCCACTACCTGTACCTCTACCTCTCAACCTCATACAACTCACAGCCAGCCCTGATGCTCCCTTTCCTACCTTTTAGAGCCCTGACCAGTCCCAGGCTACATACTTCCCACTCCCTGAAGGCTCTGCTTGATGGATTGTAAATAGCCTGTTTGAAAAGTAATTGCATGTTTGGGGCTGGTGCTTGCCATTTGTAATTGCTCATTCTTTCTCCATCCACTTTCTCTCTTCCTATTCCCTAAGGTTTATTTCCCAGGAAGTGACTCCACAAGCTTCCTGGGCAAATGACTGGAGGAGATAATGAGGCCCTCTGGGCCACACAATTCAACCAGACTTTGCTGACCCGGGAAGCCACTCTGAACCTACTACTTGCCTCTAGCTATAGGACAGAAAAGACAGAATGCGCTCATTTCCTCCTAAAAAATTTCTCTGAGAAGCAACAAACTGGCTGCGAAGATGCCTACCCTAATCTAGGACACAGCCGCAGCACTGGGACAGCAGAGGCCTGCTGTCCAGTGATGTCTGTCTTACTATACTCCTCCGCCCTTGATCCCCTATGTCCTTCAGAAATTGAATAATCAGTATTTATTTACTGAACACCTACTATGTGCACAACCACCCTAGGTAGTCTATTTGACATAGTTCCCCTTCAAAGTAAGGCACAGCATTATTGGCTGTAGGCTCTATACTTGGCACTCCCATCTCATCCCTTCACTTCTATAGTCTGGCCCTGCAGAGAGATAGCTAACCAATGGTGGAGCAAATCTTACTGAGCTCCATCATTTCCAAACATTTTGGGGCAAACTCCAAACATTGGCACCTGAAACTCTATGACTGCTGTAGCGTACTGGAAGTTTTAGGGAACTGATACCTATTGGGGCAACCCTCAAACGATGACTGAAAGAAGTTGGTGGATACACATTCCTCCCCTCTGACCTCTCAGGCAGGATAACTTTGAGATGTATATTCTAAACTGGCTTCTGGAATTACCCAGAAAAAATGTGCTCCAGTCACCTACAGAGGAAACATGCTTGAAAACACATTATTTATTAGCATTCTTCCTTTCACTGTGTACTTCCCATTTACCTACCAGTGTTGCTGGCATCTCCTTCAAATAAAATCCTTGCACTTGTATCTTTGTCTTAGTGTTTTCTTCTTGATAAATCCATATTAAGTCAGTTGGTTCCAGAAATACTATTAGGAAGGGTATGCTCAGAAAGGGATTCTGAAGTTAGATCTCTTGCTGGCCTGAGGACAAGGATCTCATAACTGGTAATAAATGAGGTGAAATAAAACACTCTATGGTTGTATAAAATTCAAAACCCTGTGGAAGTCCTTACCTTCCATAGACGGAAGGAGGACTGTTGAAAATAAAGCCCACAGTCTGATTTTCAAATGTCACAAAATTATAAATAGGGCTAAAATCACAAGGTTGGTAAGTTTCCTATGCTCAAGTCAGAAAAGAAGCAGAATTCTGAGACCTGGAATAGGGACATCTAGGCAGATGTGCTTGAATATCCTATTAGTCAGAACTAATGAGCAAGAAGTGGCAAGAACTCTGGATACCCTGGAAAGATATGTGTGCAGCAGTTATTGGGAGATAACCCTGAAAAGAATAAGAGCCCTGCTACATCACTAAAGATTTTAAGGGTCAGAGAGAGGAGGAGAATGGAAGTGGAGAAGGAGGACCCTAGGTTGGTCTTGTCCCAGGAACACAACTAGATAACTATTAAATCATCCTAAATACCCCAGAAATCGACCTGAAGACTGACAGAACAAATTCCACAACTGAAAGGAGAGAAAAGGCTACATAGAAAGAGCAGGAGACATAACTGGCTTTTCTAACACAGAGAAGAAGGCAGAGGCTTAGACACAATATGAAGACAGAATTTATCCCAAATGAAAGAACAAGGTAAGGCTAGAGCCGAAGATCTAAATGAAACAGATAGAAGTAACATGGCTGATGGAGAATTCGAAGCAAAGTCATAAGGATACTCACTGGACTTAAAAAAAAGAATAGAAGACATCAGTGAGACCCTAAAGATTTTAGGGATCTAGTGGTCTGTAACATGTCAAACTATCTTCTTCAAAGTATTGTTACCATACCTGGCTCATCTACCATTTAGAAAAAGGCCCAGCACTTAGCAGTTTCCTTTGGATATTTGATGACAGCACATACTACTCTTACGAATGCTGTGACCCATTTATCCAGTGACTTAGAAGGTTGTCAGTTTTGAGTAGTGCCCAAAGTGAAAAAATGCTCTGCAGCACTTGTGGTACAAGTGGCCCTAAGGCTTGGTCCATGTGATTCATCAGCTCTCATGTCTTTTAGGGATATCCATGATAGACAGGGATGCTTTTTGGCATTCCTAAAAGCCAAAACTGCAGAGTGGGGGTGCAGATCCTTAGCGCTCTGGAGCAAGACCATGCTATCTACAGCAAATCATGACTCACCATTTTAAAAGCAGTGCTTGGTATGTTATTAAAGCCACTTAACTATGGAATAGCAATGGCTATGTTACTATAAGTGCCAAAGATGAGCTAGATATTTTTAGACCCACTAAGTTTAGGGTTGAATGGGCACAGCAGCAATCATTATACAATAGAGGCAGCAAACCTCTCTTTCAGCTCACACCTGTGGCCTCTCCAGCTGACTGGAGAGAACAATACACAGACTTGGTTCATGGAAGAGTCAGCTCACTGGTTTGCTGTGGGCATAAAATGGATTGTTACCATAAAACACCCGCTTTGGAAAAGTCCTGAAAGATAGTGTGAGTGGAAATCCCTCCAGTGGGCAAAACTTTGAGCAGTAAATATTTGTATGGAGGATGAAGTGGCTGAGTTAAGGACATACATATGCTTCTAGGCAGTGGTGAATGGATTCAATGTTTGCTTGGGGGCTTGGAAGGAGCCATTTTGAAAGGTCAGAGACAGAAGCCTAGGAAAGAAGCATGTGTGTGGATCCATAAGCAGGGGCCCAAGGTGTGTAGAGAAGAGGACACTCACCTTGGGAAAAGCACTCAACAATCAGATGGACAGGAACTCATCCAGCAGTAGTCCATTAGCCCCAACCACCCCATTGTTTGCACACTGGGCCCACCAATGGAGAGTCACGTGGCAGAGATGGAGGATAAATAGGGGCCCAATAGCATGGGCTCCTTCTCACCAAATCTGATAGATACTATGTTTGGGGATATCTGATCTGTTAGCAACAGAGACTGATGCTAAGCCCCAGGTATGATGCTATCCCTCAAGGAGACCAAATAGCCACTTGGTAATGAGTTCATCACACTGGATTCCTTTTGCCTGGAGGAGGCAGTGATTCCAGATAAATACACCTCATCCATATTTTGGGTGTTACATTGCATTTCCACCCACAGTGCCTTTGCCAGCTCCACCATCTGAGATCTCACGGAGCATCTGATGTTTCATAAGAAGCCCTCTAACTCTGCTGTAGGTCAAGAGACCCACTTTATGATGAAGGCAGTATGACAGCATGCACAGGACTCCTGAGGAAAGAAGCTCTAAGCCTTCACAGCCAGAAATGACATTCAGAATCTCTCCTCGAGATGGTCTGGTCAGGACGCGGCTGCCATGATGGAACTGCAGGTGCCATGGCTGGCGTGGGCCATGCCACTGCTCTGTTGGCACTGACAGTGGTTGCACTGTGACCACACTGCACCTGGAATCAGGGCATCCCCACAGCCTCTGCTGCCCCTCACTTCTGTTGCAAACCTGTGGCACGTGTGTTTGACCACATCTGATGAGGCTGCAAAACTAAATGCATGGCATTTGCAGATTCTTTGTCAGAAAGAGGGCATCCGAGACTGAATAAGATGTGGAATTCCTCAGACACAGGAGGGGGTATTAGATGCTGGACAGCCAAAATAAATGGCAGATCTCCAACACATAAATTCTTTTAAACTTAAAACTACTCAATGTGTTACAGATCCCTCAGAGCCTCACTTCCCTCGTCTGTGAAATGGGTATGACTGGCCGGCTCAAGCTTACACAGAAGTGTAATACAAGACTCAAACTGACTTTTATTTGCTAGTCCTATGTTCGTCCCATGACACAGTGCTTCCTTTTCCTTTGGGGTTTGTTCCCCTTTATCCCTCTTGTGAGCATCACACCTGGCCCTAAAGCAGAGTCCCTATCTAGCCCCCTCTTTCCTTGCTCCAGAATAGATGGCACAGAGGAACCGCTTAACTAAAAACCAATGACAGAGTACACCCAGCTCCCTGACAGTCAGAAGAGAGCTTCTCTGAGTCTCTGAGGTACTCATCTAATGACAGGGCTGTGGGCTTCTTTATGAGGTGCCCTACTCCCTCGCTGCTAGTGAAGGCTGTTTTCTTGCCACTCATTATGGTCTCAGCAGTATGTAAGTTCTGTGGCCAAGGTTCATATAATTGGGAGTATATTTATGTGATCCATACTCTTTCCTAGGAAAAATATTGATTTTATAACAGCAGAATGACTGTAGAGCTATTAAATCAGACCAGACTACCATAAACTCCAGGATTAACCAAAGAATACTTTCACCTTTTCTTTTAGTTTCTCATAAACCATCAACAGTAGATACATCCACTTAAGCAGGACAGGATCATAGCATTTATTACTTGGTTTGAACAAACCATCACAATTCCCCACCCTTATTGCCAGATAAGTAATTAACCATGCTGTTCTTATTTTAAAGATTGACTGACAGGAATGAGGGGAGCTGAGTAGTATTAAAAAAAAAAAATCCAAAGTCTCCTAATGGGAGCTGCCTCCCATTATTCAAGATAGGAGTGGAAGGGGAGTGGATTACACTGGCAGTGGGGGATTGCTCTCCAGTCCCTGCCCTGACCAGAGGATGTGTGAGCTCATTATCCAGCTGTTAAAGTCTTAGTTAGAAGAGCAGTCAGTGAGGTGAGGATTTCTTTTTTTCCTTTTTGGGAAGATCTCTATCTTTCTTCTTTATTGATTGCTTGATTTTCATTTTATTTCCTTTCTCCCTTGCCTGAAATGAGAAAAATGAACCCTTGCCACGGGCTTTAAACTTTATACCCAGACAATATCTCCCCCTTATCTAATGCCCAGCAAGAAGCTTCAGCCCAGAGGACCCTGGGTAATGCTACAACAGATTATGTCATAAAATGGAGAGATAAGCAAAAGAACCAATCTAAAAGACGCAGCAAAATTTACCTTTCCACCACCCTCTGCTCCCCTTTTAGAGGAAGGCTTTAAATCAATCTGCCTTTGCCATAAATTCTCTTTCTAAAATTTGATAACAAGTGCAATATTTTCCTTGGAGATTGGGTTCTAATAAGATGGAGGTTGGGGTGGGGAGTAAGCAGGGTTTAGCAAAGTAATAAAATGCCGTGATTGATCCTGGTCAGTGGGGTTGCTTGGAATTACCACTATTCTTGGCTGGCAAGCATAATCCAGCCAACTCATAAATTTTGTTGCTTCTAGTAGACTCTGTATTGATCCTGATTTGTTGTTCTGCTCTCATGTAATTGCTCCCCATGATTAAGAGTCCAGGTTAGCAAGGAAGTCTAGCCAGACCAGGAGTGTAAAGGGGGTAAGCACAGAACAGGAGTTTACCCTGAGCCACTCTGGAGACCCAGAGTGCCCAGGGCCAGGCTGTGGAGTCAAGAACCCCCCACACCAGTCACCCTTCCTCCATGTACTGTGCTAGCCAATGCCTTCACTGGTCCACATGTTCTTCACCCAAGTACAATTCCTCAAACACACTTAGGATGTGGGCCTCCCAGATGTAGCAGCATCTGGTGTATGAGACTTCACCTTATCACAGACAGAAAAACCAATGCTTGACCTGGATAGGAACTACTCCAAAATCACACACTATGCAGACATTCCCCACCCAATGACTTCGCTTAGAAACTAAGCCTTCCAGTTCACACTGGAAGCTGGCCCAAGAGAACCCATGAGCAGAGGGTTTGGAGCTTGGATATCTTGGGTTACCCATCCATGAAGCAGAAAAGTTTATATCCACATCATTTATAGATAGGCCAAACTGTAGGCATACTCATTTATCTCCACTCACCAGCCACATGCCTTTAAGCAAGTGGCTTAACCCATATGAGTGGCAGTACCTCATATGCTAGCTGGGAATTATCATAACACCTGCTGCATAAAGTTTTTGTGAAGATTTCAATGAGATAACACAAGAAAGTACTTGGTAGAAAAATTATTGTTGTTGTTGTTGTTGTTGTTGGTCATCGTCATTGTTATTTTTATTCCCAGCTTTAGCTTGTGCAAAGAGCCTTGCTGTTCTTAATAGATGAAGAAGTCTATGAGACAGAGATATTCGGAAACTTTCTAAGCAAAGTAGGATTTTACAGTAGAAGGAAATGTGTATTTTGATGACTTGGAGTATCTTAGTCAAACTTGGGAAAGTAATTTAAAATGAGGTTATGTGTCTTTAAATAGGAATTAAAATAGATTCAGTAGAACTGCACTGTCAAAAGTCAGTTCAACTTTATTTCATTCTAGTCGTCTCAGAGATGGGAATGGGAATTCCTCACCCCATGAACTCAGCAATATTGCAGCTAAATCATTTGTATGTGATCCGCCTGTCTGGTGGTGGGTCCATTTGACTACATGCTTTAACAAAAATATTCTCAAACCTAGAGCAATTTTCTTCTTCCTCCTTCTCTTTCTCTAACTAAGAGATTTAACCAAGGAGATGGTGGAGACAGAGCTACCAAATCAGTCCTGGTTGCCGGGACAATCTCTTTCTCTTTTACTGCCTTCCGTTCCCCGGACTGAGATAAGGGACCTGAACTTGCAATGCTGGGCCCATCCCAATTCAATATCCTTTGCTTCTGAGTCCTAGCCTCCTCTCTTGGCATCTGCCCTCCACCTACAACCCTGAGATTCTCCCCACCCATCAAATCTTGCTTAGGAAAGTGTATGGTTTTAGCTATAGGATAGAGAAGCAGGGAATGGACTCACACCCTTGGACTCTCCAACCTGACTCCTACACGTGTACACTAGGACACTTAGGGCAAATTAACCTAACCTTCTTGTGCCTCAGTATCTTCTACCAAATACAGACAATAATACCACATTTCCTATTCCATAGGGTTGATGTGAGGACTAAACATGTACTTTAAATGCCTGGGGCATGGTAGGTCCCCCAAAATGCTAGCTTGTGTGAGCTGTTTCAGGACAGTGGTGGGAGAAGACATTATGCTCCAGCAGATGAAAGAGGGGATGGGTGATTAGTAGAGCTGGTGTACAGACAAAGCTCTTCCAAAAATGTAGCTGTGAAACAATGAGAATGGCCATTGTTTGCCTCTCCCAGGGAACCCCAACTGTTCATGCAATGCTTTTTCCAACTGGTCTTTTTGTCAGGCGAATAATTTCTAAATATGTCTGAAATGGAAGAGATTGAGAGGAAATATTCCAGGTATGTTTCACCTTCTCTCAAAAGAATTGCAAATTGTGTGGCATTTTTCCTTTTTCTTTACCCAAACCTGGGTAAGATTTTTCTTACTACTCTGCCTCGACAAGGAGAGAATGAGAATGAGAGTGTGCAGGAAGCTTTAGAAGTCATGAAATGGAGATCCTGGATATAAAAATAAAGGACCCTTTCTGCCTTTGTTTTTCCTCATCTTCCATCCCCTAGGGATAGCATTAAAAGTCATCTAAGATAGCACTCTTAAATCTGGCTGCTCATCAAAATTATTTGGGGAGTTACTAAAATACAGATTCCTATCTCCTTTCTGAAAATTCCCATTCAGTACATCTAGAGTGGAGACCAGAATTTGACATTTTTCAATAGCTGTCATTGTCTTGGTGACCAGATGAGTTCAGGGACCATACTGAGGTAATCCCTCATTTAATCTGGCAAGGCAGGGCCTCTGTCTCTCATAGTGCATCCCTGGCTAAGCTACGGGGCATGTGCAGGGGCTGGGAAGTAGAGGATACACTCCTAAAATGGACTCTGTCTGGGGCAGAGAAGAGAGGCAGTGCCCCTTGAGGACAGTCTCTCACAAAGACCCTGTAAGACCATCAGGAAACCCTCTCCCACAGCTTCATCCTCTCCCTACCACAAACCCACCAAATCCAGTGATGATGAGCAGATTGATGCCAAGAACTGCACCAGGTGGAAGGATCCAAGGCTGGCCCCATTATTCCACTTACTTGGTCCACTTGCTCTCTTGCTGTTTCATCAGTCTCCTGGATCCTCCAGTCCACACCTCAGAGCACTTCATTACAGCCGAAGAGGAATGAGAAATGTTTGCTTGCTCCATCCCTGCCTCTAACAATTTTTTAATGCCTTGGGCTAAGGAGACTCACTCTTCTCTCAAAGGAAGGACTCTAGTCTCAAGCATGAAGAAGGCATTGAATGCCTCAGTTCTGCTCAGGCCCCCCCCCATCAACAAGAGCTATGCCTAATTTTCTCACTAATTACCAAAGAAGCGATTACCTCATCAAAGCAAGTACTATTTTTTTATGGCAATAGCATAGTCCAATTTCACATAAGGGATATGGGTTCCAGTTAATGGGGCTTTAGCTGGCTCCTTGTGAAACCATAATGCCATTATTATTGTGTTATGGAGGAGTTTCCATTCTTCCCATTTTAAGCGTCACTACAACAGCCATAAATGTTCTATTGTAGCCATTTAGTGGTGATGGGCACTAAAAATCTCTGTTAGAATATCTCTGACATTTACATCTCTAATGGAAGAGGGATGGGGATTTCTCAGTTTACTACATCACATACAAATGAGAAATTAGTGAACATTGAGGTCATGTGAGTTATCCAAGGTCACACAACTCACCTTCAGCTGGCCTGACTTCTGGTTCCCACAACCTCCCTGAGACTTGCCAGATGACAAGTTTCTCTTGGTGTCACTATGAACAAGTCAAGAAGCAGAAGGAGCCCAAGAGGGCACCCTTGGTGAAAGCCTTGACTTTGTTTCCCTAAATAATCAAGATGCCTGCTTCCTTTCTGAGCAGCCAAGCCCAGTCATCATTGGAGACCCCAAGAAGGAGAAAAGAGAGACCTTTTTCTCCAATTTGAAAGGCCGCAGCACTGCCTTATCTTCTTGTTCAGCATCCTCAATGAGGGCAGTGCCCCTATAGTGGGGGCACTGTAGACAGATATCAACCCAAACCAGGCATTCAGATCAAACTAGGCAGCAAGAAAAAGGAGAAAAACCACTAATACCCTGGACTCTACCATAGGCATTTATCCCAGAGAAATACAATTTTTGTTGACACAAACACCTGTACATGAATGTTCACAGCAGCTTTACTTATAATAGTCAAAAACTGGAAACAACCCAAATGTGCCTTACTGTGTGAGCCGTTAAAGAAATTGTGGTACATCCATACCAAGGAATATTGCTCAGCAATAAACAGGGATGAAGTATCAATACAAGCAACAACTTTGAGGGATCTCAAAGGAATTATGCCGAACGAAATGAAGCCAATTCCAAAATGTTAGACACTGTGTGATTCCATTTTTGGAACATTTTTGAGATGACAAAATTATAGAAATAGAGAGAGATTAGTGATTGCCAAAGGCTAGGGGTGGGGAAGGAGGCTGCTGGGGCTATAAGGAGGCAATATGAGGGATCCCTGACATGATGAAACTTTTGTCTCAAATATGGTCCTGGTCACACAAATCTGCACATGCAGTAACATCATAAAACTGCATCTAACTAGACACACATACACACACACACACACACACACACACACAAATGAGTATGTGTACGATCGGACATCGGGGTGAGATGGGTGGGTTATGGCAATGGCACTCTCCTGGTTATGAAGCTTTCCTGCAGTGGTGCAAGATACGCGAGTGGTATACAGAATCTCTCTGTATTATTTCTTTCAACTGCATTCACATCCACAAGTATCTCAAAATAAATCAGCCCTAGCTTAATTCCTTTCTTCTTTACTCTGGGTTGGATTTAGTGACTTTCTTTCAAAGTATAAAGTATGGAAAAGAAAAAAAACAAAACAGTAACTTTACAGTGAAGACATTTGGCAGTCACCACCTTAAGCAGATGATCAAGGTCAGCATTACCAGTGAAAGTCACGTTGATCCTGTACCCCCTGTTGTTAGTGATGAGAAGCATACTTCACCTCAGTGGCATTCTTCCCCCAAACCCATAATACCAGTTTAATCATGAGAAAACATCAGACACTCTCAAATTTGAAGGTCATTCTACAAAATACCAACTCTTTCATGACCTTGACATTTCTGAAAACAAGGAAAGAATGAGAAACTGTCACAGATCAGGTGAGAAGGGGGAGACATGAGAGCTAAGTGCAATGTGGTTTCCCAAATTTGGATCCTGAAATAGAAAAAGAACATTAGTGGAGAAACTGGTGAAATCTGAACACAATGAATAGTTGAGTTAATTACATTGAACCAATAT
>CM053604.1:136418375-136435165 GCA_028646535.1 Procyon lotor | reverse complement strand
ATTTTGGAGGGGAGGGGTGTGGGGGTTGGGCGAGCCTGGTGGTGGGTAATGAGGAGGGCACATATTGCATGGAGCACTGGGTGTGGTACATGAACAATAAATCTTGTAACACTGAAAAAATAAAATAAACATATTTGGGGGATAAAAAAAAGTTAGTAGTAGACACAGGTGTTTTCAAAGGATATGAAATGTAGGACGTGCCGAATAATTTATATATCATTATTATTATTATTATTATACAACTCCAATAATTTATTATTATTTGGAAAAGCAATAATATATTTTATCTATGGATGCTTAAGTTAAAGAACTTTTCTCTCAAGTCCAAGTCCAGGTTCAACACAGCAAAGCTGTGTCAGGTGCCAGGACTAAAGGAAGCTCGTGGAGATCCTAGCTCTTCAGAAAACATGCACTGAATGGAGTCCAGAATCTAGACTTGATACTGATACTTTGATCTATAGAATCACATATCTCTCACATGTGGGAGGGAAAAATATACAGCCTTTCAAAGAGTAGGAGGCCTTTCTTCCAAGCTACTAGCTAATTAATATATTTCTCACTCCAGGGTGCCAAGGGTAACATTTCACCCAGCCCAAAGTGTGCTGCAAGCTCTAGTAAGAAGTCTGCTGGCACTCATTGAAGGTATGGTGATTTGTTAAGAAATGATGTCCAAGGGCTGACACAAGAACCTGGGCATGGTTATCTGGGGGCATCAGATACTGATGAGTAGCTTCTGACTTCTCCCAAGAAGCCATTCACCTCAGTTTATATTTCCAAGAAATGTCCTGAGCAGCCCTCTCAGTAGCCCATGATCTCCAACATGTGGGAGATTCCCCAGGTCACCATGTGGACTCTGGTCTTCAGGTCAGCCTGGGCTCTAATTGGCCCTGGCTTCTACTTGCTTCTGTGTTCTTTGCTAGCAGCTAAGCTGCATTCACAAGGGGAAAGAAATCTTCCTGATCTTTGAAAACATTAAAGGAAAGAAGAAATCAAAGGACTCACATCTGAGCTATTGCTCAGGGCCAACAACTCCACTGATCTGTCTAACTGAAACGAGATGGGTTCACATCCGTGCTGAAGAGAGACAGCTCTGGGGAGAGGATCCAGAGATCCCACAGCTGAAACAAGTGCTTTTATTTATTTAGTTTTTTAAGATTTTATTTATTTATTTATTTATTTATTTATTTATTTATTTATTTATTTATTTATTTGAGAGAGAGAAAGAGAATGAGCAGTGGGAAGAGGCAGAGAGAGAGAGGGAGAGAAGCAGACTCCCTCCTGAGCAGGAAGCCTGCGCCTGCCATAGGGTTCAATCCCAGGACCCAGAGATCGTGATCTAGCCTTTGGCTAAATGATTAAATGACTGAGCTACCCAGATGCCCCTGAAACAAGTGCTTAAAAGGAGCAAGAGAGTTGTAGAGAAGTACTAAGGACAACAACTTGCATGTGGAGGAAATACTTATAGATCACAAACCATTTCTTTATACATCAGTTCATTCCATAATTACAACCTAGTAAGGTGTTTTGCTTACTGCACCATGTGTCTAAACCCTTCCCTTCTTGGCTACAACTTGTGCTGAAAAGGAACCACAGACAGTGCTCTTTCCAGCCACAATTCTCTATTTCTAATTCTCTATCTCTAATTCTAACTGAAATAGCCTCCAAACTTTGCCACACTCTACTCCAGGAGAACCCCCAGACTGCACTTTAGCCAAGTCATCTTTATGTCTAATCCAGCAATGATTTTGTCAAAGAGATTAACCCTAGAAAATGCACCAGTTACCCCAGTCCCAGTATTTCTTTGTCCCACATTTAGTACACATTTTTTCAATTTCTGCTTGTGAGGTCTACAAAGAACTTAAGCTCTCCCAAGCCAAGGGTGCTACCCTGCTTTCCAAAGACCACACTGCTTTCCTTGGAACTTGACACTATTCTGGTGGCCCCAGTCCTTGCCCTCAAGTCTCCCCAAGGCTAACTTTTTTGACTAGCCAAAATATGGGCTACCTTACGCTTCTTTGTATCACATGTCAGATCAAACGTTCCCCTGTGGGGATTATCCCTACTCAGGGCTGCAGCCAAGCTCCCATTCTCTTACTTACCTGTAGGTCTGGATACATTGTCATAGGATAAGAAAATATAAGAGTACCTCTAGTCATGTTTCTAACTCAGGTCAAAGAGAAATGTAGACTCTCCCTTGCCATCATATCCCAATGCCCTTGGATCTTTTAGACTGGAGGTATAACCTTGGGCAGAACATGAATGGACTCATACATGTGGCTCAACAAAGAGTTGGTAATGGACTGTTGGTAGCCCAGAGCACTGAACTCATCTTGCATCTGAAATGAAATAAATGAGGGCTACCCAAGATCAGCACCATCAGGCAGCCCACTCTCTTCTCGTTCTGTGAAAGTAGTACCACACCAGCTAGTAGGAGCAATGTGCACAGTAGACTTCCCTCCTGAAACTGAGGAGGAATATGCATATATATATGCATATATATATATATAGACCTTATATATGTGTCTCTGTGTGTGTGTGTGTGTGTGTGTGTGTGTGTGTGTGTGTGCCCACCTATACTAATGTTGGGGGTAGGGTGTGAAGGATTAGAGAGTGCTACAAAGCATAGAAACAGAAATCCAGAACCTTGTGAGACCCCTGTCTGGACTCTAGATTCTCTGTTTCGACTGCACTGACAGACTCTGTTCATCCCAGGCATCGGAGAGGAGCTTAGAAAATTCAAGAATGCCTTCCAAAGTGTGGGGTCTCCTGGGGTATGGTCTCAGGCAATAGCCCTTCTTATCCAGGTCTGAGAGCAATGCCGTTTGAGCAGAAATTTCTGCATTTAATTTCTGCCTCTCCAAACCTTGTCTTCATGGTAACGTATTAAGCCTGTTGCTGACCCTAAAGTAGACACTGAACACATTTTTTTTCAAGTTGGATAGAATCCTGAATCTTAGGAAATATTGTAAAAAGCAATAAAGTCCAAATTGGGCCCACATAACCACAGCAGGCCCTGATTGAGATCTTATTAATACTCTTTGTACTAATCCTCAAGAATTAGCAAATACAACTTTATCCTGCTATGAAATACTCCCCACCTCTAGGGCTCAAGTAAAGGCTCAGAAAGAAGAGCCAAAGAAGCCTAGTTAAATGTATCTTTGAATCCAAGCATTGGGAAGCATCTCTAATAAGCCCTTTCAGGCTTAATGGAGCTTTCTGATAATTCCTTATTCCAAACTCCCCTATATGCCTTACCATTTACTTCTTATAATTCCCTTTAGTAGATAATCAGGGTATCACATTCAAAGTCACTTAAGTTTGAATAAGGTTTTCCAGTGCCCTTTGAGTGCTTAAATGTTTCATATTTGCTATGCCTGTGCCTTTCAGAGAGCTCACTGCCACAGCATTGGTTGGCAAATACTCGAATGCAGAGAAGCTCATGTTCTTAAAATCTTCTAAAGAAAATCTAATGCAGCCTCCACAGGGCATTCAACTGCAGTCTTCCACCTGGTGACCAGACCTGACCTCTCAGTGGCCATCTCTAGCTCTGTAGCATCCTACGCTTAGGAGTTCTGAGATTTTTGTTTGTTTGTTTGTTTGTTAAGAGGGGGAGAGACCTATTCCGTAGCTTACATTACCTTAAGCAAATGATAGATGCATATTCCCATGATTTTTCTTTGTGGCTGATGAAATTAAGCTCAACTAGTAGCTCTCCCAAATCTGTCCTCTCAAGAAGTCTGAAACTGACCCCATCCTGGGGAAAGTTCTAGGCCATTAACTAGTTTATAGCCATGTTTCTCACCAACACACAAAATATCTGACAGTGGAAAGAGAGACTTTTTTAAAGAGGGAGAGGAGGACTTTGCAAAGAAGGAGGATAATGAATATCACTTAAATCAATTGATCCAAGAGCCTGATGCCCTTAAGACTGGCTGAAGCAAGCCACAGACAGGCAGGACCATCCCAAACATCTGCTCCATTGCTGAAGAATGCTGCTGCATGAACCCTCCAGGATCTCAGATGGTCTGTTGGCCTTGAGCTCTTTCGTTTGGCCCTGCACTCTCTCTGTGTTTCCTTGCTTACCCTGAACCAATCTTGGGGAAGGAAGAGCAGCCCTAGAACCTGATTTGCTAAGTCTACCATAACAAAGGACCATACACTGGATATTTTAAAAACAACAGGTATTTATCTCTCATAGTTCTGAAGTCTGGAAGTCCAAGGTCACAATGTCAGCAGCACTGGTTCTTTTAAGAAACTCTAAGGGAGGGGCGCCTGGGTGGCTCAGTCGTCAGGCGTCTGCCTTCAGCCCAGGTCAGACCTCAGGGGCCTGGGATCGAGCCCCGCATCGGGCTCTCTGCTCTGCAGGAAGCCTGCTTCTCCTGCTACCAGTCCCTCTGCTTGTGTTCCCTCTCTCGCTGTGTTTCTCTCTGTCAAAAAAATAAAATCTTTAAAAAAAAAAAAAAAAAGAAACTCTAAGGGAGAAACAATCCCATGCCTCTCTCTTGGCTTCTGGTGGTTGCAGGTAATCCTCAGCATTCCTTGGTTTCTAGCTGTTTCATTCTCATCACTGCCTCCATCATCACATGGCCTTCTTCCTTGGCTCTCTCTCGCGTCTCTGTGTCTGCATCTGTCTCCTTTCTCTTATAGATACCAGTCATCAAATTTTGAGCTCACCCTAATGAGCACAATCTCATTCTAAATAATTATGTCTGCAAAAACCCTCTTTTCAGTTAAGGTCACATTCTACGGTTCCTAGGGGACATGAATTTTGGGGACACACTATTCCACCCACCATACCTGGTCTTGGCCTAAACCACTATTAGACTCACTGTTTATGGTCAGTAAGAACTGTACCAATGGACCCTGCACCTGTAGCCAGGCCATTGCCCAGTTTCTTCTTGGGTGCACCAATGAGTGATAGTTAATGCACTGGCTCTAAATTGTTCTCTGCCCTTCTCAGAATTTTCTGAGCTTTCTCTGTGGCCCACACCGGGATTATACCCCACCTTGACCACCACAATACATGCAAGCCTGCCATGCAGTTCATGGTGGACCTGTAATAAATAAATGAACTAAATATATAAATGAGTAATAGCCTATTCTGATCCTACATAAATGATGAAGTAGGTAAAATCTATTCTCGGAATTTCTGTGTCTACAGTCCCAAGGCCCCAATCCACCCTGGTTTCCAGAATCTTGTATCATGTTCAAACAATGTCCCATCCCTGCATCTCTTCTGACACTATGGTCTCCTCTTTCCAAAATGTTCTTCAGGTTATAAAAAGGGTACTGAAAGCCATTTGATACAATACTTCATACTAAACTATTTATAAGTATCAATGGAATTTCTATTTTAACAGACACTTTTGATACTGTAGCTAAAGCAGGGAAGTACTCTGGGTATTTTGACCAGGCTAGAGACTTATGGACAATGACCTGGGCCAGCAATAGCCCCTTGCATCCCACTCTGGCCACACCACTATGTGTGCCCCAAACATGGTTAATTCTGGGCCCTCCCTCCATTGATGGGCATGACTCTTGTCTGCCTGCACTTCCTCTTCCTACATGCTTACTTGTCCAAATGCTCTAGTCCTAGTTCTCTCTCCTTTAGGTTACCTTATACCAACTTTCCATCTTTCATCTTTTCTTCCATACTTCCATTCCCTCTCTAAGCCTTGGATAATATTCATTGTGTCTTTATTAAAAAAAAAAAAAAAGCCTACTGTTTTTTACCCCTCAAGACAATTTTTTTTGTCCTTTGGGGAAAAATTTTATGATTCTAATCATCAGGGACAAAGTTAACATATTCAGAACATCTGACCTTTAAGATTACTTTTAAGGTAAGGTTGCTGTTTTATTTTCTCCCCAGAGACTTAATGATGTGTAGCTCCCAGTTTTTATTCATTATCCTTTCAGGCAATTCAATTTCAAGGATTAACGTTTTAGTAACCACTGAGGGAAAGGTCAGTAAACTGGACCAGGAATGCATTTTATGGCATTTAAGCCCACAAGAACTTCCTGGTTCTGTTTTCTGGCCCTGCTCCCCAGGGCTTCATCCTACACAGATGGACAGGCCAAGTGTGAGCCCCCAAGTGGAAGAGGGAAGCCTGGGAGTCTTGTGCTGCAATCAACAGACAGGTGCCAAGCCAAAAAAGCACATGTGCTCTTGGCACAGGGTCTTTCTTCTGACAGTCCAGGCTCCATACAGCTGCACCACTAATCTTCCAGGCTTTGCATAGGTCTCCCACATGCAGAGAGCTTAAAGGTCAGCAACTTCACAGATTTCACAACCGTGCCCATTTGTCAGCCTCTGCCAGGTGACCAGGGAAAGGCTTTTTCATTTATGTAATAGATGCCACCTATTCAGGTTGCCAGCCTGATCCAGGAGTTGATATTTTTGAGATCCTTTCAAGGAATGAGATGATTTTATTTTATCTTAGAAATACAATTTGATATAATTTAAAAGCAGAGAAATAAGGATGGTGATGTGAGGGTATGATATGATTGGAGTGAAAGCTATAGATGTTACTAATCTAAGAATTCCCCATTTTCATCTAGCACTCTTTCTCACACTTCCTTCACACCGCATTCCTTTTGAAGATATTGCAGTTTCATTACTGAGTCATGCTCTTGAACAGGAGAAACTCTTTGCAGGGTATGTCTTCTCTTCCTTCCCCTTCCATCTTTGCCTAGAAAACTCTTCTTTATACTTCAAATTTAATTAAAGAATCACCTCTTCTAGGAAGCCCTGTGTGTGTGTGTGTGTGTGTATGTGTATGTATGTGTGTGTGTATATATATATATATATATAGAGAGAGAGAGAGAGAGAGAGAGAGTCCACTTGTTGTCAGCCCAGATCCATTTTCTGACCTCTACCACCCTGCTCTGTGCCTGGGGAGCTGACCCTTGGAGAGCACATTACATAGGTTCCTTTAACAGTTGATTTTCATGGTTTTGCTGACTTTTGGGTTTTGCCGATGGGAGATACCAATAGGAGATTAGAAAGTAGAAGTAATAGATCTGAGTATTTCTTCCCTGCTCTCTAATACCTGCTTTAGCATCTAATACCTGATACCTGCAGCCTTGGGGGGTTGCACTCCTAGCTGCAGTTCCAGCTCCATGGGCTCATGTGTCCTGTTTTGATCTTTTCGGCCTAGAGTTTTAAGAGGTTCTCATGATTGCTGGACTCTGGGTCCCTCAACATCTCAACATCAGGAAATACCCTGCCCACAATTCTAAAGGGACTAAACTCTAAATGGACTAAAAAGTCCCTTCCAGAAAGTTCACTCAGTTGAACCATGTAAGGTGAAACTGATATGCTGCTAAGACCCCGACTTCATAATCTTCCACTTGAGCATCTTTTACATTCCCTTTCTTTTCCCGCCTTGCAGCACCCTCTTAAACTCATCACAGTAATTACTACAGGGCATTTGAATGGCTACTTCACTTGTTCATCTCCCTTTTTTAGATTATTAGCTTTTTAAAGACATGTTTATTATTATTAATAATTTTTATTTATTAATTAGTATTTAATTACTTAATTAATTATTATTCCTGGTATATATAGTATTCGATGAATATCTAGATCCATTTATTTCTGGCTTAAAATTTGAAATTAACGCTCTAATGCCTTTATCAAAAACACCTAATGTGGGGAAGCTTTTAATATAAAAACTCAATAAATAATAATATGAACATAAAATTGTATAAATTTTATGTTTTGCAAAGTGCTTTATAGCCATTGACTTAATTGTCATAACAGCTTTATGAAAAAATACATTTCGCTAAATAATAGAACCAGTTGCTGTAAAGTCTGTAAGTTAATGGAACTTAATGTTCAAGGACTGGGCCCAAGAACCAATCAGTCTGGATTCAAATACTACTGATTCTTTCCAGTTCTATAACCTCAGACACTACCTAAACTCTGTGCATTAGGTCCCTAGATAGGTCCCTAAACAGAAGAGAATAACAGCTCCCTCCTTAAATTAATAGGGGCAAAGCACTAGAATGGGATCAGATACATAGTAAAAGTTCAATAAATATTACTTCCTTATTCTTGATAAAACATTATTCTCATGAGGGTGTTCAAGAAAATACTTCTCAGCTTGGCAGTATGAACAGCTTCTCCTAAAATAAATGGCCATCTTTACATCCCAGGAAGAAAAGTAGGGAAAATTCCCTGAGGGGTGCTTGAGTTAAAAGTTTTCTAAACTCATAAAAGCACCCCCCCAACTTGACAGTTAATGTTTTCTTCACATAGACCTCAATACTACCTAAGCATTCCCTTAACAGACATTTATTAAAGCACTTCTGGCCAGCTGGCCCATGAGATGTATTATAATCTCTTTCATCACAAGAGACAAGGAGGTAGACTAGTCCAACTCCTGGCTCTACCCCCTTGGTGAGTGTGAAAAAGCCAAGTAAATCTTCTAGGGTACATTTTTGTCACCTGACAAGCAATAAAAATAAGGCCTACCCATTGGGGAATACATGTGTTCCATCCAGAGCATTCTGATGTTGACTCTGTGCAGTGTTTCAACTTCCTTATCACCACATCCCTCAAGAGAGGGAGAGCAGAAGTGCATGAGTTCACCTCGGTTCTCAGAGTGCAGCTTCAGTTACTCTTGTCTATCTCAAAGATTTGTCTTAAAGCAAGACCAAACTAGGCTGCCCAGTGTGAAGTTTCTGAGCCTATGCAAGATGGGAAGAATGTCCAAACACAGGATAACTCTGTGGAGGTGTTAGAATCCAAGTAGAGTGAGGTGGGGCTCTATGTGGGGTGGCTGGGATGAGGACTCAGCCAGTATAGGTATGGTGGGTGTTCCAGCATGGGACAGCTCAGCACATGGTCAGAGCCCAAGCAGAGTGAGGAGGAGTCCACATTAGGGGCAGCCAGTATAGGATGTTGGACTCCAGGTAGATTAAGGAGAGTGTCCATATTGAGACAACACAATGTAAGGTACTGAACCTGAATAGGCCAAAGGGGCATGACCCAGCAAAAGATATTGGAGCCAACACTGGGTGAGATGGGCACTCATGGTGAGGAAGAAGATGGTAGCGATAATGAGAGACTGGTCATATACAGGCAAATAAACAAGTACACAATATATTATGTATAATAGAATCCAGTATCCTTGCTGGAGAAAGATGGGAGATACAGTTAGAACATTAGAATGAACACTGTGATATTGGTTTGGAATTAGAAATATCAATGTGAACATGCAGTTTTTAGATACTAACTCTGTGTGTGTGTCTTCCTAGCCTTGCCTACAAAGAAGCCCTGGAAGAAGTGACACCCTCAAAGCAGTGTGTACCTCTAATACCCATTTCTTGACTTCTACATACCATTTTTCACTAAAAGGAACCAAAATTCTCCAGAAAAAAAAAAAAAAGGCTGATTCCAGGACTAGGGTGAGAAAATACAAGATGAGTTGGAATACTAAAACATAAAGCAAGGAAACACTCAATGACAATGAGGACGTGCCACAAGTACACACAAACCAGCTTGGAGGAGTTCTCACCATCCCAAATTAGGACAATCTGAGCATCAGAATGATTAATGAAAGCAGTGATTAGAACCCATTGAATGAAATAGAAGATAGATAAACAAAATACATGAATAAAGTGAATGTTTGATGAGAAATAGAACATTTGCAGATTCTTAAAGTAACTACTCATAAAATATTTATTAATTTTAAAGACAGAAAGTGTAATAGTGAAGATATCTGGCAGACACCATCTGAATCAAGTGATCAAATGAACTTTACCAAAAATGGGATGAATTGAAATCATGTGCCACATTATAGGATCTAATGAGAAGACCATAGCCTCATTTCCATGATACTCTTGAATCTAATCTTGAGGAAACATTAGACAAATCCAAACTGAAAGATATTCTATAAGACAATTGGACTATAAACTTCAAAAGAGTAAAGGTCATGAAAGTCAAGGAAAGATTAAGAACAGTTCTAAATAAGATATTAAAGAGACATGTACATGCAATATACATGTTCTGGACTGGATCCTCTTGCTGGGAAGACTATAACTGGGCAGTGTCAGGAACTTGAAGGAGTCTGAGGATTAAATGGTAATCATGCTCCACTTAAAAGATGAATGAGTTCTGGGGGCCTAAAGAACAGCACATTGACTATAGCTAACAATGCTCTATTGTATGCATTACACTAAGAAAGTAGATCTTAAACATTCTCACTACCAACAACAAATGATAATTGTGTGAGGTGATTGAGGTGTTAACTGATATTGTGTTAATCATTTCACAATATATCTGTGTATCAAAACATTACATTGTATGCCTTAAAGTTATGCAGTTTTATGTCAATAATATGTCAATAAATCTAGGAGAAATGGTAACCATGTACCAATGTCAGTTTCCTGATTTTGATGGTTATTTAAAATGTCCTTAATGAGGATTTTGGAGTAATGGGGGACGAAGTCAGCAACTTACTCCTAAATAGTTCATTAAAATAAATTATTTTAATTGTACTTGCAAATATTCTGTACATTTGAGATTGTTTTAACATTTAACAAAAATTATTTACTAAAAAAGAAAAAAAAAACGTCTATACCTAGAACTGTAAATTTTGTCCATGGAAAAGAGTGGTGGGCCTTGCCTTTCACAATTACATTATATCTTAAAAGGTTTGTTTTCTCCTTTTACTCTATTGTGCTATTATGAGCTGGTGATGTGTGTTTAATTTTACACCCTGTGCTGAGAATGTTTTAAATCAGATAAGAAGGCTAAGAAGGTAGAGTAGGAGTGAAATAATATACTCCAGTGATTTTTATAGATTCCCAGGGCCCTGAAAATGCAAACACTTATTATATTGACCTCCCCAACTTTGCCCATAACTGAAGGTATCATGGCTACTTAAAAATCTGGCTCAGTAATTGCTACCATAAACTATGTGCTATAGCCCTTGCTAGACACACTTAGCTCTGGCTACTGGCACAGCTCACATGTGCCCTCCTCACTCACAAGGTGCCATTAGTAGGGCAGCCTCCAGATGAAAGGCTCTTGGTAGGGCATTCTGATCTCCAAATCTAACTTTTTATTTCATCTTGAAAGCAGTTGTCATGCTTTTGTCTCTGAACCCAAACCATTCTTGAAAAGGAAGGTTTCCAGCAAATCTAGGACATAAACAATGATTCGATTTAGATTCAGATGAAAACCCCCAAACATCACAATTTTCCCCCAGATGTATTTCATGTATACATGATAGTTGTGTAGTTATGCCATCAGGGACACAGAGCCTCCAAAATCCCTGTGGCAGGGACAGAGATCATGGAGAGGCTCTGAGTGCTGACCTCAACATAATGTGGCATACCTCACTTCTGTTCACATCCCATTGACAAAAACTCAATCTTGTGGGCCTCCTCTAACCACACAGCACAGAGTCTCCCTTTGTGCCAGGAGGATAAATGTATGTAAGCATGTGATATTTCTTCCACAACATGCAGTAAGCAAGGGTCTGTAAGCAAATAAGATCAATAAGTAAAGGTCAACTAATTTAAGGACCTTGAGCAGCATAGGAGAGACTTAGGCTTAAATAGAACCATAGAAAAGGCAGAATGTAATTAGCATCATAAAAATACAGACATACTGCTCTGGGAGCCCAGAAAAGGAGAACTATCTTCAGAGTGAGAGCAAAAGAAATATTTTATCAAAAAGAAAGCATCTAAGTTGGATTTTGAATGATACGTAGGACTGAACACATTGTTGAGAACAAGGAGGTGCTCAAACGTGTAGGATTTTAGGTGAACACTCTCACATACACCAATCATACACTTCACATTTTTTAGCAAGTTCCTAAGCAGAAATCAGTGTCCTGGGGAATTCAGAATATCCACACAATTTCACCCAATTTTAATAAGAGGTAAGGAAAGCTAAAATGATGCTGGAGGACCTAAAATACGGAGTTGAGCAGGATGTGAGCCTTCATCAACCTAGCTATTTTACATGTTGAGGCGTGTCCTTGAAAGGGCTCCAGGGGAGACCAGAGAATTTTCTGGACATTCCTTTTATCTACTTCTGTGCAACAAACTACCCAAAACTTAGCAGTTTGGGAATTCAAGTCAGGTTCATTTGGGTAATCCTTTTGTCCTATGTCCAGAGATGAAAGCCATTTATTGGCATTCAGTTGGTGGATAGACTGATCTGCAAGGCTCAACAGGGCTTCTCTTGTATGTCTTGCATTTTTACAGGGGTGGCTGGGTGCTTGGCTCAGCTGGGACTACCCACCTAAGAGGAGTGCTCACCTTGGCCTCTCTGGCAGAGTAGTCTTGAGGTAATCACTTTTTTCAAGGTGGCTCTGGACAATAAGAGTAAGTTTCCTGGCAAATGAAGTGAAAGCTGCATGACTTTTGCAATGTCTCAAAGTCCAGCATGTTCCGTTGGTTACAGTAAACCACTAAATCTAGTCCAGCTTCAAGTGGATGGGAATTGGATTCAACCTACTAATGGGGAAACAGTAAAAAAAAAAAAAAAAAAAGTAGCCATCTTTAATTGGCCACACGGGAGTTTGGAAGTTTTAAGATATAAAGAGCTATTTAAAAAGGTAAGCCAAGTGTTTTTTGAGCTTATCCTGTTTTTAGGGTGTGGTGCAAGGAAATCTACATGCAGCCTGATGGGAGGCAGTTTGTAGCAGAAGTCCAGCCAGTAACAGGGAGTCCTGTTGCTAGTTCCAATAGCAGCGAGAGCCCCATTGAGTTTCTCCCCTTCTCCAGTGTCAGTGTTCACATTTGTTGTATGGGTATGTTGTATGGGCAAGACACTCTTTCCCTGCATGGTTGAATTACTGGAAAGTGAATCAAATGGGTAGGAAAGAGACTCAAAAAATGTAAACTGCTATCTTGTCAAGTGCTGCATTATCACCAGTCATGGAATCTACCCTCAGGGAACTAATTGTCTGATTGGTAAAGGAAGACCTTGCTGGCATGGAAAAAAAAAAAAAGTGAAGAAAACAAGAGAGCATGTGATCAAGTCTGGGCCTTGATGCTCTGACTATAAACACTACAGGAAGAAGAAGAGAGGGACTAGTAGGAGCCACTGGGAAAATCAGACTTTTTCTTTGCCATTGAAGAGACAGGATAGATTTGAAGCTCCACAGGAACTCTGGGAATTAACATTCTTAACATGCTTACACACTGCTGTTTTTGTTTCAGGATGATGCTCTATTTGCAACCACCTTCCTTGGGTTAGGGGAGACCTCGCCCTGCTGCCTTAACCCCAGAAGTACCACCTCTGTGTCACAGTACTTGGCAACCACACAAGAGGCATGCTATGGCCAATGCTCTTGACATCACAGCACCTTTTGAAGACTTCAGACCTCCACACTGCCTGCCAGCCCTCAGCCTCACTGTCTTTGAAGCAAGTGGAATCTAACAGGCCCCTAAGCCTCTCCTTGGGTCTTCTCTTTGATCTCTGGTATCTGCTTCTGAGTGATAGCTCCTGGTGGTTGTATCACCTTTGTCCAGACAGGAGGAGCTCAGCTCTTGGGGGCCACCTTTAGGGAGAACTCTGTTGCTGCTGGCAGCTGGCCAACCTCTCCAGAGAGGAATATGGGCAAGACTAGAGAGCTTGTGGTCCAGGGAAGAGCAAGAAAACCAAAGGTTAGCCCAAGGTCTCCTTCCTGGAGACACTGCCTCTGCCCTTGGCTCCCTGAAGGTTTGTTAGGTCCCACCAGACTCTGCATGTAGCCTGGAGAGGCTGGACACCTCCAGGAGTGCCCCTCTAGACCTGAGTTAAGATCTCTAACTGACTTGGGGTCTGCCACCTTGAGGTTTTTCTCATATAGGGGTATCCATGCCCATACTTGGAGGTGCTCACAGCCAGTTTCCAAAAGGGGACAAGTATGAATGGACCAAGCAGACACTTTACATATGCCATCCAAATGAGATAACTAAGGCTCTGACAGGTGATACAACTCTAAAGTCATAGAGCTGGTATGGGGAGGAAAGCAGACTCACCTGTCCACACCTAGATACACACAGCCCCTCTGTCCAACATACCTTCCAGCTGACACTTGATTGTTTTTGTTCTTTCCCTGTTTTGCCCTCTCCAAAAAGACTGAACTCTGTGTGAATAGGTTCACCTACTCCACTCTCCTGTTTTGGGTACCATGTCCCTTGTTAGTTAATCCTACATTTCCAAAGGACTATGATGGCTCAGTATTCCTTCTCTCTATTTTTCTAGTTTTAAGTACTTTAAATGTTTCTGTCCCACCCCTGCTTGTCAGTCCTCAGCAAGACTGTGCTGCAATTTCCCTATTCTCTAGGACTCCATTTCTTCAATGCTAAAGTGTAGATAATAGCTTCTTGTGTACATGCACATACATTAGAAAATTTATTCTCTCTTACTAAAAGTTCTTATCATCTTTTTATTACTTTTTGTCCACATCCTTTTCTGTGGCTTCCTGAGTGTCTTTGCACAGGTCACTGACTAGTGGGCCAGGCACTGTTAGGCACCAGATAAAGCCTGGCAAATTCCTTAATGTTCTCCCCCTCCTCTTTTATTACACTGCTCTTTCTTTCTTGTATTCATTTTGGTAGAGGCAAAACTGGCCAGCTGGGGGCCGACGTGAGTTCTTCTGGAGAACCATTTCCCTTCCAGTGTGGAGTGCTCCCTAAGGAAGAGGATGTGCTTGGACCTCCTGAAGCTACTGCACATGAGCTGGACATTGTGGCTTTGGTGAGTCTCAGAGATACCCATATTTCAGCCACTTTTCCTAAGGTATCATATACTTTAAACTCTTTCAAGCCAAATCTTGTGCCAGCCTGAACTTCAGTCTGATGCCTGGTGGTGGGCTTTTTACCACTGACCAGGTGGGTCCATAGGTAGGGTGTGGGCATTTCTGTGGAGTTTGGCCCATTGTCTTCATATTTCCTAGCTGGCTGGTTGAACCACGTGGTCACTGCTTCCAGGTCCTATAGAAAGAGGACTTCAGAACCATGTCATCTCCACTGAGGCCACTCAGACCTTTCCCCCAGAAACACCACTGAGCAGAAAGCTCCCCATGGTTTCTGTGATATTTAAGTGGAGAAGAGTAACGTCTCAATCAATGCAAAATTGGGGTCAATGTTACTATTACTATTATTATTGTCAGGGTAGGGGGTCTTATCTTAAACAAAGTAAGAGGGTAGCCTCTGGATTCAGGCCAAACTGAATGTGAATCCTAATTCAGAAATTTACAATAGTATTTTGGGTGAGTCATTGTCACCTCTCTAAATCCCAACTTCCTCTTCCGTAAAGTGGGTACATATATGACAAACTCACATGGGTTTCTGAGAAAGAAGGGTAACAACAGACATAAATTACCTAGTAGACATTCAACAGAGGTGAACTCCCCTCTGATCCCCCATGGAGTGAAGATTCCAGCTGCATGCAACTTGATAAGCTAGTCAATATTCATACGTTTAAGAACCTCCGGAAGACAGCTTAAGACACATTACTTGGGCAAACTTGAGTCTGCCAACTGGCCCATGGGGAAGCTGCCCACCTTTCCAAGGACCCACATTTTCTCCTCCAAAGCCCTGCAGAGACTTCTCTCCCAGCCTTCCTCCACTGAGACTTGGTGAGAAGGGTAGGATTGTCCTTATTTATAGTGATCAGATGAGTCAGCCCAGGGAAGGATACGGAAGAATACGGGCACAGACCTGTGAGACTTCTTATTGTAGCCAGGAAACAGAATAAACCAGAAAACAGCCTCTGAAGTAATGAAGAATTTGGCCAGAAGCTAGAGCTGTGGAGTTCAGTTTTTAAGTAGATTACCATTCCTCATGACAGGCTTCATTTTAAGCCAGAAAAAGACAGGCCTAGGGGCATGAGCGTGAAAACTATTCCTGGAATTTAGCTTCCCTGTGTGACGCCCAGCCCCTGAGTTGTTCAAATGCACCAATGAAATGCATAGATTTAGGTAATTGCCATTTAAAGAATAAGGAACTTGCCTACATGTGTAGTGACGTGTGTAGTGACATATGTGCTTGCATACTTGTGCATAAAAATGCTGCAAAGGGGAGAGGCAGGGCTTCTTGCCTTAGCACTTCGCTGCATAGTGTGTGCCGGTGGGAGCCCCAGCTAGCTGGAAATAAACCTCTTGCTCTTGCATCCAGCCTGCCTTTTGTGGGTTCTTTTGGGAAGGTCTTGATCCGGACATAACATATGGGGGCTCGTTCCAGGATAGAGACGATCCCCAGGAACTCACAAATCGCCAGGACTGGGAGGTATCAAGGCGCCAAATTGGGAAGACTGTGAAATCCCGACAGGAGCAACAGGCTGAGAAACTCCGACTTGGAGCAGTCTTAAAAAGGTAAAGGCGTTTTGGGAACGGGAGTGAGACCACAGGCAGACATGCTGGAGGGTCCCCCGTTGGGCGAGGGAGACATCCCCCGCCATTTGGATAGTATAACCTCGCGAGAGAACTTGTTTGGTACCAATCCAAGGGGGTCGCTCCCCCAAGCCCGACGAAAACCGTCTGGAGCTACCCACAAGATGTTCTCGGCCACAACATTTGTGTCTTTGTCTTGTCTGTGTGATTGTACTAAGCCTTGTTACTAGGAAAATGGGACAAAAAGTGAATAGTCCCCTGTCCCTTCTAACTAACCATTTCTCTGAGTTTCGATCCAGGGCTTCTGACCTGTCTGTGTCAGTGAAAAAGGGTAAGTTAATAACCCCTTGTAGTGCAGAATGGCCCACTTTTGATGTCGGATGGCCCTCTGAGGGAAGTTTTGATTTAACCTTAATCAAAAGGGTAACGGAAAAAGTACTGTTGTCT